>JAAEAF010000557.1:0-195567 GCA_011037195.1 Triatoma infestans
TTCTTTAAACTTGATACATCAACTACATATACAAGGAGCTACAACTTTTATTTGAAACATTTCTCTGGAAAAATTGATTTAAGGCCCCTTCTGGGGGAGGGGTGGGGTTAGGTTACCCTCTAAAGTGCTATTTCAGGTTATTACGCAATTCGGTCATTTAAATAACGTTAATTAGAGTTAAATATGTTGTTGAAATTCCGAGTTTGAGAAAAATCGAAAAACCGGAAGTGCTTTTGTTTCAACACTTTACTAAATGATTTTTTTCACTTTTTCGCGATTTTCTCAAAAATGGCCGACGATAAGACGATTTTCTTAAAACTGCATATATAAACTAAACATTCAAAGATCTACAACTTTTATACAAAACATTTCTCTGGGAAAATTCATTTAAGGGCACTTAAAGGTTACAGCTTTCTCTAAAGTGGTATCATCATACTTGATTATACAACTCTATCATCCAAATGAAATTAATTATAAATAAATAAATGGCCAAAATTCCGAGTTTCAAGGAAATCAGTGAACCGGAAGTGCGCTTTTACTGAATAGTTTTTTTCAGTTTTCGACAAATTTCATTAAATTTGGTACCCAACTATAACAATTGTCAATTATAATTTTGAGAACTGGAGTAAGAGAAAGATGTGTGAGTGTTTCACACCAGATTTTTTTTAAAAAGGGCGATGTTAACGAAGTGTGTAATTATCGCGATATATCTTGTCTGGACTCTATAGGTAAGATATTTTCGTGTATTCTGTTATGCCGTCTTGAAATTTTTGTGAAGGATAAAAGCATTTTAACAGAGTTTCAGACGAGGTTATTCCGTTATTGACACAATCTCTTAGTACTGTCTAATCTAATTAGTCTCACATTTGAGAAATAAAAGAAGAAGTTGTTTTTTTTATAGACTTTCGTGCAGCCTTCGATAGTGTTCACCGTCTATCGTTTTTCATAAACTTGTTCAATCATGGAGTTTCATCCAAGTTTATCAAGATGCTTCAAGCCCTATATTCTGTAGCTGAGTCTGCGGTTAGAGTCAGGGAAGGAATTTCAGGTTTTTTTTTTCCGGTTAAAAGTGGGGTAAGACAGGGGTGTTTATTATCACCCATCCTATTCTCTATTTTCTCTATTCTCTATCTGCCATCCATACTGGAAGGTGGAATTCTGGTCGGCGGTACTAAGATTAATATTTTAATGTATGCGGATGATATGGTATTGATCGCAGATAATCCTGTTTTCTAGTAAAGGAATATAAACATCTTGGAGAATAATGGAATTTGCAGCGAAATCTGGATAAATCTAAAATCTTAACTTTCCGCAACGGACGTAGGCCAACTGCTTCAGAGAAGTAGTTTTACAAGGTTCAAGCAATTCAGACTGTGAACAAATATAAATATTTGGGTGTGATTTTGACGCCCCAATGTTCTTTTCAGGGGCGTCTCCAGGAGAAAGACTCGGCTGCAAAATTTGGAATAAACGCATCCTGGGCAAAGTTAATTATATGTAAGGAGGTTCCCTTGAAAGTGAAAGTCCAAGTGTTTAACTCTGCTTTACGAGCTACTATTTGCTTTGCCGCCCAGATTTGGGGTAATAACTATTTTGATCTTGTCGAGAAATCTCAACGGTATTTCGTAAAAAAAAGTATTCTCCTTTCCACTGTATACTCCCAACTACATGCTCCATACTGAAACCTCTTTAGACTGATTTTTCTGCATACGCTGGAGCTTCACTTTAACTACTGCCTTCAGGTTCTGAGGCTCGCCCAAACATCGTTTACCGTTTATATCCACTATGCAAGTTGTTAAGCATAAAGTGTCCTGGTATAGATCTTGGATTGCTCTTGCGCAGACGTATGCCTCCTCGTTTAATGGGGAGCTGCAGGATAAACCATTGTGGTGCCTGCAACTTGCGGCTCTACATGAATCTAACAAAAATCGCGGTAGATAGCAGTCTCTGCAGTGTGCAAAGGATTCAAAGCGGTTCTTATTGTATAGTGCACTGTTAGAGGTTAAGGGCGAGTTTGGTGTGTTCCTCGGGCCCGAAACGGAAAGCTTACTAAATCTAGTAGATATGAGTCTCCTGTTTAAGTTAAGGGGGGAGTTATTACACTTGAATTGTGTGCCGTTGCTTCTGAGAAATGAGGCTAGTGAGTTGTGTGCTATGTGTAATTTGGGGCTTAGAGTGGACATGTTCCATTTCTTAGCGATATGCCCTAATCTGTATGATATTAGAACTCGTTTTTTGGGTACTCATATGCTCAGTGCCGGTGAGTTTGTTGGCGCGTTGTCCTTCACTGATTGCCTTCCGATCATCAGTTTCACTCGCCATGCATTAAAGGTAAGGTCACATTATTATTAGCTCACTTCGTTTTCTCTTTGCATTGTATTGTAATAAGACTGTAGTGGGTGCGTATCTAGTTTTATCAAGATTTTTTTTATATAGTAGCCCGTTTTTTATTGTAGTATATTATAATTAGATTATTGTAGTGGTTTTCTTTTTTCTTTTTATATATATATCTATTTGTTTTTTGCATTATATAGAAGCCCATATTAAGTTTGTTTGTTGATGCTTAAGTTTGTTTTATTATGCTTCATTTATAGTTGATCACCTTTGTATTTCATTGATATATTATTCTTATGGAAGGTTTTTCTTTTTCGTTGTTTTTTTTTTTTTGTGAGAAAATTATCATTTATAATTAAAACGGCTTTTGCCATCCTAGTATATACTGTGTAATTTCATCTACATGACTTTGCAATATGTAAATACTGCTGTTTGTCAAATAAAAAGGGCAATGGCTGCCAACCGGGCATAATTTGCCAATATGAAATTGTACAAGACCTCTTATCTGTCGAGACTGACAAAGGCGCGGCTATAAAAAAAACCTATTCAGACCAATTTTAACGTATGGGGCAGAAACTTGGCTCTCACCACCGCAATGTTGAACTGTTTAAAAATATTTTAACGCAAGGTATTGAGAAGGATATATGGTCCAGTCATTGATAGCGTATCCGGTCATGGAGGCCCCGCACAAACAGCGAGCATCATTCGCTCTACGAGGATGGAAATGTCCAATTTATTAAGGCCTGCCGCATCAAATGGTTAGGACACGTATTAAGGATGCCGAATCATAGGATGTCGAGCAGACTATTGAACGGAACTGTTACGGTAAAAGAAGAGTTGGCCAGCCATGGAGACGATGGCTGCATGTTGTGTAGGAAGACCTTAAAATCTTAGGGGCGGCGAGTTGGAGAGAAAAGGCAGGAAATAGAGACGAACGGAACAGAATTGTTAGGGAAGCCAAGGCCCACTCCGGCTCCAGCGCTGCATAGTAATATTATTCCTTGCCCCAGCGTAGCAAGTAATTAACATTATTATACTTAACAAAATCTTTTATATAATTTTGAATCTATTTCTCCAACAGCAAAATTACACTCGTTTTATCAACACTTTGGTAAAATGTTTAAGTTATTGAAATAAAAGTTAGCCGTTATAAAAATTTATAACATTGTTTCTCCTTAGCCTTGAAACCAAAACTATAATCAGCGCCTTAAATACTATATTGTCTGAGACACAAAATTTTGTGTGTTGCATAGATGTGAAAGCAGAGAATACGCATATTAACACAATAGAAAAGTAAATACCTACAGACATTAAAAATTTTTATCATTGATAACTTACTTATCAGAATATGCATAGATCTTATGGCTTATGGTCCCATCTCCCAGAATATTACTTGAGCTTTCTTGGCAAACGTCTGTAGGGGATATTAGAGCTTTTTGTAAATGTGTAAGATACCATCTTCCATTGAAATACTAAACATACAGTAAAGAAATGTTTTAATTAAATGCTATATGTAAAGTGTGTTGAATTCGAAGATTCAGTTATGAGACTTTCATACGATTTACTTCAACAACAAATCTTGTGTTACAATTACAAACTTTAATCAAATTCATAATTTTTGCGTTTCTTAAACTATCAAAAAAAATTATTTAGCATCCAGATAACTCAGAGTGTTTTTTAGTGTTATATTTTAAATCAAATTACATTAGTCAAATTCTGCAGCTCAAACTTTTAAATATTAATGACCATGGATACCCAGAGACTGGTCTCTTTTCAAAGCTTATATCGCCTTCTGTAAAAGTTTATTAAACAAAGTCTGTAAGACTAAATTACCCTTCTTCGCTTCATTAAACTTCCAAAAAAACATCATATGCTTTGTAACATTTTTCAAAATTATTTTTCATTATTCAAATTAAACGTTGTTTTTTTTATTTTTAAGAAATCCGCTATATATATTTGCCTGTCACATCGCTCAACTCTTTCGGAGAAAAACTAAAAGTTTTCAATTTTTTCTGATGACAAATTATGTTCATTTACGTTAAACCGTGAATTATGAAGTTAGTTGCCAGATTAATATAGAATAGGAATCCCTGGCTAATCAAAATAGTCTCCGGCTACGTTGAGGGCACAAAGACATTCAAGGAAGAGGGCGCTTCATGAATGGCCCGTTCAGCGGGGTCGAGGGACAAAATTGCTTGTGGGGCCATTGAGAAATGGCTTACAAAGAATCATAACACTTTGTTCGAAAAATATTACGGCTCAAGTTTTTTTCGAAGTTACCCTTCAAAGATTCACACAAATTATATTCTTGACTACGAAAGCAGAATTAACGAGAATCACTGCTCTGGTCAAAAGGCATTTTCTTTTAATGAATCATCTACACACTAAGAGAATTATGCCGGATTCAATCTGTGACCAGATACTTGAAATTCCGCTTCATTTTCTTGGAGTATGTGAACACCAAGCTAGCAAGAGTTTCCGAAAATTTCTTGCCGGGATCGGAGATTTCTCTTGTCTCAGTCCTGGCATTTCTTAGTGAGAAAAGACTGATATAAATAGTTTTTACAATCAACGCTGAAGCGGTTGCCAAATTACCTTCTTTGACCTTCAAGTAATCGCCATCTGACATAACACAATTTTTCCAATGTTCAATAAAGCTTCATAAAGTACCAGCAAATGTATCGACCGCATAATTGCTGGCAAACGTACTTGCCTGTAGATGTTTCCGCAAAATGTGTGCTTTTTAGAATCTCCTTCAAGAGGGAAAATAGAATGAAATCAGCAGGCCCCAAATCAAAGAATTACGTGGATGATCGAGAATAGATTGGCCGTGCTGTGACAAGAATTTGCTCAGACACGTTATGCACTTACCAGCTATTCCAAAACTTCTAGATTAGTATGCAGCCGATCACAGTTTTGCCACGCAAGAATGATTCCTTACGATGCTATCGTTGTTCAAGAAAAAGGTCCTTGTACTTGAACTTTTGCAGAGCAATTCTTCTTAGGAAGGTAGGATAGTTATTGACTGCCGCTTGGAATGGAAAGATATATTCTTTTTGTTGTGGTGGTTGGTTCCGCAGAGCTGGAAAGCATCAGAGACATTTTCCATGGTAGCCTGCTTCATTTTGTGGTCATCGACCGGTTTCGGGCGTTCGCCCATCTTCAGCATGCGTTCTTAAGACAGTGTGCCAACACAGACTCGTACAGAGACTTAGTTTCACACTAACTCTTTAGTGTAAAACTAGAGAGTAGTGTGAAACTAAGTCTCTGTACGAGTCTGTGTTGGCACACTGTCTGAAGAACGCATGCTGAAGATGGGCGAACGCCCGAAACCGGTCGATGACCACAAAATGAAGCAGGCTACCACGGAAAATGTCTCTGATATATTCTTTTCATACATGATAATATATTCTCCAAAGTTTTATATCTGTTTTGTTCCATGCAACAATGATAATTAGATGTCAGGCTTTAGACACAACGAACCGAACTGCTTGGGCACACCTCATATAAAGACACAAAAACTGGGCGAAAAACAAGCAACTACTGTATCACCACTAATTGGTAAGTAAAAGTTTTTTTCTAATTTTAGTAACAAATGAATTTTTAGAAATCACGGGGAAGGGAATAGCTCAGTGGTAGTGCGTCGGACTCTCACGCAGAGGTCCCGGGTTCGAGGCCAGTACTACCCGTTAGAATATTTCTTCATAAAAGCCTCTACAGCTCACTGTGCAGTGGCAGACAGTGTGTCATTAGCGATAGTTGATCGACTGAGGCCGACAGTGCATTGCAAAGGCTCAGAGCCCCAATGACCACAGATGTCGACGCGCCTTAAATTAAAAAAAAAAAAAAATCACAAGTACCAAATTTTTAGGTTCATTTTTATAGAAAATGTAAGATCTAATAATATGAATTTTATATATTTGATCCCATATGACGAGATACTTTTTTTTTTTTATGTTTTCCAGCAGACGAATATGTGCAATTAATGAATTTGAAGAGAATCAGTTAACCGGAAGTACGAATTTACTGAAAATATTTTTGAGTTTTTTTTGGGGGGAATTTTCTCACACTCGATAACAAATTCCTTTTAACATAGAATGTTTACTTAACAGATATATCGATTTTAATTCAAACCTTTTTTTTAAAAAAATTGATTCAAGCTAGGCCTAAAGAAAATTCCTGAAGTTTAATTTTAAAATAGAGGGTGTTCGTTTGATGTTATTGGCTGCTCTCATTCCTTACATCTCACAATAATATTTAATATAGATAAGGATATAACGAACCTATAACTAATGATTCAATAGATTTCATGGAATCATAAAGAAAAAATTTCGATTATATCGTTTTATGAACATACATACTATACTGCCTTCGAATATCTAATAATAATTTGTTTTATAATCAATTGAAAATTATAATTTATATAATATTCTCTTCTTCAGAGATTCAGAGCTTATTAGATGTACCTAATTAGAGCCCTAACATTTACCATTAGACTAAATTATTGTAAATATGTATAAGTACGAAAGAGTGACTCTATAAAATAACATTTGCGTCAGTATTAAATTCAAGTAACAACTCTTTGTGTAAGCTTGTGTGAAAACATTTAAATATTAATATTCCATTCAGGTTTTTGAATCCGACCCGGTGGACCATCCCACTGCTTCTCCCACCCGTGCAAACTGTACTAATGTTACATCTCTGTCAATTATAATTATTATTTAACAAGCAAAATTACTAATTTTATACTATTTAATAATAACATCTCTTCAGCTAGAGACGACATTCTTCGCCTGATGACGTAACAATGTTTTGTGTGATATTTAATCACATAATCATTTGAAAGTGTAAGAGGTTTTTAGGTTAAACCTCTTACACCAGCAATAAGTAAGAAATAACAGCAATAATAATATTAAATTGAAGATGACTTCGAGTAGCGGTCAAAAATAATACTTTTATAGGTTACACAAAATTTTAATAAGGGTCTTCTCCACCTTGTCTTCTGCAAGGGTCGCAACAAAATTCAAAAAACAAAAAATCTTTGAACACATATAATCAAAACCCTAGAAAATTCTAGAATTAGAAGCTGGTAATTTGATCACTTACAGAATTGAAAAAGAGAATTAAAAATATCTTCTTAAAACAAAATACATAACAAAGAAACAAAAACGAAAAAACTATAAACACTAAATAAAAATAGCTATGAAATTGTTTATCAAATATTTTAGAAATAGTAACGGTAAAATCAGTGAGCAATAATATCGTTAATAGAGGTAGTATAATTAAAAGTGGCATTTAAGCGATAAGCACAATGTTATCAATAAAAATCAATTTGCCTATAAATATGGGAGTTCCAAGAAAACCTCTGGATGGTATTCGATAAAAAAATTATGGCTACCTTTATTAAACCTCACCTTACATAGAGAGATATTACTTGCAATAATACTTTTCTAATCATAAAACTACAATAAAGTAAATTCTTTCAGCAAGATAAAATATTATTCTATATAAATTACAAACATACGTGGTTCACTAAAATTAATATATTACCTTGTTTGGTTCGAATTTTTCTTTGGCCGGTACATTTAGACAGCCTTGGTTTTCTAATGATGCAGCGAATGCCAGAGTTAAGGAGGCTCCCGCAAATGTCAATAACAAAAGTCTGTGAAAAAACAGATCTTGTGATAAATGTTAACTATTGGTCAGATTGCAATAATACTTATAAACACCTAATTAATAACATTTCATTTATATACAGTTCAGATCATAGATGCGATCATAATAGAAATTTTTTCCTTGGTAGCTTGCTTGTTTTTAGGTTATTCCTTTGGTCACAAGGGATTTTAAAACAAAATTACGTAACGTAAAAACAAAAACGAAAAAAGCAAAAACTATGAAACTGAAATTTTAATCATTGTTAGACCTTATTTATGGTATAAATATTAAAAAGCAACAAATTATTCCGAATAAGTTTTTAAGTCTGGCCATACTTACATACTTACGAACTCCACTTAAACACCAGCTCTTGTTATGTTGAAGACAATAAAAAAGCATACTTAAGTTTCTTCGACAGAGGTACATTAGTGTTTTAAGCACGATTGCTTTATTTACGGATTGCAGATAACTCTGTATAGCAATAGAGGAAGAAATATACATAATCAATCTCGGGTCATAACTCCTACCGGGCCTTAGGTTTACAAAATTTTATTTAATTTTATTTTACCTCTTCTTTACTCTTAGTTATTCTTCTATTAAATCTTTGAAACAGATTTTACCAAATTTTTTTGGAATATAGAAGGGTAAAGGGTAAAAATTTCGTGACAGGGTCACAAAGAACCCAGGATAGTAACCTCCTTTATGGTTACCCTTCGTTAAAATATATTGTTATTGATTTTTATATTTTGAATATTATGTAGCCACCTGTAATCTAATATTCACTCGCTAGAGCCCTGGCTACAAAAATGGCGCATAGAAATTAACCCAACAAAATCTAAATACATAATCTTTACACATAAACGAACAACTCTTGCACCTGTTTTCTTGTACAACACTGCTATCCCAAGAGCCGACCATGTGCGGTAGCTTGGACTATACCTAGACAAAAGACTAGTTTGGAACCCCCATACAAGTCTTAAACGTTCTGAGCTTAACAAAGGATACAAACTTCTAGCTAGACTAATTGACAAACACTCAAAACAACACTGTAGAATAACGACGATTGTATATATCTCTACTTGCACCAATATGCACTTACGGACTTGTGCTTTACGGAACGGCTAAAAGATCTAACATCAACAGACTACAAACACATCAATTTAAAATATTTCTCCGCTCATTAATGCTCACTTTCACGCTCTTAAACGCTAACCTCTTCCCAACAACATTTCCTTCCAATCTTCCAAGACGGCTCCGATAGCCCCACGATCAACTGTTTGATTAATGGCGTTCATCGCTGGATTACGCCATTTACGATTTTCACGCCACATATTTTTACATACATCTGTATTACTTATGACCCCATTTCGTGGAGTTGTAAATGTTCAATCAAAATGTTATAAAAAAAAAACTATAATGTTATTAGGTTAACTTTGAAAGACTTTTCAACTGTGAAGATTCAGTTCTCGAAGAAGTTTAGGAATCTGAAAAACAAGCAGCTGAATATCCTGAGAGGTAATGACTCCGATTCTGATAAAATCAGTGTAAGAGAGATATTGACAAATTGAAAGTACCTACTGGAGGTAAAAATTATCAGAAACATATTCACGGGAACGAAAATACGAGTAACAGGGAGTGAAATCAGTTAATCTAAAAATACACTAAATTAACCTATATTGGGAAAATCTACTGAGGAGAGTAACCAAAGTGGAAGGTTTTATATCTGCAAAAGTTGTGAAATTGCATTCAATTAAAAAAGAAGTCAGGTCATTTGTGTTAGTTGTGCAGAAGTAACGGATGATTTCTAATTTTCAATTATTTTCAAAGGTCAATTGTTATTACGTTGTTTAATTAATGTGATCGTGTAATTAGATTTATTGTAACCTGTTTCCCTAAACTAGCTACTCCCACTAATTTCTCAGTGGGTTCGTTTAGATAAAACACTCTAAACTTAAAAAAAAAACACCAATTTATTACTCAACACAATAAATTACAAATAAGGCTTTAAATACACTGGTTAAACCATCAAAAGTTCTCTTAGTTCAGTTTTTACTTACTATTCACAAAAGTCTCTGTTTGTAACAAGACTCTCTCTACTCTTGTTCACTATTTTTAGGTGGAGTAGGTTCTGGGAAGTTCTAGATCATTCCAGAAAGAGCTAGAGGGCCCCGCTAGCACTTTCTAGCGGCCGCTAAGTCAACTTAAGGTACCTGCTTTCTCTCCTAGATGGCTCCAGTGGCTGCATTACACTACTCCCCTCTCAGGTCTGTTCCTTTCGAAAAGATAAATTCCAGGTGATATGAAAGTTGATCATTGAGTTGTCCAGCCTCTTGATTATAGCCATTTGTCCCAGTAGTAGTATAGCCACTAGAAACTCCACTATTGCTGTCTCCACTTGAGTTAGCTAACAACTGGCTAGAAGGAGTAATGATGTTGCCTCGAATGATAAAGTCCTCTTTGGACTTCTATAACGTGAGGAAGATGATCTCGTCATGATTCTACGCCCTATTGAATCTCAGTCCCTGGTGTCAAGTCTTGACAAAACATACTGAGATCGGGCACAAACTTGTGCACCTTCCAGATTTGGCAGCTTTTCATTTGCGAGCAGGCCTAGAGCGATGGCTGTATAAAAGCTTCTTGCCACCCCAGAGGCTTCTCCGGGTTCTTCTTTGAGGGTTATTTTCACTCTATTAACTGTTAGCGGAAGCTGAGCAACAGCAAATCACTCATTGGTGTGCTGGTTTGGTATAGTTTTATCTAACTCTATATCCATTGGGCCACTAGTGTCACTTTCTTGTCAGTCTCCATTGCTCTGCCTTTCTCTTCTTGATCTGGTTCAGAGCGATGTGCATTTCCAGATCTTAATGAAAGTCCCAAACGTACTAAGTAATGTACTAAGCAGAGTGGTTGTAGAAATGGAACCTTGATACTCGCTGATGTTAATTGGCTGATTAGCTATACTAAACAACTGACCTCTAGTGCATTCGGTGGCAACAAATGAGGCTGATCAGATAATGGTAATGCTTGTGCCATTGGCATCATGAATGAATTTAGTGGACTGCTGCCAAGCCCTAATGTTGAATTTGATCTCCGGAAAAATTAATGCTGAGTAAAAATTACTGACCTTATCTGTTGTTCCTACTGGTTCTACTTCTTCCACAGGTTCTGTCTCTATAGTGATTGGCGTTTGTGGCATATACTGTTCGGCTTCATCGTTCTCATTTTCACCTGGCCGAGCCCGTGTTTTAGATGGTAGAGCTTCCTTAAATGCAGGATTCTGACCAGTACCAGCACACAACAGGTAGATCAGAGCATCAAACACGTATACTATATGCCTGTGAGAAGATACCTCCAGTACTGATAATGAATCACCATGTTCGGAATTGTGACATCTCATCAATGACATACAGTACATCAGCAACGTCCTTCGGGCAGACTGGCCTTCATTGCCACCATCACGATCCCTAGATGGTCTGGAAGAGACAGAATTAGTGGTAAAACCAGTAATCCTAGTTGAAGGAGCCGAAGAACTACCTCCAGGGTGATGCGAAGACTGTGTAGTAGATCCGGAAGTAGAACCACATTCGACAGACCACCAGTTCCGCTATTACTACCGCTATCTCCGTTACCGCTTTTCGAGCTTGAGCTACCTGAACTATGGTAGAAAGGATATGAGAATGTGCAGTTACTGAAGCTGTATTAAGAGAAGCTCCAAAGCGAAATTGAGATTTGGTTAAATCCGTTACTGTTAAAAGCCCATCCAACGGTAGTTTTAACAGTCTTTCTACACATGCCTGATAATAGTCACAG
This sequence comes from Triatoma infestans, assembly GCA_011037195.1. Classification (NCBI taxonomy): domain Eukaryota; kingdom Metazoa; phylum Arthropoda; class Insecta; order Hemiptera; family Reduviidae; genus Triatoma; species Triatoma infestans. Next base: position 11,800 of record JAAEAF010000557.1, read on the forward strand.
GTTGTTGTTGTGGTGCACTAGCATTATGTAAACTAGCTAAAGGATCAGTAATTTGTGTAAGTACAATAGCAAAATTTCAAGCCAAACAAGCAGCGGTTGTAGTCATGGCGAAACCATCATGGTTACTACTGTTTGACAAAGATGTGTTAGTTGAGCGCCTCAATGAAGATGAATCAATGAATACCAATGATTTGCCAGAGGCTACTTGAAACCACCTGAAGATTTTGAACCGGTATCTCCACTTCTAATAGCCCATTGCATTGACTGAGGAGCAAGAATACCCCTTTGGTCCTGACCACATTGGACCGAACGTCTTTCTAACTAATCTCCAAGTACCATTTCTTCGTGATCCAATCGTTTACTTTCTTCTTCGTTTTCTTCATACTGACTTGAATCATCACTTTCATCTTCTCCGAGCACAGTAGTATGCGAGGCATTAGATAGAACATGCTGTACAGTTTCTTGGTTACTCTGAACACTGTCGCTTTCATTTTCCACAAGTAAATTTTCACCTTCTCTTTCCGCATCTTCATGTTCAACTTCTCTCTCAGGTCCTTTTCTCAGCTCCTCAATTTCTCTTTGGCCCTCACTACCTTCCCTATCATTTGCCGGTGACACCAAAAGTTCTACCATTTCTTCTCAGCCTTTGTTTATCTCCCTTTTTATTTCTTCTCTCGTTTCGTCCCAGCCTCTTTTTTTATTCTTCTTCATTTCGTCCTGGCCTCTCTTTATTTCGTCTCTCATTTCTCTCCTTTCATCCCAGCTCCTTTTCGCGTCCTCTCGCATTTCTATCAAAAAAGTCATCAGTTCCTCAATTTTCCGCGTTTAACTTCTAGTACTTATGGGTATATAACAAACTGATTCTAAACTGTAACCTGTTTAGAGGTTTTATCCCAATTCTGTCATCAAATGTAACGTTTGTCCCTAAAGTATCTACTGCGATTATTTTCTAAGTCGGTTCGTTTAGATAAAACACTCCTTACTTTAAAAAAAAACTAAAACACCAATTTATTCTTTAACACAATAAATTACAAATAAGGCACTTAAATACACTGGTTAAACCATCAAAAGTTCACTTAGTTCCCTTTTAGTTACTATTCACAAATGCGCACTCCGTTTGTAACAAGACTCTCTAGAACCGTTGGAGAAGGGTCTGGAAGGTTTTAAAACATTCCAGAAAAAACTGTAGCGCCCCGCTAGCGCTTTATAGCGGCCACTAGGTGAACATGAGGTACCTGGTTTCTCTAGTAGATGGCATCAGTGGCTGCATTACAATATACAAATGCTTTGTGATAATTGCAATGTTTTTATAATTTTTTTAAAATTTGGCGCTTCAGTTATTTGCCATCCACTTATCGTTGAACACAGAAATAATTTTTAAAAAAATTTAATTAATATTATGAAGAAATATGCTAAAATTTGGAATTTGATTATTCGAGGAAAATATGCGGATATTTTCGTGGATTCTGTTTGGCGTCGTGCGATCTATGAATGGTACGATAATTTTGTTTCTACTACTTATTATTACGCACAAAAAAATTGGTATTTGTATCGGCCATTATTTAGTGTTTGTAAAAACACTATCAGAAACATGTTTAATATAGCAATGCTAATATAGCTTTTTATGGTCCTAGGAGCAAAATTGCTTATCCGTTCGTTGCCTATAAATTAATTCTATTAGAAGAGCGATATTGGGGGTTTGGAAATTATCAAAAAAATTATTAGCTAATGATGTAATAATCGGAAATAATGTGATAATAGAAAAATGAAAACGAACGATTTTAATGAAATTCGTCGGTGATTCGTGCGGAGAAAATCGCAAAATCCGGAAATAACTGTTCAGTAAAAACTTCGCACATTCAGTTTACTAATTTTATTAAAACTCGGAATTTTGGTAATCTATTTTTTGTTTCTAATTATAGAGCCTCTTCCAAAAGCCCGCTTAAATAAGTAGTAGCTACTTTGTATGTGTAGTTTAACTTCCTAGTTTACAGAAAATCTTTGAAGCTGTTTTAGAGAAAAGTAGCAGAAACCTGAAAAATAATTTCCAGTAAAAACGCACTTTCCATCATCCGATTTTCTGCAAAACACCGAACTTCAACACAAAATATTTAATTCGAATTAATATTATTTAGATGATAGAATTGTGTATTAAACTGAAAGAGTAAATTAGAGGAAAACCTAACTAAAACCTTCGTTTAAAATTTCCCTTAAATGAATTTTCTCAGAGAAATATTAAAAATAAGAGTTGTAGCTCTTTGTAAGTGTAGTTGATATATAAAATTTAAAGAAAATCGTTGAAGCTAGTTTTAACAAAATCACAATAAACTAAAAAAAAAAAAACATTGAGTAAAACGGTACTTCCGGTTGAACTTTTTTTTTTTTTACGAAAAGCTAATTCTCAGATTTTCTGGTCGCACATTAACGAAATAATAATTTAGAATATTTTGCGATATTTTGTTTTTGAGAAATGTTGTACCACATATATACATACATATCTATGACCAATTGCTAAAAACCACTTTTTTAACTCAGGGGACCTCAAAACGGATATGATCGGTGAAAGCTCGATTTTCGAAAATTTGACACGATTATAATACTTCTTTTAACAGCAATTAGTGAAAATAAACAAAAGTAGAAAGTAAAGAAATAAACAGAATTTTAAATTTATATTATTATAATATATTAAATTACATAAAAATACAATTTACTTACATCTTCATGTTGGAAAAAACAATACTACACAGGTCAACATTTAACAATGGTACAATATTATATAGAGAGTTCTTATCTCTTTTTAAGAATTAATATTTATAATTTTTTTTATTTACGTATTTATTGATGCAATTAATTTTAGCGATGAATAATTCCTATAGATCCCAACTAAAATACTTTCCACGCAAATAAATAGGTAGGTCCAAATAATAGTCATTGCCATGAATAATAAAAAAAATAGTAAATTTCTTAGTATTAATTATTTATCTAAATTCACTTTAGATGAGCATAAAAGTAGTTGATAATATTTTTATTTTATTTTTATTATTGTTTTCTTGTTTATCTTTTTACTTTTACTAATTCTTAAAAGATGACGCTTTTGTGATCTTGTTAAATTATTCAATAAAAGCTATCATCAGAATTATAAAAGCAAGAAGTAGAAAATAATTTGAAAAGGCTTATACTTATAATTCCATGGAAAGATATAAAATCATTATATTGGATGAATATGGGTTACATTATTTAATTAAAAGATAAAAATGAAAGTAATAAAGAACAATATCATATTTGTATAAGTGAAATATTCTACAGTATTTGTTTCATACCATTGTGAAAGTATTGCATTAAAACATTAAAAAGTGTAAAATTTTTTTTCTTTATTATCAACTCTAATGAGATTATTTAAACAAAAACTACTACAAAGCTAAACAAGTAACTTGGAACGCGCGCGCGCAACGCACGCACGCACGGGCAGTCCACAGTAAATTTATAGGAGAGATCTTTTTTACATATGAACAACTAGCAGCATTGGTCTACTGGTTTAGATAACCGACTGTGAGTGTTGGGTTTGTTGGTTCGATTCAAGGTCTTGCTGTAAAATTTTTTTCTCTTGAATTTTATTTAGGTATTGATTGGGAGAGGGCGTTTTTGATTTAGATAGTGCAGAAGTGGGGGTCAGTTCAAGGTCACACTGGGAGTGCTCTCTGTCAAAGACAAGAAAGCTAGGTATCCCAAGCGTTCGCGTGACTGGCCCAGCTCTCTCCTTAATACCCTACTCACTTCTATTTACACTCATTCGTCAGACAATTCGAACGAAGCAGCTTCTTCTGTAGTTAACTAAAGCACTATGCGACCCCAGTCTCAGCTGGTGTTTCACCGCCAAAGTGGAAATAAAAAATGACTAAATCTAAAAAGCATGGTGCAGTAAGGGGTCTCAACCCGCATTCAAACCACGTTACAACGCCTGACTACAACTAACGCTGCTGGTGTAATCCCCACAGCTCCAAACACAACCCCAGTGATTTCTCAGGCTTCTCCGCAAGACTTCAGCACACCAGGAATATTAGCATGCTGTGCCTCAACAAGCTACTATCGATAATACAAGTCAGGTACCAACGTATACTGCTCGTCCCGGGGTTATTACTCCAAAACCTTTTGCTCAATAGCTCCAAATGAAGAAGAAGAGATTCAAGTTTTTGTAGGTTTACACACTCCTAAACCTCCGCCAATCTATGTAAATAATGTATTCATTCACTTACAACTATGCAGAGATCTCTGACAGAAAATTGGCTCTGAAAATTTCACTTGCAATTCCAGATTAAACGATGTGATAATAAACTGTGACTCTATTGAATCATATAGACTAATAGAGTAATATAGAACAGGAATCCCTGGCTAATCAAAACAGCCTCCGGCTAGGTTGAGGGCACAAAGACATTCAAGGAAGTGGGCGCTTAATGAAAGGCCCATTGATTCTAAGCCTTTCTGTGCGGTCAAGTGACAAAACTGCTTGAGGGACCATTTTTAAATGGCTTACAAAAAAATCATCCATATTATTCGAAAAATATTAGGGACAAGTTTTTCTACGAGTTATCTTTCAAAGATTCATACAAATTATCTCCTTGACTATCAAAGTAGTTATGTTTGTAAGCTATGTTAGCACCTATCACTATTATTTTCTAAACCACAAAAATTCCACATACTAATGGTTAAAATCGGATGCATAGTACCAAATGAGTTAGCCGTGTTGCAATGCCCAGTTACAGACCAGCTACGAGCAATTTTTGTTATGGCCGTTGCGTCTCCTGAGACCTTTCTTGGAACCTTCTCCTGTGAGTGTGATCTGAGTCGACAAGCGAATCGACTGAGACTATTATCACGCCCGTTGTTTTTTCTTCCAGTCCCGTCAACAGTGTGCTTATATCTTGCACTTTCCTTTTGTCCTTCTCGAGTTGCATATTCGTCTATGTTTGTATCAGAAGTACTTTCACTGTGCTTCCTCTGTAGTAGCTATTCTAGAGATTACAACTTATCATCCACTAAGAGCTTGTCTTGTATGAGCTAAGCTCACTGGTTGTTTTCCCTTCGCTCAGATACGGAATTAAGCTTCTTATGACGAGTCTAACATTTGATAGAAAACATTACTACCAATTAAATTGTAGTTCTGCAATATTTCGTCCTCATATTTTCTCTAGAGAGAGTTAAATTTAACTAGATTTAGACTGTTTTTATCTTATCTTTTAGCACCAATTCTCTTCACAAAGTCAATCTCGGAATTAATTCAGATAAGGTTTTGTGAAGTCAGTTATTATGTCTGAAATTATTTCTTTAGATGGCTCAGAGAAATTATGCAAAATAATATTTTTCCGCATCTTACTTGTTCGACAACCAAAGCTGAAGATAGGCCGACAGAATGTACGACTTTCATTTAATCGGGCAACACTCTCTAAATCAGAAATTCTCTTTTTAGCCGCCTCCAGTTCATTCTTATGTACTGCTGCTAATTCATTACCTCTACCAATGTCCTCATGATGAAGTTCGAATGGTTTTTTTTTCGTATGTTGTGCTTTTATATTGAGCATAATTATTGAAAAATAGAATGTAAATATAGTAACAAAACAAAAAAGAAAGTTAAAATTGAGATCTGTGTAAGAGGAGTACAACAGAACAGTAACTAATAATGAACAACTCTTCTTTCTCTAATATGTGCCAAACAAAGATTATAGTTCCTGAAACCTGAAATATCAAATGGCGTTGATTACAATTTACTATAGTCCTCCGTTCCAATTGTACGCATACACACCCACATCAGCAGAGCTCTGAACTATTCGACGTCATTTTTAACCTGCAATTTCATTGAATTTCCGTAGTTTTTAACTTCACAAAGACACTCGTTATTAAACAAAACTATAACTTACAATTTTGACAACAATTCTATAAAATATACGCCCTCTTACAGAGATGAATATAACTGCGTGGTGGATAAACTCAAACTGTATTCTAATTTAAAATTTTTATTATAATTCTAATAATAACATAAAAAATTATTATAAAGATACAATAACTTACCGCTGTAGCGTTGAATTGTTGTTTCGGCTGTAAATAAGTGCATTTTGACTGAACCTTTGGTTTTGTCTGTTCTTGTTCTTGTGACTGCATTGGAGATTCTATTTCTGGGCGACAGATTGATAGGGAGATTATTCCCACAAATATTAGAGTTCTGAAACTATAAAACAATTTTGATTCTGTAAAGAAATAAATTATTACCATCACTAATATAAAACATTCGCCATTTGATGGGACAATCAAATACCTTAAGCAACCCGAAAATAGAAATTATCGCATGGATTTCTGTTTCTGGAATCCTTTTTATAGTATAAAATAATGTAGTAAGTTTTTGTCAATAAAATATTGTTTATTTACATTTTACAAAGTTTCAATGAAAATTGTGTTTGAAGTCTGTATCCAATCAACAAAAGACTGTAAACTGCAAGGCTGTCCCAACAGTTGAACAAAAGGTGGCCTTGAGCACCACCTGCGACTTGCAAAAACGAGAAAATGCACAGAGGATCTTGGTTCTATTGATACAAAATAAAAATTCATAAATCCAGAAGAGTTTTATCCTGGAAACTTAGGATAAGTATATCCCTGTAAGCATCCAACTAAAAGTGTTGAAATAGAATTTGAATTTCGTTCCAATTTCCACTAATGGCGAAAACATTTTTTGAACTGCTATGGTGAGTCTGTGGTTATGGCATTTGTGTTATAACTTCCGCGGCTATGGTGTTTCGTAATTTTCTTTTTTTATACATATATATTTAGCAGAATGTATAGCTTGCAAAACAATATTGGTTTTAGAATTTAAGAGTAGTTTGACTTGTTTGAACATGTTCCCCTACTACAATGACAAGAAACTTGGGTATCACAATAATTAACACAATAATACGCCACTTTAACCAACGCGCTAAAAACCAACCAATAAGTAACAGTGTTACTTATTATTACTTTATTATTTATTACTTATTACTTATTATTAATATTACAAAGCAAAGTTGTTTTTCTTTAAAATACCATTTTAGCATACTTATTGTACATTAACACGTTGCTAGAGTTGCGAATTTGATGAATGTTGGTTAACCGGAAGAGACGAATTTAAAGAAAGACTAAGGTTCCGAGTTTGTTTTTGCATGTTTGGCTATTATATTCAGAGTGAACATAATATCCAATATTTAATAATATTTCGAGTTTAAATTAACAAAATTAAGAATAATACATAGTACTCACATGTACATGTTTCTGGTTGTTGGAATTATATATTAGGTTAAAAGAATTTAAATAATTAATACCAACTGATGATATTCTTAATCTTCTATGGCGGATGTTATCTGATTGATTGCAAGGTCTAGTGTGAGAGTAACAATACTTATCTGTTCTTAATTTAATTAATATTTATTTCAGTTTTTTTCTATTATTTGGACGAGATTAACATTTAATGATTCCCTCCTTATCACTTGACATATAGTTTTTGGACATACTAAAATGCTTTATAGATATGGGACTTTTCAGTGTTGGTGTCTAAACTTTAGCCTGAAAATACCTAAAGGCGATGGTGTGTAAAGTTGAAATTCAGCAGCAGTTGTTCAATAACTAATTAAGAAATTAATGAAGAACCATCAATTTTAAATTGCTATCTTTGGGTCAAAAGGCGAACAATTAGAATAAAATAAAAGACTAAGAACTTCTGAAACGGTTTTTCCTATTGATTGGGTTAATTGGGCAAAGCAGAGTCTAAGTCAGTTTCTGCTTTATGTTATACGTATTTCTTTGCTTGCCGTTTTAATTATAGTCATGCTGCCTGGCTATGAACAGTCAACAAGTTATAGACCTTCCAAAGAATTTCTGAAAAGGAAACACAGGTGTGGGATTTCCCGAATTTTTTGTTTTTGTGCATCGACAACTTGGGTCATTAGCGCCAAAGTAGTTATTTAGGACTACTCGGGCTTAATATGCAGCGCTACAGCCCGGAGTGGGCCTTGGTTTCCCTAACAATTCTGCACCATACATCTCTATCTCCGGCCTCTTCTCTTGAACTCGCCACCCTTAAGTTTTAAGGTCTTCCTAAACAACATGCATCCATCTTCTCCGTGGTCGGTCAACTCTTCTTTTGCCGTAACAGTTCCGTTCAACAGTCTGCTCGGCATCCTTATTACATGTCCTAACCATTCGATGAGGTGGGCCTTAATAAATTGTACCACAGTTCCATTCTGTTAGAGTGAATAAAGCTAACCGTTTTTGCGGGGCCTCCATGAACCGGATTCGCTATCAATGACTGGGCGATATATCCTTCTCAATACCTTGTGTTCAAATATTTTTAAACAGATCAACATTGCGGCGTTGAGAGCTCATGTTTCTGAACCATACGTTGAAATTGGTCTGATTAGGGTTTAATATAGCCGCCTCTTTGTGACTCTTGGCAGATAAGAGTTCTAGAAAAATTTTATATTGGCAAAGTATGCCCGGTTGGCAGACATTACCCTTTTTTTCACATCGTTAATAATTTTATTTTCCCTAATTAATTCCGACCCCAGGTAGTAATACTTGAAACTCCCTGGAATGTGTAACCTTCCACCGCTAATAAAGGACTAGTGCGGCTCTGATTGATGCTCATATACTTGGTCTTATTTTCATAAGATGGCAAAGGGCCATTTTCTTAATTCTTTGTCAAGATCTTAAATGATTCCTTAAGTGATGGGACATTCCGTGCTACTAGGCAGATGTGTATGCGCATACCTGATTACATGAGTGCAGGATATTTCCCGAAAGGTTCAAATCCTGAACAACCTTATGCAGGGCAAGGTTGGCAAGTGTAGCACCTTGTGATTATATAAAAGATTTTGTGATGTTAATTGTTTTTATATATCACTTTTCTGGGTAACAAGTTGTAAGTGATTTCTTTTACATTGTAAAAACTTCCTATTTTATATTAATTTTAATATAATATTACAGGAGAGACCCACAATTTGTTGAATTGGACTGTACATCCAACATAAAGTATATTAAAGACAAAAACTTGGAAAAGTTCTTTTGCGCTGTAAAGTCACAAAAAGTATTTTTTTTTCGAATAACAATCACCGTACGTACGGAGATAACCAATTTCTTTTTCTTGATCTAACCAGTTTTATTGTGTTTTAATGTATCGTTATATTTTGATTTCGCCAGTCAGTATAGCATTGTGCACCATATGTATATAGTACGACAAATGTATATTGACATACAAAATTCATTTATTTCTTGTATTTTTTTTTTCAATAAACTTAATTATCTATCTATCTATCACTTGAACATTTTTAGAGATAGGTATCCTGGCAAGTCCCTCTTCTTCTCGTTATCGCTGCTAAGTCAGATCAAGAGTTTCTTTTAAGTGTCTGCAATTCTCGGATTGGTTGGTTCACCATCTTTTTCTCTATTTAATAATAACAAGTTTCCTGTAAACATTAATAAAATTAAAATTAAATATCTTGTGTTTCATTACTTTTTCAATAATTTAAAATTGTATCATTTGTTTACAAGTAAATGAAATAATTGATTTTTGTCATATTCACAATGCTAGAAGCGATAACATAGTTTTCTACTCAAGAATCACTACCGATTTCTTGGTTTGTTGCTTCTCACAAACATAAAATAGAGCAAAATGATCGTAATCAGTTTCCACAATTGTCCCTTCCATATCGAATCCCAAATCTTTATCATCTGTAAATAATTCATCAATCTTTATCAATAAATAACATTGAACATAAAAAGATTACTGAACAGTGTTGGAATAAAAGTTAGAGTTAACATTTTTATGGCATTATATAAAGGAAGAAAGGGGAATTTCTTGGAAACAATAATTTATGTTAGAAAAAAATTAATATTTATAATTAAAACTATAAGTATTATATTGTGGTGAACCAAATGAATGGTTTGTCTGTTTGTTCTGTTGGTCTTAGCAAAAACCTGATTATTTAAGAGAACTGTGCTATATATTATGAAATAATTGTTACTTCTAAGTACAGAGATACACCTAGATATACTGAAAAAAATCTGGTGTGAAACACTCACACAACTTTCTCTTACTCCAGTTCTCAAAATGATAATTGACAAATTTTATAGTTTGTGTACCAAATTTAATGAAATTCGTCGAAAACTGAAAAAACTGTTCAGTAAAAACGCACTTCCGGTTTACTAATTTTCTTGAAACTCGGAATTTCAGCCATCTATTTATTTCTAACTAATTATGGTTGGATGATAGAATTGTATAATCAACTAGGATAGCACTTTGATGAAAATCTAACCCCACCCCTCCCCTAAAAGTGCACTTAAAAGAATTTTCTCAGATAAATGTTTTAGATAAAAGTTGTAGATCTTTGCATGTTTAGTTTATATACGAAGTTTCAAAAAAATCTTCGGAGCCATTTTTGAGAAAATTGCAAAAAAGTGAATAAATCATTAGTAAAGTGGTAAAGTAAACGCACTTCCGGTTATCCGATTTTTTTCAAACTCGGAATTTCAAAAACATATTTAATTCTAATTAACATTATTTAGATGACAGAATTGTCTAATATACTGAAACAGCAGTTAAGATGAAAACCTAACCCCACCCCTCCCCCCAGAGAGTGCCCTTAATGAATTTTCCTGGAGAAATGTTTCAAATAAAAGTTGTAGCTCTGTTGTATGTGTAGTTGATATAGCATTTAAAGAAAATCTACGGAGCCATTTTTGAGAAAAATTGCCAAAAACGTAAAAAAACAACTAGTAAGTGGTACTTCCGGTTGAGGAATATTGACACATAACGCACCGTCAGATCCCATGGTGATACCTAAACGTAATATCAGTTTGAACTTTCTACGATTTTTCGTTTTTGAGCTATGCTGTTCACATACATACACACACAGACACACACACACACAGACCATTCGCTAAAAACCACTTTTTTGGACTCAGGGGACCTCAAAACGGATATTTCCGGTGATACCTCGATATCGAAAATTTGACACGATTACAATACTTCCTCTTACTAGGAGTAAGAGAAAGTAAAAATAGCAGTTTTCAAAATGAACACGATCGTAATATTTCCACATAATTCGGCGAAAAGCTTTAAAATAACTGTCCGCTGATCTTCGGGATATTTAAAGTAGTTTTGAAAATAAAGACGTTTCAACTCTGCCACACTGATTATTAAAGTTTGGAAAATGCGATCACATTCTAGGTCTTCCAGATCACTCATGTCGAGAGTTCCGCCTTTCATTAGAATAGCGAACCTCTGAAGTGTATTAGACAGGTTTTCAGTAGCTACTATCTTACTCTGCTAAAAAGTCTACCGCGCCTCTCCAAGACTTGTTCTTCAGTTTCTTTTTTTTTTTTAAATAATATTAAAAAAAAAAACCTATGGCGCCACAAACAACCCGCGAAGGGCCAAGGCTTGCCAGTTTAGTTCCGGCCTTCGCTTCCTAGGGCGCTACAGACTGTAGCTTCCCACTTTTTATCACGATCCTGGGTCAACACCGACTTTGCCATGACGGAAATGGAACCCTGAATTCTTACACGAAAGGCGAGTGCTCTAGCCTCTAAACCTACGCGTGAGAACTTTAAATACGTACCCTAATTATATTTCTTACTTAGCTTAGAATCTATCGAAGCTAATCGTTCCATCGATAGAACAGAATCTAACGAAATTAATCCTGTTTGGGAAGCATGAAAACAAAGAAATTGGTAAGTGATTCGTGAGTAGTAAACAATGTTATCGCTTCTAGCATTGTGAATATGACAAAAATCATTTATTTCATTTACTTGTAAAAAAAAATGATACAATTTTAAATTATTGAAAAAGAAATAAAACCCAAAATATTTAATTTTAATTTTATTAATGTTTACAGTTAACTTGTTATTATTAAATAGAGAAAAAGATGGTGAAGCAACCGACCCAAGAATTGCCGACACTTTGAAGAAACTAGGATTAGATTTCAGTTCCTTCGCCCCGACAAAAAGGGTTAATTGCAAAAAACATCCTAGTGTATAAGTAATTAATTAAACAATAACTTTGTAACAATAAACCAACAGTTTGTGAAGTATCTTATTATCTTTATTTTTTTATGAGGCAGTATCAGGATCTTAATTTTATTTTATTTTTCTCTTCCCTGTGAGGCAAGAACGAGTCAATAAGTAATTAACAAATATACAGTAAACCTCCGCTAATCCGGCATCTCTAATGATTGTAGGGTGCCGGACCGAGCGTCGTACGAAAATAGCGGAAAACAGGTATTAGACACGCAAAAAATGAAGACGTGTGGCCTGCCCGAAATTCGGCTTAAGTGCCTTATTAAGAAATGTATACTGTATTTGGAAAACAAAGAAAGAATTTTAAAGGAGACGATTAAAATAGACCGTTTATATGCAGACTATGTTTTTAAACATACGTACGTATGCACATACTTATTTCATTTGAAAAAATAACTAATGTCTCTTTGTTTTTTGAATCAGACATCTTCTTCACACTTTATCTAAGTTAACCAGTGCTGAAGTACTCTGATGTTGTTGCATTCAGCAAACCTTATGAATTTGTCGATAGCCGTACTTCCTTCACTCCACATAACTGCTTCATTGTGGACTGTAACAGTAGTAGAGTCTTCTGCTTTGTAGGCTTTGGGTTAAAGTTTTCGCCAAGACTTTTGAAGAATAGTAGGCCTGACTTTATTCCACGCTAAAGCGTTTCCAAAAATGCATCTTTAATGTTAAATTTATTTTGAAAGTCAACCACCATACAGTCTGAAATTATTAAACCTTGAAGGAAAGAAGCTCTGCAAAAACATTTAAAGTTTTGTGTTAAAAATATTTCCAGAGACCAATACAAACGCTGCGCCGTGGAGTCTACAGTTCTCTAGCAACAGCACAACATTACTATTTCAAATAAACTCGTTTTTTCAGATTGTCTTTTACAGACGGATCGAAGATATGAAAAAATTATTCCTTAAACAAATCTGAATCCATCCATGCGTTGGCTTGAGCCCCGTATACTACAGGCAAGTTATTAGTGGCATTCAAATGTCTTGGCTTTGTTGATTTCCTGATAACAAAAGGAGTCAATATGTTGTCACCAGAAGCATTCCACACAACGAAACTGTCAAACGGTCCTTGTTCTTTTTGAAGCCTATTGCTTATTTTTCATCTCCGTGTGCCAAAGTTGAGTTAGCAAACATCGCCAAAGTAGCCAGTTTCATCAGCATTGTAGATTTGTCATGCTGATAAGTCGTGCTCTTTAACCAGACTGTCAAAGAAACATTTAAACTCTTCAACATCATCTTGGTCGGCCGATCACAACTCCCCATCACCCAAATTTGAAATGGGATTGTTCAGTTTCTATACGTATTAAGGGGGTAGGGAGTACCTCTAGGCAGACATAACCAAACGTTTAAAAAAGATAACTTCTACTCTTTCCAATTGATGTAAAGTGTCTTATATTCCAAACGGACCCAATAAAATAAACAGTTTTGAAGTAAACTCCGATAAAGAGTTATATTTTAGATTACCAGCTTTCGGAGTAATCACAACAGAAAATGCTAAGGAAGCTTCCAACCGCTGCTTTAGCTTTTATTATGCTCTATTTGGTGTTTCATTATATAATCCGAATCTTCTAAAACTTATGCCTGAATAATAATTGGCAATATTAGATTTAATGTAATAACAAAGGCGCCACGGTCCATGGTATGTGTTTTAAACCCACAGCCAGATCGGAAGATAGCTTAACTTTCCTTTCGAAGAGTCACTTCATCATAAATGCCACATATTATTAACCTCTTCATCATTTCTTTCCTCTTCCATAAAGAGTAATCATCATTCAAAATCCATCCCTGTGTACTGATATGACTACTGTAGGTAATAAAGAGGGCTTCTGGCGCACCCAAAAAGTCCAATATGGCGGCGATCATCGAATTCGAGCCAATACCTAACCTTAGAACCGCCCAATTAGAGGTTACTGCCAGTTCGATATCGCCCTAACCGTGACCCCAGGTCAAGATAACACGTTAATCAATAAGATTAAAACAATAAAATAAGGAAAAATTGCAATTTAGCCAAACCTTAACCTTGGAAACAGCTTTGAACAGCAGCTCGCTAACCTAACCTTGGAAACACTCAATTAGATTTTACTACCAGTTCGATATCACCCTAACTGTGACCCCCAGGTCAAGATAACACGTTAATCAATAAGATTAAAATAAAATATAGAAAAACGGTAATTTATTACTTGTATATGTGAAAAAAAAAGGTAAACTTAAAGGATGAAAGGTAATTTAATACTTGTATAATGGTAGTAAATTAATAAGATGAGGTAAATAAAGGTAAAATTATTTAAAAATGCGTATGTAATGATGGGAAATAAGATTAAAAAAAAAAAAATACGAATCAGAACTTGACCTTGGAAGTTATATTATTATAGAGCGTCTCTATATCATCCTAACCGTGACCCCGAGGTCAAGATAATAAGATTATTTTGTTACAAAACTTAACTTTGGGTATTATATATCATCCTAACCGAGACCCCGAGTTCAAGATAATTAATAAGATTATGAATTATTAAAAATTAAAATTATTATTACATAATTTTGTTATTTGACAAAAATTGTCCTTGGATGTATCTCTATATCATCCTAGCCGTGACCCCAAGGTCAAGATAGCGTGATAATTAATAAGATTAAAATATATTCTTGTAATTTGGACTTGGAAGTTACATCTCGTAAAAAAGTGATATGATTCAGTTAACCTTGGAAACCCCTCTATATGACCTCGAGGTCAAGCTAATATGAAATGAAAAATCATGTTACAACATGATATAAATGGATAAAAACGGGGCTGAGAATACACTCCTCAGAATTATATATAAGACGAACCATTTGTTTCAATTAAACATCAGTTTTTGTTTTGCCGAGTTTATCAGCACGTAGCAACTGCACAAGATAGAACATGTGAGTACACATTTTACTTAACTAAAAAAACAAGAAAAATTATTATTAAGTAGCTGTTCTAAGATTTTGTTTATTTTTTTAAGGAGTCTGAAGTTTGAAGTATTCATTTCTAATAAAATTAATGTTGATGGGTTGTAAAGAGAGAAGGTCTTCAAGCCAAGTTGCTTTCCCATGAATAGTGATCTTCTTTTGCCCTGATTTAGTAAAAACTATGTTATAGTTGTTGAGACTGATTGTTGATAGAGAAGTTGAACCTTTGAAAAAATCTTCCCATGTCTGTTTATTTGATTCTAGAGTTGCCCATTCATCTACACTCAGATAGATTATGCCATTTTTCTTAGCCTTCAAAGCTATGAGCGGTACACTATCTTGAGAAATACCTGTGATTATAGTTTTCGAGTTATGTCTGTTGAGTGGAAAGCTTGTAGTTAACTGTAACCCTGTTTCACTCACGGCCATTTTTAACACACTACTGAAAAGATGCCTTTGCTCAATAACTTAATGGTCCCCTATCATTTTCAAAACACATCCTTTAAATCACAATCAATTTGCCCCGCCAATCTTTCTATGAGACAACATGTACACGTATCAGGGCCACACCTTTGTTTAGGGTTGGACCAAACGCACTGTTATAATGTTTATTAGGCACCTTTTCCATATATTCATTAGCATACTCTTCTAGCTTTAGTAATTTCATTTTCAAATTTATACATTTCTGTGCTAGTATCAAATTTTCCACCGTCATATTAGGTAATAGAGAAAGAAATTTTTGATAATTATCACTCGTTATAATTTTTTTCCAATGATCACCCATCCTTCACACTAAGCTAGAAATAATAGGTGTTGGATATTATGTATATAGGATAACGCATATCTTAATCCTGTGAAGGATGGAGGGGGATTAAGAGAATGAGATGTTGGATTACGTATTAAAATATTTTTATTTTATTATAATGTTAAATACAATGATTGTCTTTTCCATACAAGCATAATTAGATAATATTATAATTGTTCTAAAAAGAATTTTATCTTAATCAGACTCAACCTCTGAATCACATAATCCTTTTGTTTGCTTCTTCTTTTCTTCTTTATGCCGTATTTTCCTCGCACACTCATCCTCACTTGATCTGAATAGGTAAAACATTATTAGATAATATCAAAGAGAATTTACATTATTACAAAAAATTATTATCTACTTACATATCAGATTCTATTTCTGAATTATACGATGCATCCCTTTTCTTTCGTTTAGGTTTGTCTGCCTCAACAAATTCAAAACATTGACGTCCTTGTTCTTTACCTAAGTAAACTAGGTACATCTTATCCTTAAAATTATTTAATTCCTCCTCCGTCAAATTATATAGAATACGTTTCGGAAGAAAAATAAAACTGGGTTTATTTTTATATTCTATAGTTGCCCTCAGAGTTCTCCCATATTTTGTCTCTGTGATATCTAATTGCTTAATTTTATATTTCGTATTTACATTCAGATCTTCTAGTTTCATATACTCACCTCTTCTAAGAATATTTTTGTTTAAAATCTTACAAAGACTCCTTAAAAAAATAAACAAAATCTTAGAACAGCTACTTAATAATAATTTTTCTTGTTTTTTTTTTTTAGTTAAGTAAAATGTGTACTCACATCTTGTGCAGTTGCTACGTGCTGATAAATTCGGCAAAACAAAAACTGAAGTTCAATTGAAACAAATGGTTCGTCTTATATATAATTCTGAGGAGTGTATTCTCAGCCCCGTTTTTATCCATTTATATCATGTTGTAACATGATTTTTCATTTATATAAAATTAAGCAATTAGATATCACAGAGACAAAATATGGGAGAACTCTGAGGGCAACTATAGAATATAAAAATAAACCCAGATTTATTTTTCTTCCGAAACGTATTCTATATAATTTGACGGAGGAGGAATTAAATAATTTTAAGGATGAGATGTACCTAGTTTACTTAGGTAAAGAACAAGGACGTCAATGTTTTGAATTTGTTGAGGCAGACAAACCTAAACGAAAGAAAAGGGAGGCATCGTATAATTCAGAGATAGAATCTGATATGTAAGTAGATAATAATTTTTTGTAATAATGTAAATTCTCTTTGATATTATCTAATAATGTTTTGCCTATTCAGATCTAGTGAGGATGAGTGTGCAAGGAAAATACGGCATAAAGAAGAAAAGAAGAAGCGAACAAAAGGATTATGTGATTCAGAGGTTGAGTCTGATTAAGATAAAATTCTTTTTGGAACAATTCTAATATTATCTAATTATGCTTGTATGGAAAAGACAATCATTGTATTTAACATTATAATAAAATAAAAATATTTTAATACGTATCCAACATCTCATTCTATCAACCACCCCTCCATCCTTTACAGGATTAATATATGCGTTATCCTATATATAATATCCAACACCTATTATTTCTAGCTTAGTGTGAAGGATGGGTGATCATTGGAAAAAAATTATAACTAGTGATAATTATCAAAAATATCTGCTTGATAGTATGAACCTTTGTGTACTTGACAATCTTCTCATAATTCTGGTAAGAGTAATGTTATTTTCTCCTTCTCCTTTTTTGGAGAGTGACACTTTTCCATTGCACCTTTCAGTCCAACATTGCGAATATCAGTCAGCTAAGTAGATGTCGTCTTGATGTGGCAATAGAAATGTCTGTCAGCCTGCAACAATCTGCCATAAATCCGTTATTGTCAAATCTAAAACACTTGTGAACAGAATGCTAATCTTGTTTCCTTGACTGTTTACAAAATGAAGGCTTATTTTTCGGTTTCAAATGGATCTCCATGTATTCGCAGTTAGCAGTATGCGATTCAATGATATCCATGACCAAACATTCAAGATCAACTCTTCTTGTACTTCTGCATTATCTTTGATATTGCAATTTTTCCTTCGGTCAATGGCATTCATTTTTTTTTCTATAATTCCATTGTTATAAAATTGTTATACAAAGCGTCTTCACTTCAGAACGATTTATTAAATGTCACATTATTTATCTGACAAACGTTTAACAATGAAAACGCTTAACATGAAAAATCGGTTAAAACAAAATTGTTCTGCGGTCCCGACAAATTACTATGTAATTTTATAATTTTTTTTATTTTAACCCAAAAAAATATCGCTTAACACTAAAAGATTTCACTTTCCGAAAAAAAAAAATATACCTGTTTTCTGCAGTCACATTGTCACGCAGATTTTTCGGCTTATTTTTTTCGTTAGACGAAACAAAATAAACAATGGCTGCCACTGTTGCTAGGTTCCCTCTTGCCTTTGAGTAGGTAAAGGCAGTGCCATTGTCAAGTCATTTCAGTTAGTTTTTGAATTCGGTGACTTTTGTGTTGAATACAGAGAATTTTGTGTTTTTTTTTTGTAATTTTAATAATAAACTTATTTTTTTATATATACAATAGCAGAGAAACTGAGGCGAAAACAAACCGCAAATTCATCGTTTAATATGAAATACCTTTAACAAGAAAATATATTTCGATCCTCTCAGTTTCGTGTTTAAACCTTTATCACTGTATATATTACTATTTAGTTTAACCATGAAAGATGAGGACTTACCAGTGAAGTTCCTTGGAATAACGCTGGATTCGGGTCTAACATGGAGGCATCATTTGCAGAATCTGTGCGGTAAATTAGCACAAGTAGTATACATGCTCAGAAAGCTGAGAGATGAAGTATCAGTAGAGGTTTTGAAAACTGCCTATTACGGGTTGTTTTATTCTAAAATGAGCTATGGTATACTGCTATGGGGAGCAGCTTCTGATAGTAATCTAGTGTTTAAGCTCCAAAAATAGCAATAAGAACCATGTTTAGAAAAAATAATAGAGATAGTTGTAAAGCATTGTTTAAAGAGCATTCTCTTCTAACTTTGCCATCTTTGTTTATTATCACTAATTTATTGGCTATAAAAGATAATACTAATAATGTTTTCAGAAGTGATTTCCATCAATATGGCATAAGAAGCAAAAACAACTTACACAATCCAGCTAAAAGACTAAAAAAATCTGATTTGTCTCCAACTATAATGTCTCGGAAAATATATAATAACTTGCCGCATGAAATTCAAGAAATTGAAGAAAAACAGTTTAGAAAAGTAGTAAGAAGATTTCTGATAGAGAAAACTTTCTACAGTGTTACTGAATATTTAGAATACAAGTGGAAGGTTACAGAATTTTGTATAGACTAAGTATCCCTGGTTATATGTAAGTTACATTAATTATAAAGAGCAAATTTTATTTAAAGTAAACTCAGTTTCTTTGTACATCACAGCTTGAATTTGTTGACGTGCTTATTGTATTTTTGTAATACGTTAAAGCTTAATAAATAAATATACAGTTGAATATCACTGGATATCTGAGAGGTTACAAACTGCACAAGGAATCGATAGCTATCATTCACATAATCGATAGCTTATAACTTCCAAAAAGGAGGAAAGTTGTTCTATATAATGGTACTTCCAGTCGATTCTTATCTCTATTGTCAGTTTCGTTTGATACCATAATTAGAAGATACATACGAATTTTAATTTTGTAGTACCTTGTAAGACCGTAGAATATATCTTTCCCAAGAAAACATTGTATCGAATAAGATACTTAATTGCAACCAATAAAGCAAAAAAAAAAAATTCAAAACCAAATAATTTTTTTTGAAATTTTTGCATAAAAAAATTAATTCTAAAAAGATTAATTTTGTATTTATGATAAAGATTATTAAATTAATATGATATATATAGGCATGTTTTTTTATGTGAAACTCATGGAAGTAAATGACCGCCAATAATTTAGGCTATCAAATAATAAGTAAAAATAAATAAAATATAAACACAAAATTAATTATCAAAAATTGGTTTAGATGGATAATAAATCTATATATATATATAATTACGCAATTGTTAAACAAGAACAACCAGTAGTGTCTGCGCGGCAGACACCCAAGGTGCGGTGGCGAGCGTACGCCAAGAAGCGGAATGAAACAACAGTGGAAAGAAATGAAAAGGAGACTTACCCTTAGCTGACGGTGAGTGATGAGTTGAAGGCTTGACGCTGAAGTGATAGGCGGACTGAAGAAGAAGGAGGTGGGTATGTGTGTGAATCAGTGTGAGTGCAGGTGTGCGTATGTATGTGTGAGTTTGGCGAAAGAAAAATTTGAGGAGCGAGGAAGGGGGGTTAGAGTGCTTCGTGGAAGCAGGTGAAGTGGTTGATGGTACTAGAAGAACCCAGGCGCGGAAGGTGAGTAATTCTTCACTGGTGGCGAGGAAAGAGATTCTTGCGTCTCACGGAGACAGTAAATAATTAATTTGAACGCGAAGGCGCGAATAAGGCGAATAACTTATTAAGGTGAAGTAAAGGCACTGGCAAACACACGTTCACTAGGCGAGGTATAAGGAGCAAGTGAAGTTAAGTTTTTGAGGAATACAGAAGGTTTGAAGGGTAAGGGAAACGGAAAATAACTCGCGCAGTCCGAAGATGAAAGGTGCCGGCAATCCCACCATCAAAATAGAGAGAGAGAGGGAAAATGCGGGGAAGCGTGGGAACGCGGCGGAAGATGAAGGAAGAAACAGAAAAATTATAGGTTGGAAAGTAGCAGGGGATTAAAGTCCAACATAATAAACAGGGCAATAAATGAAATAGAAATATGGAGAAATAAAATGAAATATACACCTCAAAGGCGCCGCGACCGAACAAGTAGTATAATTTTTTGATCGCCAGCATGAAGACGTAAGTAAATTCGTCTTTTGATATTATCAATATTTATATGATTAATAGTTTCAGAATTATTTAGCCATTAACAAATATCTGTAAAGGGAATGTTTAGGTTTCTGTTAAGATTTCTGCAATTGAATTCTCTCGAGAACAATTATTTTGAAGCTTCTATTGTTATTGTTATAAGAAGAAATACTTCGTTCATGGCCAATTTTGCGAAACAGTTTTCATCGGAAATTTGCAACTTTTAAGTTTCTCTGATTATAAACAAAAATTATTTCAACAATTGTCTGTTGTGATTTTATGAACAAAATATCATAAGAATTAAAAATGGCAGTAAACACGAATTTGATAATTTCATTTAGTTATCATCATCATCAATAAGATTTTAATCAAAATCCGTCCACGGAAATTGTGATTTTTACTGTTTTATTTTTTCCGTCTTTTTTTTTTTGCGATTTTCTCGGAGAACCCTACAACGATTATTGGATAAAGCCGGGAATAGAATCTCAACACCTAGCCCATTCTACAGGTTTTTTTTTGTTTGTTAACTATATAGAGTAATAAATTTTTATTCTTTGAAGTGAAAGGGGGGCGTGAGGTGATTGGTATTTTGAGAAAATGTTATAATGTAAATAAATTTTTAATTAATATCAATTTAAGAAGTGTGGTTGTAAAAACAACTATAATCTATACAGAACAGTGATCCGAGCGTATACCAGTCACACTGACGTGGGGTTATTTTTATTTCATGAACATGCTACAATGAGGGCCTTGGGGGGAAGTTCGACAGTTTCACGAGGGAGAAAAAAGGAGCATGAGGGAGAAGCTCTCGACTAGGAAATATGACAGATATAAAAAAGAAATTCTTGTTTAAGTTATTTTCAGTTTTAAACATTATTTGTAAACACGGAAATAACATACTAGCAAAACATAAAATAGGGGAGGGACTTGCTAAGTAGTTAGCGCGTTGGACTACCACGCAGAGGTCCCGGGTTCGAGTCCAGTGCTACCCTTAGAGTTTTTCGTCCTTGGAGCCTCTACAGCTCACTGTTTGGTGATGGACAGTGTGGCCTACAACGAGAGAACACTGTCCTGAGGCCGGCAGTGCACTGAGAAGGCTCCAGGCGAATAACCGTAGATGTTGACGCGCCTTAACTAAAAAAAAACAAACAAACATGAAATATGGTTTCCAGTGATAGATATGTTACAAAAAAACCTGTAGAATGTACTTAAATATTCATAATTATAAAAAATATTCATGATTGAAATTTTATTATTATGTTGTTAAATAAAAAATATTAATTATTTATATCTCATATCATAAATAGATAAATAATAATAGTAATCTTTATAAACTAATTATTATTAATAAAAAAAAAAAAGACCTTGCTGAAAGATATGATCATTGTATAATATAAATTATAAGTATAAATTTAATATTATTTAGTTAGGCTTATTATCTATACTAATTGATATTAAATAATCACAAGGTGTCCATTAATAGAATTCTCTCATTGATAATTGTGACAACCTTGACATTGGCATTAGAAGAGAAAGGTTGTCTAAATGTATAAGATAAAAAAAATTTGAACCACAATAAAATGAATTCAATTAACATTTATTTCTTAATTTATATGCAATAATAGTTTAAATATATCTATAAGTATTTTTATTTTATTGTATTTTATGTTAATCTGTGAGACATGAGTTGATTAGCGCCTGGCCCCCTAAGATGTAAATTATTAAGGATTATCATAATTTTTTTTTTTTTTTATGTCAAATATAGATTTGATAGGAAAGTAATGTCTGTATTTTTCTAAATAATTTATCGAAATATTTCTAAACAACACTATGATATTCTGTATCACTCTGGTGAACAACCTTCCGGTTACTAACCTTTCGGATAATTTTCATTATGAAATCCACTCAAAATGTTTTATTGTTTTGGCCGATTATTGCTCCAAGTCAGACAATCTCTCTTTCCAAAACTGATTTCCATTCCAATAATTTTGCAAAGATCGAAACCGATGTCTGGCCAAATAAGGTGGATGGGAGTCAAAGTAAGACATCCCACCAAAATTGCGACAATTTTTGTCATAATCAAACACCACACTTTTATTTTTCACGATTACCTTATCTGTTCGTTTCTCCATAAGCACTCCATTTAGTTACGTCTATTTGAAAAAAATGTGCTTGACAAAATACGAGTACACTGTTTTCTTTTCAAGAAGCAGTTCTTAATAGTATGATATCTTCTCCAATCACATTAAGTGCAGAGTATGATGTTTTTAGGGTGAAACAAACCTTTAGATATTGATAACAAAGGTTCATCAGGTTTTCTGCATAGGTCGTCTTATTGGTGCAAGGGATTTTAAGTTTCCATTTTTATTTCAAAAAGTACAATTTTCGTGAAGCTCTCTGAAGTTACAAACAGAAACTATGTCCATCCGTTTCTTCTCACTTAAGATGTGCAAATAGAAATTTGGAATATCTATAATATTTTCTCAAGTTTTAGCGTGCCTTATTTTTGATTAAGAGTTTGATTTGGTCATCATGTTGGGACTTCCAGAACGTTCGTTATCCGACATACATTCTTATTATCGGAACTTAAAAACCATCTCAGACTAACCTCAACCATATCCTCTCCATACAGTTAAACTATTTTTCATCAAGTTTTATGTTCAATTTTACTTTACAAAAGTAAAACAGTATTAATCATCGAAAATACAGTTTTCTTTTCTTTTTTTTCAAGTTTTGCGCGCTGAAATTGTACTGAATTGACTGAAATTCCCAGATCCTGTTCACAAAAAAGTTAAAAAGAGGATCATTTATAATATTAAAAGAGATTATGTTACCAAAGTCCAGGGTCACCAATTATCAGGAAAAAAAATAAATCCGACATTACCTTCTGATCAGCCCAAATATAGACAAACTATTTTCTAAATATCAACACAATAGCAATACTATTAATTTTTAATTTCTTGATCATTATACAAACTGTATTAAGATCAATTGAGTGAAATGCAAAAACTACGTTGATTAAAGTTTTTAGGTATTAATGTAAGTGTTTTAAACTACCATAGCTGAATCTTTGATTCTGAAAAAACTTACATTAATGAGTTATTTACATTCACGAACTATTTCTAATTAAAATAATTCTTGATTGTGTGTTCAGTATTTCAAAAGAAAATGGTATGTTACAATGCACACAAAAATCGAGTATCACTTACAGATGTTTCCCAAGAAAGCAAAAGTGATGTTCTTGAAGATGGAACTGTAATCCAAAAAAATCTGTGGATATTCTGATAAGTAAGTTATAAAAATAATAGTATAATTATTTATATTTATATATATTATATTTAATTTAGAAAATATATAATACATATTATAATATAGAGAAATATATGTTTTTAAATTATCGATTGAATTATGACTTTTGTGCCTCTGATTTTTTATTACATTACAAATTTCAAAGCGATGATTTTTTTATAGTCTCTTGATTTCATGGCTTAGCATAGATAATATTGTAAAGCGTCCAACTTTTGTTTCTATAGTTTAAACATCTTTGTGGCCTATGAGTGATTATGAAGAGAACATTTCGTTTGCGATTGTATTTTAAAAGCCAATATAAACAAAAACATCAATTACAAATTTAACTTATAAATAATTTTTGTTCTATAAAAACGTTGATTGTTTTTATGCACAGTTTTCTTAGATAATAAGCAGCTAATATTTTCTTCCAATTTTAGCTTATTTACATGATATTACAGGAGAACCCCAGAGTTTGCTCTTAGGGACTGTACAACCAATTTGAAGGAGGTTGCATATGACCTAGGAAATGTTGCGCTGCATTGTAAAACCCAAAACGGTAATATTATTTTATTGATTAAAGGAAGCAAGAACCTGTTCATTTTTCTTATAACCGTTCAGTTTTGAAAATTTATCCATGGTTAGACGGTAGTTTAGCCAGAACAACACCTACACCTCCAAGTTACTCTGTAACTTTAAAGTTACAAATTTTTAACAAAGTTTTAATAACGGGAAAATTTGAGAATTATTACTTTATTATTCCACTTTATGAAGTAATATCGGTATCGTTGTTTTATTTCCCACTTTTCGAGCAGGGACAAGTTCGTAAGTAGTTAATAAATATAAATTAATATTTCCTGAGGGTAAGGCTGATTTCAGCAACATGCACGATAAAAAAAATATTTTCTATTAATAATAATGCTATTCGTATGCCACGTCTTGCTAGAATGTCACTTGAAATTACGGCATTTTGCACTTTGCATTGATCGACTACTGACGAAAAGGTATACAATAATAGGCAGCATTGGCTAGAGAGACCAATTGTGCTAAAGTATTCGAGAGGAATCGATTACAATATCAGTTAATAAAAAAAAGTTAATATAATAAAAAAATAAAGATTTTATGAGGTGTTTATATGTAAATCATAATTCCATACCTCAGCGATAAGCAAATCGCTCCCTAATTCTGTTTATTAATGCACATTTACTTTATAATAACATAAGAAAATCGGTTTGAAGTTCTTTACCAGAAATATTTTTAAGTATAATTAGATCTCTAAATTTAACAGTATCTTATTACCTAGGAGAGTTAAAGAGCTCAAGAACTAATTCTAACATTTAAAATTGAAGTGATTATATGAAGATATCCATTATGTTATTGATACCTGAAGATTAATGTACGCCATAGAAATTTATGCCCCTTGGTTCTAAACAAAGAATTAGAAATATGGTTTAGATTAGAAATATTCAATTAATTCATTAAGGATAATATTGCAGCTGCCACTGGCAATCTTAAAATTGTAACTCTGTGTTGTAAATGCTAGTAAATAGCATTGTGACTGCTCTGTTCACAAAAATTTACGTACATCTTATATTTTTAATTTAAGGCGCGTTAAAATTTATGGTCATTGGCGCCCGGAGCCTTCACAGTGCACTGGAGGGCTCCGAACAGTGTTCTCTCGTTACAGATAATGCTGTTCATTACCGGACAGTGAGCCGTAGAGACTGCTAGGAAGAAAAAAAACACTAATGGTAGCACAGCTGGACTCGAACCTGAACGCTAACCACTTAGCTATTTATTCCCTTCCCTTTAACGTACATATTATTTATCAAGTATACTGATTCCTTTTCACCTCACTAAAATTAATATCAAACCTTGTTACTAATTATCATCAAAATTAGAAATATATGATTTTCATAATTATATTTCTGAGGCTTTAAGAATCCAAAAGTTATTTTTGTTAAATGAATGATGTAATCTGAACTTTTTTTTTTTTTTTTTTGTTAATGTACCAGTCTAGTTATTTTTTGTGTTTTTCCTTCCATCTTTTTCCTTTATCTCTATATTTATGTATTTATTTCTTCCTTTTCATAAGAATTGATACTTTATTAATGTAATGTGAGAATGTGTAATTTATGTTCTGTTTTTCGTTTGTAGCAAACCGGAAAGAAAGGTGTTACACCTATAAGCTTGTTATAAATAAATAAGTAAATAATAACGTAAGCAATCTATAGCTATCTATGACCATTAAGAACGTGAACTTACAGGTAGGAGACATAGTCGTATGTCTTGTAGTGCACAGCAATGAACATGTTAAATTTCTTACTGTAAAAGAAAACTTAAAAAAATTAAAAATAATTGGTTCTAAGAAAAAAAAAAACTTATTTATTACAAATATTATATTGTCATATCTAGGAATTTTTTATTTACATAGGAGCAACATTATCAATAAATAATTAATAGACAAAATTATTAGGCTAGAGATAAGATCTGCATATAAATAACACAATGTTTAAGATGCACTAGCAGTGCAATTGTGTGGTTACTAACATGAAGATGTAAGTAAATTGATCTTTTTATGTTATCAATATTTAGGTCTTTAATAGTTCAACAATTTTTTTATCCAGTAACGTAACTAAAATTCTAATGATATATTTCTATTCATAAAAGCGTTGTTAAGCATCCTGAGGCTATTTTTTTTTTTATTATATTAAGTCTTTTTGGATCCATAATTTTATTTGATATATCGATCATTACTGAAGATAGGAATTACTGCATGTATTAAGCGTTATTACTATTATTATTATTGGTGCTGGAGTGCAAACTTATTTAGCACAAATATAACAGATATGTCATCTTACTAAGTATGTATTGGGTATTTGATGAAATATTGTCGGTGTTTAATAACAACCTTGTTTGTATTGTGTTTTTTAAAACTTATTTAAACGATCTGCTGAGTTTTATTAAACAGTTACTTATATTATTTTCTCTTACTACTGGGGTATGAACAAGTATTGCGATCGTGACAAATTTTCCGAAATTGAGTTTCAGTAATATATATATATATATATATATATATATACATATTTTGATGTCCACTGTGTTTTTTCCAATCAATGCCAAAGTTCTAGAGCGGTTGTCAAGTGAGATACAAATTTTGAGGGAGAGATTGCAGCTATTTGAATTTGCCCTAGATAATATTTCGGATTTTGTTGTTAGCAATGAAATAGTAATAGTACCCTTTTCAATGGGCAGCCTTTACAATCGCTTCTAGACAATCGCAAAAGTTTACTTATGCCACTAAAAACTAAGCTGATAAGGAGGTGGTTATGCAGTGGGTTCCAGCCCATTGCGGAATTTTGGAAATGAACGAGTGGACAGCTTGGCACGGATCGGAGCTGTCCAATTCCAACCTGATTTACCTATCCCATTGTGCGTCAAGAGGATTTTTCAGGCGGCTATAATAAAAAAACTCCTTTTCTGAGGAAGTCTAGAGCTGGTCTGCCTTTCTTGATTCAAATTAACACTACCTCATATTCTTCCAACAGCTGCAGCAATAGCCTATTTTTGGCTCGTTACCAGCGATGACTTTTTCTAACACCATCTTCACAGAATTGGCATAGCTGCATATCTCAAATTGTTCGCTATGCGATATGGAGGACATGACTGCAGAACATTTCTTTAGATAGATGCATTTCAGTAAAATCAAGCAAATGAAAACCATTCTACTACCATGGGTGAATACTTTTGGCCTGCTCGCGATAAATTTTTAGAAATGCCTTCACTGGCGCAGGAAAGTAACAAAAATATTCAAACTCAGGACGCCTCAAAAATATGTAATTTAAAAATCCTTTTATAGCAGAAATAGAAAGGAAAAAGTAAAATAAATAAATAAATATTACTCCAAAATAGAGATAAAGTTTTTAGTATTTATGTTTTATGACTGTATAATTTAAGAACGTCTACTTCATTTTGGTTATTAATATTTTTGGAAACTTTAATTAAATATTAAAAACTTTACTATTAGGGATTTCCAATCTTTAAGGCAAAGAAGCATTATTGGAAGAGAATGTGTTTTTCCAATAATCACATTTCGAACAAATCAACATGGCAGCCGTATAAATTTCTGTTCCCCAGTTAACTGAAAACATAACTTTCTTCAGCCATAAGCGGTTTATAACATAAATATACCACGCTTCTGATATTAATATTTGGTAAAACTTTTTTTTATAATAAACTTGTTTGAAGTTTAGTATTTCCGAAACAAATTTAGAGGAAAAGTGCCCCCCCCCCCCATTGAGTGTCACTTTATTCAAAATTTTACTGGAATAATTGCTACATCATTACGATGTAAAAAAAATTAATCACTTATCTTTTCTTTATGCTAAATATATAAATACAAATTATTAAAAAATTATAAAATAATTTTTTTATTATTTAAAAACAACCAGTTCAGTGGAGTTGGTCTATAACCTCTAAACAGATAACACCGTTTTTAATGTGTTCTATATTTTTGATAAATTTGTAAGGTTTAATTGAGTGTTTGATACTGTAATTGTCCAGTATTTTAAAGCATATTTTTTCTGAATCGATTGGTGTTTAACAATTCGATTATAATTCAACATTTTAGTGAAAACTTAAATGAACAATTAGTTACTTATAATGAGAATTTTTTTTTCTTTATTCTTAGACAATGTTTGTGATAAACAATAGCGGGGTTAGCGGTGCCAGTTCGTCTGTTAGTAGTGGGAGGGTAGAGTGACCAATTGAGCCACGCTACCAGAATCAGATGTTCCTCAATGCAAGATGAGTAATCATCAGCTTCATTTACGCATTCGAACTATACTTTTAATCTAATTATTTCTTCTACAAATTTTAATTTAATTCAAAATTTAATAGGTACATCTTTCTCTTATTTACTAATAAATTCTGAGTATTTATGTGGAAAATAAAGCTGAACATACAATTACTACGAAAAGCGATAGGAGTTATTTTAAACCCAATTTTGAAAAAATTATATTAAGAAAAAGAAATCGCAGCAACTCTCCAGAAAAAATAAAAAGCAAAGCAGAATTAAAGAAGATATGGCTGACGATGGGCTAGGTGATTATTCATCTCTTGACGCTTTATTATTAAAATTTAGTAACGTTTGTTGGATGAACCATTAGCAGGCCTTCTTGATAGATGTGATTACCAAGAATTGAAGGATAAACTGGACATAGTTCTAAATAAAAATATTACTTTTAAAGAAGAAATAAACAAGTTAAACACTGAGAATAAACGGTTGACTGCTCACTTAGGGCTGTTACAAAGGAAGAATAAGGATAAAAATTTAATTTTCAGAGTTATTTCAAATATATATTAGTGAAATCAAAGATGCATTAACATTTATTAAGGATTTTTATCAAGAAACATTTGGCTTAAAGATTTATTAATAAATAATGCGGACCCACTGGCTTCAAGTAAAATATTAGTTGTTAAATGTATCAAGCACTGTGATCTCCTGTATACTTAGAAAAGTCCAAAAAATTAAAAGATATGGTAATATGGCTTCATAGAGATTTAACTTTAGAACAACGCAATACCAGGAGAAAAATGGTACAGCTGAAGACGGAAATACTTATTAATATAAACAAAAAGGTTGAGGTACCCGTGAGGATAAGCTATCTATTGTATAATAATATACGATTTTATTGGGACGAATGAGTTACTACTAAGAAAAAAGAAGATTTCCAATTACTTGCTGCTTACCCTCCGGCAGCGCCTGGTTTAGGGGCGGACATTTGTGGGGGCGCCATTTTTGGGCTGTAAGTGTGAGAAAAATATTGATGTTAAATATTCAATTAATAGGAAAATTCACATATCGGTTTTTTCGTTCGCTTGTTGAACGTTGTTTGAACATGCATAGATTTGCTTAAAAATATATATATATATTCCTACAGCTAGAGCGGGCATTGCCCATGGTTAAATCGAAGGATGGTCCAAAAAACTTATTATCACATCAGGGCAGCTGCCGGGAAGATGTCATGATGAATCACATAACCTAAAGGCAATCTTCAGGTTATATTTCACCTTAAAGTAATTATTTACACACTTTTCTTTATGCTTACATAAAGTTGGGTTTTGGAATATTAGGGGGTTTGAGCTCTCTCTATAATTTAGACG
Organism: Triatoma infestans; assembly: GCA_011037195.1. Classification (NCBI taxonomy): domain Eukaryota; kingdom Metazoa; phylum Arthropoda; class Insecta; order Hemiptera; family Reduviidae; genus Triatoma; species Triatoma infestans. The sequence continues at coordinate 42,005 of JAAEAF010000557.1, forward strand.
GACAGGAAAATTGAGGTCATTTTAGAAATAAACATAATATGTTTGGTTGAAACTTGGGTGTGTGATGATGTTAATTTGTAAGTTGCCTCAATACTTTTTTGATTATTTTTATTTCTTGAATCCTACAGTTAAGGATTACTCTAAAGGGAGGAGAAGTGGGGGCATGTACTGTTAGTTCAGAAAAATTTAAGGGTAAATTTCTGTCCGATTAATAGTTTGTATTTCTGCATTCACTATTTCATTATCATATCATTATTTGTGAATATGGAACCTGATCCATTAATTTTATGGTTTAATTTTTGGAGACCTAATTTAAACTTGGAATATATATATTGTTAATACATTAAATGAAGAGCTGTTCGATTGTAACTTGTATAAACCATGTAACATAGGTAGGTTTGGGGATTTCAGTGCGTGGAATGGGTCATTAAATAATAATTTAGAAGAATTATATATAAATACTAATTTCAACTCGGTTAGAGCATCTTGCAGTCAATTCTCTGACCAACTTAGAGAATCTTTTAACAATAGTTGATATAACTAAATTAAAAAATATTTATCATTTTGTACTTAGTTCTTTGCAGTTCAAAGCTTTTGCCTTAAATGCTAGATAGATGTTTATTAGATTAAATCCTTCTCTAGTAAGATGGATTTCAGCCATATTCATAGACAAAATTTCTACCCAACATAATGTAATGTTATGTTAAATAAGTAAATTGAAAAATGCTTTTTATTTTATGTTAATTGGCTATTTTTGATGTTATATTGTCTTTCGGTTTCAAGTAAGAAAACCTTTTTTTGTTTTTTACATCATGTTTAATTTATTTTGATTTCACTGAATATTATGTTCAAGAGTTTAAGTATTTTTTAATAATATTTTTAAGTAGTTTTTACAGTACATGTTTTTGTTTGGTTTGGTTGCTTACTTCTGTCATTAATTTTTGTCAAAGATAATTACCTTTGCATTGTGAAAATGTGGATGGATCCACTGTGGTGAATAACATCTGGTATTTTATCTGTCGTAGCGTGCATATTTCTTTTATTCCTGACCGGTTTCGGAATTTCGTTCATCGACAGAGTAAATTTGAAACGAATAAATGAACATAACCTTATAACCAACCTCCCCGATTACTATATACACCCAACTATTGTGAGTGTAACAGAAACATTACGTTGAAGTGAACTCTCTACACGAATTTGGTGAATTTGCTCTGACTATGGATGAAAATCAGAAAACCAGTGAATAAGAAAATCAATATGCATGCTACGACTGATAATATACCAGTTAATTAATTTTAATTTTTTTTTTTTTTCTGAATCTTATATGATCTCACCATTAGTTTCTGTGTTTTCATACGTATTAGACCAACCCTGGTCACAATACAAATTGTACCGTTTAATAAATTAAATAAACTAGGCTTTATATCTCTTTTAGTTATAATTTTATCAAAGGATTCAATTTTCACAGATTTATATTACTGATATTTTTGGGAGCATTGTCATTGGCAATTGCTGTAACATCCAAGGAACAAAGTTGCCTGAATGTGACCGCTAAAGAAAAATTCGAACCAAAGAAGGTAAAATAAATAATTAACAATCATTTCCTTAATTTAAATATATATATATATATTTTTTTTTTAGCGCTACAGCCCTTGGACGGCCCTGGCTTCCTCAGCAATTTTGCCCCATTCTCTTCTATGTTCCGCTTTTAATCTCCATCTTCTTACTCCAAGTTTTTTCAAGTCCTCCTCTATTTCATGGATCCAACTTTTTCTCGATCTCCCTATCTTTCTTTTACTTTCCAGCCGGACTTCATATAACTTCCTTACACTCCAGTTTTCGTCCATTCTTTCCACATGACCTTGCCAGCCTATCTTTTTTCCTTATATTTCTGCTACTAACTTTCCTTAAATTCCAATACTAACTAGTTATAAACCATGATCATTTAGATTTCCGCAGATATTTTCACGTAAAACACTTGGGATGAACCGTGATAGAGCTTTGCTAAAATCCGACGTTTCGCGCATGTCACAATGAGTCGCTTCAGGGTCGTTATAGGTTGAAAGCAAATAAATGAAAGGGCTAAAATTCTATTTCTATCATTGTCTTGAAATGTTTAGGAGTATTTTGGGGTAAATCAATAATTTGTGATTAATAAACTGTATCTAGTCAAGCTAAGAATCTAAACATCTGTAAGTACCTCAGGAGCCAATTTTCGTATAAGTATTAAATTATTATAGAAACAATACATTCAAATAATTTCGTTTTTGTGCCCCCCCCCAGAAGTTAAATTTACTTCTGATTAGAATAATTTTTATTTCAATTATTGCACTTTACTTTCTGTTACACCTATTAAGAGGAAGCATTGTAATCGTATCCAATATTCGAATTCGATTTTTCAGCGGAAATATCCGTTGTGAGGTCCCCTGAGTCCAAAAATATTGGTTTTTAGCAAATTGATTTTTAACAAAAATTCCCCTACCGGAAGTACCGTTTTACAAGTTTTTTTTTTTCACTTTTTTGCGATTTTCTTAAAAATAGCTCCGACGATTTTCTTCAAACTTGGTATATCAACTACACATACAAAGACTTACAACTTTTATTTGAAACATTTCTCCGGTAAAATTCATTTAAGGGCACTTTTGAAGGAATAGTGGGGTTAGGTTTTCATCTAATGTGCTATTACAGTTTATTAGAAAATTCTATCATCTAAATGATGTTAATTAAAATTAACTATGTTGTTGAAATTCCGAGTTTGAAAAAATCGGATGACCGGAAGTGCGTTTACTTTACAACTTTACTAAATAATTTTTTCATTTTTTCGCGTTTTTCTCAAAAATGGCCCCGACGATTTCCTTGAAACTGCTTATATAAACTTCACATACAAGAATCTAAAACTTTTATTTAAAATATTTCACTGGGAAAATTCATTTAAGGACACTTTTGTGGGAGAGGTGGGGTCATGTTTCTTTCTAAAGTGCTGTTATAGCTGATTATACAATTCCATCATTCAAACAAACTTAATTAGAAATAAATAGGTTCCCAAAATTCCGAGTATTAAGAAAATTAGTAATCCGGAAGTGCGCTCTTACTGAACAGTTTTTTTCAGTTTTCGTCGAATTTCATAAAATTTGATAAACCAACTATAAAATTTGTCACTTTTAATTTTGAAAACTGAAGTAAGAGAAAGTTGTGTGAGTGTTCAAAAGTGAAAATGTGAAAGTGTGGTGTTACAAAAAAACCCACCAGATTTTTTTCTTTTAATTATGAAACTGCTGGTAATCAATAATTTGCCTGAAAGCAAAAAGGTGCTCCCAGCAGGTAACAATAACTGTTAACGATTTCAGTTTTCTGGTTGTAAAGATATGAAGGTTAAATTTTTTTAAATTTTGATAAACCTCCTCGACGATTGAGGTGGTAGTGGCCTCGTGACTTATAAGTGTGCAGCAAAATAGTGTGGAGCGTCACCAGTGGGTTATTGTGGGTCACCTCATTTACTTGTTGCTGGTTACGCAAGCGTAACAGCAGTTGTAAATTTTCAAATAAATGCAAAAAGAAGAATTTTGATGATCTTCGAATTATAAATACTTTTGTTTCATTTACCTTACCTATAAGTTTGTTGATTTTTAAGTAGTCACATAATGCATTTAATTTTTACTTTCTCTTACTCCTAGTGAGGAAGTATTGTCAATCGTGTCAAATTTTCGATATCGAGTTTTCACCGGAAATATCCGTTTTGAGGTTCCCTGAGTCAAAACGAAAAAACGTAGAAAGTTAAAACTTGATATTCCGTTTAGGTATCACCATGGGATCTGGTGGTGCATTTTCTGTCAAAATTCCTCAACCGGAAGTAAAGTAAAAGTAAAGTAAAGTAATGCCTATTTATTCAGGCGGGCTTAACGTCCAACTACCAAATTAGGTGTCGTGGACGGGGGCGAAAGCACTTACTTTACTAATAACATTTTTTAAACAAATATAAAATTTAGTTATACGCTGGACTCGAACTGGGGTCCTCCCACTTACAAGTCCATGCTCATAACCACTACACCAACACCCGCCCCTCCTCAACCGGAAGTACCAATTTTCAAGTTTTTTTTTTTTTTTAGTATTTGCGATTTTCTCAAAAATGGCTCCGAGGATTTTCTTTAAAGTTTGATATATCAACTACACATAAAATGAGCTACAACTTTTATTTGAAACATTTCTCCGGGAAAATTCATTTAAGGGCACTTTTGAAGGAAGGGTGGGGTTAGGTTTTCATTTAAACTGCTATTTCAGTTTATTTGGCAATTCTATCAACTAAATAATGTTCATTTGAATTAAATATTTTGTTGAAATTCCATGTTTGAAAAAAAAATCGGATTACCGGAAGTGCGTTTGTTTTAACACCTTACTAAATGATTTTTTTTTTCACTTTTCAGCGATTTTCTTAAAAATGGCTGCGACGATTTTCTTGAAACTACATATATAAACTAAAAATGCAATGATCTACATCTTTTATTTATAAAATTTCTCTGGAAAAGTTCATTTATGGGCACTTTTAGGGGAAGGGTTGGGTTACAGCTTCCTCTAAAGTGGTATCATAGCTGAATATACATTTCTGTTATCGGAACAAAATTATTTAGAAAAAAACAGATGGCCAAAATTCCAAGCTTTTAGAAAATTAGTCAACCGGATGTGGGCTTTTACTGAACAGTTTTTTCAGTTTTCGACGAATTTCGTTATATTTGGTACACAAACTATAACAGTTGTCAATTATAATTTTGTGAACAGAAGTAAGAGAAAGTTGTGTGAGTGTTTCACACCAGATTTTTTTTTTTTTTTTTTAATGTTAATCTCTAAATGCCCAAATATAACGACATTTGCAAGACAATAAATCCTCCTTATAATTTCAATTCTGAAAAACCTACGAATGAGGATAATAATAGGAATAAAGATTCCCCCCACCCCTGGTCCATATACTTGGTAATTCTGACTAGGATCTCAATATTTTGGTAAAACATTTAGATTCAAGATAAACGCTGTCATATACGAATTGTATTTAATTATGATTTTCTTTATTGTATGTTCAGTTTTTCAAAGGAACATGGTATCTTACAAATTTACCATTAACATCCGCAACCTTTCCGACAGACGTTTGCCGATACTGCACAAATGATTTACTTGAAGATGATACTGTAATCCATAATGTCTATTTTTATTCAGATAAGTAAGTTATCAATTATAAAAATGTTATATAAAATAGTCTAAATTTCTGATTTAAAAAGAGTTTTCTATGCAACTCGTACTCCAAAATTTGTGTACCTCTTTTGATTTAAAGGCAGAAATAATCTTGTAAATGTGGCCAATATTAATTTCAAGAGCCCAGATCTCTTAGCTTGTTAAATTGATTATGAAACAAACAAACTCTTTAGGGAATCTATTCAAAGAGAATTTATTTTGAACTGTTCAAAACTATAAACTGTATAAATTGCTGCAAGAGAAGGTCGTGTGAGTGTTTCACATTTTGATGTTTATTTTAATGTATTTATATAATTTTACAGAAGTAAGCCAGAATTTTCTATAATGAACTGTGCTATCCAACTAAAGGACGTAGATGACCATGGAAAGGTTCCATTGCAATGTAAACGCCAGAAAGGTATGTAATATTTTATTTGCTACAATTTAAGTACTGAGATTTGTCCGCCATAATCTATTTCTTTTTTTTTTCTTGCCGACCAGTTTTGGGCTTCGATAGTTACTGGTTTCACCACCAGAGCTTTGTACAGCGTATATCTTAAAGTTTCTAAAAACTTACTCATTTAATTGGAATTATAGTTCATGAGGGCCTTAACAATCTCTTTAAGACGGTCTTGAGCTTTTGGTATGCCATCTTTCCATGCCCATATTACATAAATCATCCTTGTTTCTAACTTGTGGTTTCCAGGTTTGCCGTACAGCGTCGTCCTTGTGGGCAGTTGGTAGGTTGGCACTTGTCTTCCCTCCCACCCCCGCCACCTGTTTATTTATGTTAGGGCGAATGAGCAATAATTTGAAATTTAAATAAAGTTTTCATTTTACATATAACTGTATATTCAGTGGAGTTGTGTGAATTTTCTAATCATAATTTTCATTGTGTAACATCATTAAACTTTTATCCTTCAATATTTACTACAACACTGCTCCATATCTGTTTTGATGATTCTTAATAATAAATAAAAATTATTTTTCCTTACAGATGATAAAGTTACAGAATTCGTTTTGGAAGTGACAGTATTGGAAACTGATTACGATCACTTTGCTATATATTATGTGTGTGGGAAAACTATTGGCAGAAGTAAGTGGCTTCAAAGAAAATCGTACTTTACCTCCTAACTTTTTATTGATAACAAGCCAGCAATAAAATGCGATAAAATAGTTAGATGGAAATTTACAGATTATGTCCAAGCATTATTTTTAAATAAGTACCACTTCCGAGGGAAATAAAATTAGGCCGATTTTCTATTGTAGAAAAAAAAAAACGGTTAGCACACTGTTATTATGCGACAGATGGTGGTTCACGAGAGAATAAACAATTTTTGAAAATTTATATTTAAAAATAACGACATTAACTCTGGCTCTGCAAGTTTTGGCCAGATATCTTCCATTCGGCCTGGAAGTAGTGAGATCGACCCTACCATATTTTGTAAAAACAGAGAAAACAGTGAGCTTGGCTGGACATTTGTTACTAAAAGTAGAATTGGAAGTGACGCTAGAATCAGGCTCCTGAATGAAAGAAAGAAACAACTGAAACAGAATCTGTTGCTACAATGGAATTTTCGCTAGTCTTTCTCTCATAAAGGCAGGACCACCTAAAGGTTTTTGCCCAATGCGACGTGAGGTAGAAAAATAGTCCCCACAGGTTTTTCTTATGGGGTCTCCAGGCTAGTGACTGGCTATCGGCAAATTAAGGGAAAGTGGTATGAAATGGGTGTAGTAAGTGATGGTTTCTGTCGTTGTGGTGAAACAGAGACAGCCGAGCATATTATTTTCGAACGCGTTTGTTATAAGGATCTCTGGTTAAAATAATGGTGTACAATAGCCTATCATATTCGCATTGATAATGATACATTAGCCTTTTTGCTGGAAATCTCAATGCATATGATGCCTTTAAAGAGTTTTCAGAAGAGGCTCTAAGACGTACAATGTAGGGAAATTTTCTAGGATAGATGGTGCGTGCATGTCGGATATTAGTAATTTATTGTATAACTGTGGCATGAATCACTTAGATTGGGTAGTTATCGAGTTTTTAGCGGACCTCTCAGAAATATTGAGTACTGAGAGGTTAATTAGTATTGGAATTTCTCAGCAATGTGTAAAGTATGAATGTATTTATTGTATGAATGAGGTATGAATGCTATTGGTGACATAATTTCATTACCTTGTTGTACACTTCTCTCTGATTGATGACTCTGGAATTATTCTTGTTTCGGGATTATGGGTATGTTATCGAGCAAGAACTCGAGAAGGACCATGCGGAGTATTTAAAAAAAAAAATAAATAATTTATTCAAATGAAAAACTGGTATGAAAAAAAGGAAAAACTCCTTAGAGTGTCTCTGCCACGCAGTGTTTTTCCAAAATAATGTATGTTTCCGTATAAGTCATTTCTCAATGACCTCATTAGCCCTATATTAGATGCTGCAGAAAGGTTAAGGACCAATAGGGGGTCGTGAGGCACCCTGCTTTGCCAATCTGTTGCTCTCTCAGTTTTCTTGAAGTCCTTACGCCCCGACAGCCAACCTATCCGAATGGAAGTTACTACGGTTAGCTAGGGATTCCAGTAAAATTCTCATGTATATTATTGATTGAAATAAAGTATGAAGAGAAAGTAAAAAGATCTAAAAATGTGCAAGAATGGATGTAAAGTATTTTCTAATGAGTAAAGTCACTTTAAACAAAAAAAAATAAATATTCATTATGTTATAATATTATATAATATTTGCTGACAGTTATTTTATCATTATAATACCTTTTTTTACATCTGTGGTCATTCGTGCCCGGGGCTTCTCGATACACTGCCGCCCTTATGACAGATATTTCTCGTTAAGATCATCTAAGGGCATGACTGCATGCCTAGCGAACACGGAAACTCCGGGTTTGAATCCAGTGCATTACTACTGAGTTAATCGTCTCTTACTTAAAATATTAAACAAATATCTAATCATTAAATCTTGATCGAACATTTTTTAGTGACTTTAATGACAATGTAATTGGCAACACTGAAATTACTGAACTCTCTAAAGGTGAAAAGTGAAAATTTACTCATCAGGGAGTAAAAGTGCCACTTTCTTTACCGACTGAAATAATGTAGTAATATTAAAAATGTTTATACATTTATCACAAATTGTTGCCACAAACTATTTAATTTGTGTTTTATATATTTTTACAGGCCATATAATAATATTAAATCGAGATAAGGATGGTGAATCAACCGATCCAAGAATTGCAGAAAGTTTAAAAAAGCAAGGACTAGATTTAAATATGTTCATGTCAAGAAAAAATGTGAAATGTAAAGAACATCCTGATACTATAAGCAATTAATTAAAGAATGAATAATTTCAGATATAAATAAACTAATATCATATGGGAAGTATTTTACTTTTTATTTTTATTTTTCCTGTGAATGAGGCAATAGACGCATTTTTACATTATTTTATCAATCAAGGAAAAGTCTACAAGTCATTAACAAATATAATTTAAGAATTGGAAAAGTAAAGTCCAATTTATTATTCGCCTGGTAAAAGATTTAGTTGTTTTGCAGGCAACATACAGGGTAAACTACACCCTGGCAAATACAAACCCTATGTTTACATTCTGAACGAGATTCCAAGTTTCAACATCTTTCATATTTCTTGCTCCTTGCGTTATCTCACTAAACTACCCTAATTCTACTACTTTTGGACTGTCCAAATTTCTTCAAATAATTTCTCGTTCATTTAGATCTCATGGCCATTTTCAAATCTCACTACTTCTAAAGGCAAGCAACTAATTGACCTCATGAAATTGTTATTCTTGTGTCTGCAGAGAAGGAAAAAACATCAGAGATGATGGTCATTAAACCTTTTTGGCGTTCGGCCATCAAGATAATATTTGATAAGAAAAATCAGTTTAAAAACGTTTTTGATGAATTGTTTTGTTATTATCTAACTGAATTAATACGAAGGAGGTTTTATTTTTATATCTGAATAAGGCCACATGTTGTTCCACTTCTTAAAGTGCCAAAAATACAATGTGTTTAAAGAACCAAAATGGAAACAATATGTGGTCTTAGGGAACGGATTAGCTCAGTGTTAGCGCGCTGGACTAACAACGCGGAGTCTAGCAATGCAGCACATAGATTGTCTCTTACTCTATTGCCCAATGTCCGTTGATAAGCAGTCTTGTCTTTAGCTGGAGAACAATGAACAGAGGCCGGCGGCAGTTCACTAAGAAGACTCCGGGAGTCGATGACCATAGATGTTGATGCGCTTTAAGCTTTTAATTAATTTATATATGTATATATATACATACATATATATACATGTGTATCGGGGGGGGGGGGCCCAGCTATAGAAATAAAATCTCCTTCCTATAAACTCAGTTAGCTAATTACAAAACAATTCTCCAACAGCAGATTTTCATGGTAGCAATTTTTACTATCACACATTTTATCAAGCAATCTTGAATATAATGCAGCACAGGAAGGTCCCAATTCCTTTCCACGTCAATGCTCGACCGCAGGTCGCACAACCAACGATTCACAAGTTGAACGCATTGAGTTACGAAGTTTTGCTTCATCAACCATATTCTCATGATCTCTTGTAAACCAAAACTTAACACTTGTTACATCATCTTAAAAACTTTTCGCTGTGAAAAATACTGTCACAAATAGAAGAATGCGGAAAATACTTTCCAAGAGTTCGTTGCATCAAAAATTAGACTTTTTGTTATTACATTTGTTCCTAGAGATCCAGAATAAACAAATGAAATATATGAAAGTCACTACAAAATCGGGAAATCCAGTAGACTAGAGCTGGCTGAAAATTTCTGGAGTATCACTTTTCAGAAATTGCTTGGAATGTCTATAAGTCGATAAGGCTTCATAAGCAGCATGATTATAACTGGAAACAGCAAGAAAGGAGATACTGATTGTATGAAGAGGAATCTAACTTAGACTGTATCCAGATAGACTCAAACAATAAGAAAAACTGTTTCAAAAGATTATAGAATCTCTTTATTTTATTTCTAACTGTTCGCCTTTTGAATCAAAGCGAGCAAATATTAGTGAAGAAATGCTGCTAAATTTCAACTTTCCATTATTATTATTATTATTCACAAAAGGGGAGGGCAAACCCTACGCTATCCAAAGCCTCCCAGGGCCCATATAGCTACCCCTAAAGAGTAACAACCACTGGGACTAGAACGAAAATTCAGGCCCAGGTTTTAACCATCTAAGTTTCACCACAGACCGAACAAATCGGACCAAAACCTTAAAAGGACAAGCTTAAGATCCTCTACCGATATCCTATTCCGGCCGAAGGTCCTAAGCCTAATCTCCTCACAACCCAAACAATTCGTCATCAGATGCATGGGTGTTTCCTCCTCAGTCTCACAAACTCTAAAAAAGGGGTCAGGCACGAGTCCCATTATATAGAGATGTCTCCTTAAACCACAATGCCCAGTGAGGAATCCAACCAGATGCCTGAGAGAGGTCCGTGAAAGACATCTCGCTACTCAAAGCTCCGTCCCGGCCCCCAATGAGCATTTTAGACTGCCGACAACCCACTGCACTCATCCTTATGGACGTGAGGTCATCCACGTCTGAAAGCCCGACAAACATGTGCCAGAAGACACACCAACAGTAGTCTCTGGACCAATGAAAGGGAGAGAGGCACCTAATTTGGCAAACCTATCCACCTCCTCATTCCCAAAGATTCCCATATGACCTGAAACCCAGACCAGAAGCACATCGTTTAATGAAGAAGATCTTCCAGTCTTTTAGAACATTCCAACACCAATCTGGAAGTGAAGACACATGAATTAAGCGCCCTCAACGCAGCCTGGCTATCCGAGCAGATACAAACACCTTTTAAATTAGTGTTACGCACCCTCTCATCCAAAATACAGCAAAGAATTGCATAAACCTCAGCCTGGAAAACGGTGCCCACTCACCAAGAGGCGCTACCAAATGATCTCCCGTCTCAAAATAGACGGCAGCCCCAGACCTACCATCCATCCTGGAACCGTCCGTGTAGCATCGGAGATAATTCTCAGGAATCACACCAGACGGACCCAGGGTTAACCAATCTTCCCTAGAAGGCAACCTAACCCTGTAGGAATGACCAAAGACAAAAGTCTTCAATTCCTATCAGAAGGGAAACCTGTAATGGGAATCCTTAAAAGCATCTCACGATAAATGGTAGAATGACCATATCGCTTACCCTGCCAAAAACCTGCCTGTTTAATTCTATAACAGGCTTTCATTGCCTGGTTTTTCACCTCCACAAAGAGAGGTGGAATCCCTAACAAAGTCTCCATAGATGCGGTCGGTGTAGTCCGAAACGCACCAGTCACCGCTAGACGAGCCAAACGTTGGATTTCTTCCAACAGCTGCCTAGCGGATCGTGTTTCATTCAACTTTCCATACTACCGCTCACAACGTATTTCAGGCAAAATGTAGACACCAACTCTGTAAAGCCCCAAATCAATTCAATTCAATTCAATTTATTTAGTTGTTACATGGGCATACCCCTATACAAAGGAGTTGCTGAACAAATCAAAATACAATTAAAAGAACTTAAGTACCTTATGAATAGTAATAACTAATATAGAATTTTTACCTATAGAATTTTTATAAGTAAAATAACCAAATGAAACAAAAATTATATACTTCTGTAGATGATCGAACAAAAAAAAACATTAATTGCTCCCTATCAGAGATACATAGTTCATCAGAATACCATATTATTCATTTAAAATAAATATCCTCAATTTCATTGCACTTTCCATATAATAAAATATTTTTTTTATGTTTACAATACTAATATTATGAAATAATAAAGGAAAATTAAAATAATCTATATCCTTTAAGAAACCTAAATATTCAGAACGAAGTGGTAGATATATTGGACAATTCAACAAAATATGGGGTAGATCCTCAAATTGATAAGTATTACACAAAGTGCACAATCTCTAGGGTTTATTGTATATGTAATTCTACCTGAGTTATTTTCAATATATACTTTGAGGATAGACAGTAATTGGGATAACAGACGTATAAATTTAATAGGAATATTAAACCTCAAGTAGTTTTGTGGTTCTTGATCTTCAAATACTATTGCAGAATATATTAAAATAAAATTAGAACTGTGAAGTTTTTTTAAGTCAATCTCTTTAAGAAATTTTTTATAGTTTATTAAAGATAAACCGTCTTAGGCCACCATACCACCGCGCCATAAATTATGACCGGTATAATGGCCCGAGTATATATCCAGTGGGTCATCCTTGGAGTTAGCCCCCATGACTTCCCACAGGCCCTTGTAGCACAGCATATCGACTTTTTAGCTTTCTGCACTATATATTCTAGATGTGCGTTCCATGTGAGCCTGGTATCTAGGATAACCCCCAGATACTTGACTCTATCCGACATATCCAGTATCTTCCCGAAGAAGGACATTGCCTTATATACCTCAATATCCCTCCTCCTAGTAAACGGTACAAGAGTGGTTTTCTGTGGATTTACCCCAAGGTCCACTCTACTGCACCATTGTTCTATGCGCCTAAGCGCCTCTTGTAGGAGCTCCCTGACTGTAAATTCGAGCCACTATATCATCAGCGTAGCCCAGCACGGAACATCCAGTACCACTAAGCTCCTCCAACAGTTCATCCACAACCATGCACCACAGAAGCGGGGAAAAAACCCCACCCTGCGGGCAGCCCCTTGTGGGCGTAATCTCTAGCGAAGCTTCACATAGACTTGCTATAATTCTCCGAGTTAAACACTGTCGATCCATCTAACGATGGGTCTACTGACGCCGCGCCTTTCTAACGCCTGAGTAATAAGGCAGAAGGTCGTGTTGCTGAACGCACCCTCAATGTCCAAGAACACACCCGCCGCTGTTTCCCTGCCATGTATCGACACCTCCAGTTCTCCAACAAGAGAATGGAGAGCCGACTCACAGGATTTCCCCGACTGGTAGGCATGCTGTGCTGGGTGCACAGGATATCGCCCCAGCATCACCTCTCTAATTTGCAGGTCCACCAGTTTCTCCAGAACTTTCAACATAAATGAAGAAAGACTGATCTGTCTATATGCCTTAGTCTGGGAATGCGTTCTCTGCCCAGGCTTCGATATAAAGATAACGCTTGCAGACCTCCACGCTCTAGGAACGTGGCTGAGAGCCAAGCATGCCCTCATCAGTCTGCATAAGATAGGAGTAAGAGTTTCCCCGCCCCTCTGCAGTAGAGCAGGGAAGATTCCGTCAGGCCCAGGTGACTTATATGGATTAAAGTGGTTAACAGCCCACTTAAGCTTATTGTGCGTGACGCATCTTTTGGCCACAGACCAGTCCTCCCTGGAACCCCGCCGAAGGCCGAGTTCCCCTCAAGTTCTCGTCTGCCCTTCTCACTGGCGCCAACCGTGAGTTCGGAAAGTGTGTCTGGATCAACAGTTCCAGAGTGTCTCTTTCCGACTCAGTAAAGTCACCATCTGGTTTCCTGATAGTTCCGATTGGATTAACTGGCACCTTAGATAATATCTTGTGGAGTTTGGCCCCTTCCGAGGTCGTTTCGACCTCCTCACATAGCCTCCTCCACGAGTCCCTTTTGGCTTTCCGAATGGCCATGTTGTAAGAGGTGAGGGTTCTACGGTACTTCTCCCATGAGCCTCTCCTCTTTGCTGCATTAAACAGTTTCCTAGTCTTAGCACGGAGCTTGGTCAGCTGATTATTCCACCAGCTGACCTTTCTTGAGGATGACCTCACCACCTCCGCGCAGTTCTCCTGGTACGCATCAAGGATGACCTCCTGCAGTTGGTCTGCCGCATCCTCGATGTCTTCCCCAGTTACATAGGTCTGTTTAACTGTTTTGATATTATGGTCTAGATCCTGTCGATACGAATCCCAGTCCGTACGTCTGGGATTCCTGTAGCTCCACAACTGTCTACAGTCAGACAGGAGATCAAACCTTATGTACATGTGATCCGAAAGTGAGGGTTCCCTGGACACATGCCAGCTTCTCACCAGAGTCGACATAAAGTTAGTCGCTATGGTGAGATCAATCACCTCCTTGCGTCTAACATTAAAGAAGGTGGGTTCCTCACCCTCGTTTATCAAGCACAAGTTATTCGCTAAGATAAATTCCAAGAGTGACTTACCTCTCTGATTCGTATCTGTGCTGCCCCATACCTCATTATGTGCATTGGCGTCACATCCGATCAGTAGTTCCAGTCCACCATCCTTACAGTAAGTTACCAAACTCTGCAACTCTTCTGGTGGTGGTGGCTCTGTTGAGTCCAATGGAAGGTAGGCTGACACACAGACAAAGTCTCTGGATCCTCCCTCCATGCGTAGTCTCACCCTAGCCGCTGCCTGGTCCCTATAACAGAAATCAGTCAGCAGTAAAAAGGTAATATCTTTCCTAACATACATGCATGTTCTAGGATTGTCCAGGCTACGATTGTACACGATCTTACCTGCAAGTTCACCCAGCCCAGCCACTCTTCCTCGCACCAGCCAGGGTTCCTGGATCAGGGCTATGGCGATGTCTTCTCTCAAGAGATAGTTTGATAGCGCTGCCGACGCTCCTTTACTATAATGGAGATTTACCTGCAGTACTCTCCATCGATTCTTAAGGTTCGCCTTCCCCTCAGCCATCATCCTTCGTTTTAACGACGACCCTGAACTTCCCCATGTCCATCCCGAGAAAAGCCTCGAGATTGGATTTTCCTCGGCGTTCCAGGGTTTCTTCAGAAATGCCAGTTTCCAGGGCTTGTCCCCGGGATTCAGCATTCCTGTTGATGGCTCTCCAGTCTGCAGTGTCCAGGTCTACGTTCTGCGAACGCAGCTTTTCCAACACCACAGTTGGGGCCTTCTCCCTCAGCGTCCCTGCCACCCACACCAACATCTTGGCAATCCTGAGGACTTCTTTGGCAGGATAGACCTTCAGAGGATTCGTCGCTGAAGGACCTGTGCTTGCACCTGTCCCAGCTATCCTATCCTCTACTCTCCCTGCATCAGTTCGAGGGGTAACCAAAGTATCACCCCCCAAATCGATACCCACCACTGGTCTCACCCCAGAACCTTGGGGATCTCCACCAACAGAGGGTATTAGTTTGGGCAAGTTCTTCTCTTCTCGCCCATCCTTCCTTTCTCTTTCCACAAAAATGGTGTAGTCCATTTTGTTCCCACGAGAAATGGGGGAGATGTACCGTCACCCGTGGCAGAGTCCCATACCACAAGAAGGCTACAATACAATGGGGTTTCGCCCGGTTCCCCAAGGTGACCGCTACCGCACATATGTTTTACCACCCTGTACGCATTCAGCCTCGACGCGCATCCCTTCTCGGCTTGGGTGGGGATACCAAAGTGGTTGGGAAGGATCACTAGGATGGGAAGTGGGAGGGGAAGAGCCAGAGGGGTTTAGTCCGGCCCTCGCCATTTCCTCGTCAGCCACCTCCCGAGGGAGGTGCCCAGATCGCACCACGTGGAGGTGAGGTTGACTTGGGGAGTAACAAGCGGACAGAGACGCACAAGGCACTCTGTCCTATCCCCCTTGCGATCCGACCTACACTTAAATCAGCAATTAACATTAAATGATATACATCCGTCCAAAATAAATCAATAGTACTTGATCCAGATGTATGAATACAGTATAATTCCCCTTCGAATTGCTTAAAGATCTACCATTAATGAGAACCACTGAATAAAGCTCCATAAAAGACACCAAACCCCTTGGATTACATACCGAATCTTCATTATATCTTATAGAATAAAGTAAAGTATCTTGAAAAAAATAAAAATCTAATTGATTAAGGTCTGCCAAACGGCAGTTAAAATCCCCTGCAATGAACAGAGGTAAAGTGTTATAATTTTCCTGAATATTAGTGAGAGTTAAATGAAATAAATTTAGCATTATTTCCAAATCAAAAGAGACATTGAAATAAATGAGACCTAAAATAAACGAATAATTTTCATAAGAAATACAAAAAAAAAAATCCAATATTCACGTTTATCTATTAAAACAACTTTATATTGTTTCCTTATGTACATTAATAGGCATCCACTAGCTCGACCAAAACGTTTAACTTTAACAGCGTTTGAGTGTATTATTACATAATCGTTGAGGAATGGGCCTGAAATACGCATACTGAATATTTTAAAAACCAAATATAAAAAGAAAAATATATTTCACGAATACAACCATCATATATTGATTACAAACTAGCAAACAAATATTGTATTCAAGAAACATTTTAAATATATTACTCAGACTACAAAATGAACAGTAATAAAACGAAACAAAAATCTGGTGTGAAACACTCACACGACTTTCTCTTACTGTGAAATGGCAAATTTTCTTGACACTTACAATTCTTATTAGTGTTCAAAGCCGTCGGCATTTTTATGGAGAAAGTTACAAAAAATCTGAAAAACCTATTCTGCAAAATTCTACATCCGGTTAACTGATTTTCTTCAAACTGGGAATTTTGGCGACTTATACAATTATAAATAACATTATTTAGGTGACAAAATTGTGCAGCACATTGTTGCTGGAATAGTATATTAGAGGAAAACATGCCCCCAGCTTTCCAGATAAAGTATGATAAGGAACATGTGTGAGGTGGGCACTGATGTCGATTATTCCACGATCATTTCGCAATTAACCATTCATTCATGCTTTAATTATGAAAAATATAATCATTATGTTTACAAAAGCTCCAAACAAGCGTGCAATTTATTACATGATTAATATATTTTAAAAAATCTTACCTGTTGCTGCGGCAGCTTCAGTTCCTTATTCATTGACTTCAATAAATACTTTCTGAATGACTTTACTAACATGTAGTGCCCCATTACTAGCAATTCCAAATAAATTGGCATTATGTGTGTCAGATAGATCCCTTATCCCAAGCTAGAAAGGGCAATAATCATTTATTAATTATAGTAATTAGTTTTAAGTGCAATTAGTAGATTTAAATTTAATATTAAATTCCTTTCAAATTATAACTATGTCTAAACACCTTGACCTTCAAGATATAGGAGGACAAGTAGTGGAGCGGCGTTATCTTTTACCTTTGACAGAGTGAATGAATTTTGGTCTCATACCACTGGAAGTTCAGTGCAGATTAATGGCCGCAAATAAAGGCTAAGTTCTGACCTAGCTCAAAGGTCTACATAAATGTCTGTATAAACATTAACATAGAATGTCTACGGAGATATTAACTACTCATTTGAAATTCGGGATTTTAATTTACATATTATTCGCAGTAAATTAATAAATACTGTTCATGATTATATTATATCGTACATCTAATGTACTTTAGAAGTATAGAGTAAAACCCTAGTAAGTACATATATGTAAGTAGATATTATGACCATCTGCCTGTACACGCAACGATTAAACAAAATGCATTATTGTGATGAATAAAGTAATTAGTTATTGTGCAAGCATTATTGGTTGGATGAATAAAGTAATTAGTGAGTCTTTTTCAAGATAAAAATGTAGTAAATCAGTTAAAATTCCTTTTTGAACTTACAAACAACTATTAACTTTTTGTGTAATTTTTTTATTTAGTTACTTTTTTCCTTGATGTTTAGACTTAATTAATCAAATTACGTAATTTGATCTATAGAAATGGTTCTAAGTTAAAAAGCTGTCACTCGGACAGATGCTTGGAGGACAACGAGGTACGAAGTGTCAACTAAATAGAGCCCCGTCTAGATGTGCAATGCTCAACAACCCAAGGAAATTCATACCGATTAAGGGCCAAAGGTCTCTTCTCAATCGAAGAGAAGGTAGTGTTTACCGCCATACTCTACACCTAGAGACGCGCCTTCATAGCTCTTACCGTTCTATTTAAAATTTAATAACTCTCGAGGTTCGCGATTAACTGCAAATGGTTCACATTGTAGCGATCAGCCATAAAACGTCAAATTGTTACACGAGTGTGATCTAGTTTCTAGGAGCCCTTCTTAGATGAGTCCCGTTTCTGTTTATACCAATCTGATGACAGGGTCCATAGAGAAGACCCGAGTGTGAAAAAGTGCTTTTTACCAAGGTTGAGCCACATTTTTTTCAAAGGCGATCCAGCTATGGTGTAGGATGGAATCAGCTACGGCTTCACGGAAATGATCAAAATGAACAAAATGTGGTTTCTGAGCGCACATACTTACAATGAAGAAGGAAGACGTGTTAGATCGGTTCTCCTCTTCCAACCGCTACAGAAAAGCTCTAAGTGTTCTTTTTGAAGCAAGAACACGACATCTGGATAATATTTCGCCCGATGATATCCATTCGCTTGTTACTCGTTGCCAAGAATACTTGAAGCTCTGACCAAAGGCCAGAAGCGGTAATAGTATGCGCTGTTAGGAGGAGAACTAGTTAATAATCATTAAACAAAACTAATTTAAAACTTTCAAACTATACTTTTTTTCATCTTGGGTTAATTAATAATGTTATTGTAAGATAACCACAATTAATCGAGATGAGAACCTCATCAGTTTTTGTGACAATTAGTTAAATAGAATGGTTTGGTTTCTTGGCCTGTATGTGTGTGTTTGTGCGTATCAATAGAATATTTCAAAATAGAAAAGTCAAAGGAAGCTCCAACTACGCACTACCACCGCTTCAGACACGAAGATTTCGGACAAAATCCATCACCTGGAATTGCGACTTTACAGAAAAGTTTTATTAAATTTTTCGTGATTTTCTCAAATATGGCTCCAACAATTTTCTTTAAACTTGGTATATCAACTACACATACTAATGCTACAATTCTTATTTGAAGCATTTCTCCAGAATAATTCATTTGAGGAACTTTTGCGAAAGGGGGATGATGGCTCATTCTAAAGTGCTATTTCAGTTTATTAGACAATACTGTCTTCTAAATATTATTTAATTAATATGTTGTCGACATTGCGAGCCTAAGAAAATCGAATGACGGAAGTGCCTTTTTACTTTTAACTACATTTCATTTTTCTGCTATTTACTCAAAAAACGTTTCAACGCGTTTCTTTCAATTAAGTGGGTAAACTACACATATAAAGAGTGTAGAAGGCAAAACTCTTATTTACAACATTAAACCGGGTAAAATCGTTCGAGGGAGTTTTTGTTGGAGAAGGGTTATTTTCTTCCTCTAAAGTCCTATCTCAGTAGGTTATACAATTCTACAATCTAAATATAATTAATTAGGAATAATTAGGCTCCCAAACCGGAAATTCGCTTTTACTGAACAATTTCTAAAAATAAAAATACGACTAATTTGTACACGCTTCACTAAAGATTTTGCACAAAGATCATAAACGCGTGCAAAGAGTACGCTTTTTTTCATTCATATTGTTGAAATTAAAGTATACAAAAACAATAAATATTTTATTTTAACTTTAACTTAAAAGATTACTTTCTCGCAAGGCTGGATAATATCGATATCTAATGCAGAAATGCAGCTATTAAACGGATGCAAAGATAACTTATGTAATCAAACACCCTGTAATACTTATAGTTCACAAAGATTTTGTAACAAGAATATCTTTACAAACTGGACAAAACATATTAAACAAGGCGTTTAAATAACTAATATATAAAATCAAATACTTGAATACTTTTACTTTCATTTCAAATAGTAAACATCATTAAAACCTACCAAGACAAGTGTAGTCAGGTAAATTTTGTAAAACCTTATGTGCACAAGTATATTAATAATAAACGTTCCATATTTTTTGAAAAACTAAAAAAAATATATATATCAGACCTAATATTTATTGCTGAATAAAATTATAGCATAAAACAATAACCTATTAAAATAAAATTATTGTATTGGTATGTTTTATTTCAAAATTTAATGGTCGTTTTATAACTGAAATATTTCTTCACTTTATAATTATATTTAAACTGTGAAATAATTACTTGGTGTTTCAGGCTCTCTGCCGCATCTGCGACAGAGGGATCCAACAGCTCCGCAGCCTGTCCGCCGACTGCAGGAACAGCACGAAGAGGGGCGTAATTTGTATTGACCTTTATGATGTTCGTCCATTCAGAGCCAGATAAGGTTTTCTTATCACAAATAAATCTTTTTGCTTCTGGGTTATCCTTAAAATGGCAAACTCCAATCCCCTGCCACTTGCAGCTAGTCCAGTCTTCGAAAGAATTCTCTCTCTCAATAATATAAATATCGAGTGTAAACAATTACACGGCATTTTCTTATCACAATTACAATAGAAATTTTTATCACATTACAAATAAATATAAATGGTAAAACCATATTTGATCCTTAGTATCTGAAGGAAACTACATTGTAAACTATTAGGAGCGGCCTTGTCAAACTTCAACAAAATTTGTAATGACAGCTTTAAACTTAAATTTAACTCACTGATCCCCTAGAATCCTTCTAATATTAATTTTCTCGACAAAGTGTTTGAAATAAAAGTGATCGGTTCAAGTATGTACAATTAGCATTCCACGTTTAAAGTAAATAATTGAAGCTACTCTTGTGGAAATTCCGGAAAGCGCATACAAAACCATTCAATCAAAATATCGCACTTTCTGTTAACCAATTTTCTATTAAAAAAAATTGGAATTTTAAAAAGGTATTTAATGTAACCAAGAGTACGTAAGTTATCAGTGTTATTCCAAAATGGAAAATCCCAGAAAGCTGAAACTTGGTATTTTATTTTGGTTCAATCAAAGGAGACAATAATATGCTCATAATCGGTCGACCGGATGTAACACAAGTGCTACATGTTTCTGTGATATTATCTAAAACAGCTCCAACGATTTTCTTCAAACTTTGTGGGCAGGGAGAGCTACAACGTTTATTTGAAACACTTACTTGGGAAAATGTATTTATGGAGTGTTCTGGTAGATGGATGGTCGTTACGCTTTCCAATAAATTGCCATTTCAGTATATTAATTTAATTTAATTTATTTTTGAAGCCAAGCGGCCATACAAATGGGTGCAGTGCATCATTACATTACCATCTTTACATACATACATTATATAATTACATTATACATACATTAAGCAGCATTACATACAATCTTTACTTTGATATTACAATGAATACACTCCATACGATACAATCAATTTTATTATAAAAAATTTAAACAGGTGACGCAATGTACCAGAATAAAAACAAACATTATAAAAATATTATGAATATATATAGACAATATCAGTATAATATAAAACAAATTAAGCAAAATCACTCTAAAAAATAATACTTTTATACAACAGTCACTCTCACTCATTCATCTATAACTAACGCTCTCAGCTTTAATACATTAACAATATAGAATAAATAATTCAGCTGGTCAATAGTGGTTACATTTAACAAATCTTGCTGATCTTGAGAGTGTCTACCAAGATAACGAGAGCGCAAGGAGGCATAAACGGGACAAACTAGAAGAATGTGGTACAGAGACTCAGACTCACGCCGAGAACACACCGTACATACTCCCGCACAGTCAATGAAATAAGTGAAATGGTTATAATAAATTTTAATTGCATTTTTATAGCTTAACCGCAGCTGACACATAATCCTAAGTTTGCTAAAGCAAACTCTAAACTTAATATAGTGTTCACCTCCTCCCAGGGAACTAATACATGTGTAAATTGGATTATATCTTGATGAGCATACACCATCAATATCTGCCCCCAGACAATGATTATGGAATTTTTCTAACAAATTCGGCATTTCTCTACGCAAAAAATGAGGCTCCGTCTGGCCATACATATATTCACAACCAATTTCACTCAACAGGGATCACAAATGAGAAGCCCAATCAAAGACTTGTGGTCCACCTCCTCCGGAATCAAGGTATAGCAAGCGTCGGAAGCAGATCTTCGGTATTCGGTCATCCGGCATCTCCAACAATTTAATCCACCACCTTAGCATACTCGCGAGGAACCGAACTTTTACTTGTTGGAGACCAAATTCCATTCGGACTAAACTGTGAGGAATACTTCTGGGCAAAAAATACAAATTTTTGAAAAAACCCGTCTGTATCACTTCGACCTGCTTAAGTAATGCACAGACCATAACTCGGCACTATACAGAAATGTGTCCTGAACTACTGCCTGGAACAACCTTAAGGTGCACGCCCAGCTATCAGCCCTGCTGCGCCTCAAGATACCAATTACCAATAGATACGCTTTCCAATAAATTGCCATTTCAGTATATATTTACGATTCTATCAACTATATAATATAAATAAGAATTTAATATTTGGCCCCCAAATTACGAGTTTCAAGAAAATCGGTTGACCGAAACTATAACTTTTATATTATTATTATTTCGAATGCACATATGTATATATTTCCAGTTAGAAATTTGTAACGGTAATACCCGTATAAATAAATAATAAATCAATACTTAGAACATCAAAACAAGAAATCTGTCAATCTCTTTCAGTACGATAAGGACCTATGGATTCGAGTATCATGTCTAACCTGAACAGTCTAACCGATAAAATTCAAACTCATTAACCTGAGATATCTCTGTCGTATCGTAAACGTTTATGTCGTTAATTTAATTATTCATTAGTCTCAATATATATTTTTTTTATCGGAGACTTTGCAATCTTTCATCAACCACACTTCCCTTTATTCTCTGGGGCGGCAATTAACATGCGACTTACCGGTTCTTTTCCGAAGGTTACACCGCATACTATTTCAAGCGCTTTCTATAATCACGCTCATACTTACAAACTTGTTACGCCTAGTATTCAATGTAAATATTTAATAATTGTTTTAAGACACATTATTTGCAGCAAAGGTCAGGCGATAATGCAGCCGGAGATTCTGATAATGATTCATCCAACGAATATGAAAACACAAAACCAAATGCAACATTAAAAAAAATTATATTTCAGGTAATACATTTTTCATAGTTTAATTCCTTTTTAATGTAATATTTTAATAAGGGTTGGTAGAAATTTTTGCGGAGCTTCAGGGAAGAGTTATTACTGGTTTGGGGGGGGGGCCTTAAAATATTTAAAAAAATCTGGTGTGAAATACTCACACAACTTTCTCTTACTCCAGTTCTCAAAATGATAATTGACAAATTTTATAGTTTGTGTACCAAATTTAATGAAATTCGTCGAAAACTGAAAAAACTGTTCAGTAAAAGCGCACTTCCGGTTTACTAATTTTCTTGAAACTCGGAATTTCAGTCATCTATTTATTTCTAACTAATTATGTTTGGATGATAGAATTGTATAATCAACTAGGATAGCACTTTGATGAAAATCTAACACCACCCCTCCCTTAAAAAGTGCCCTTAAAAGAACTTTTCCAGAGAAATGTTTTAGATAAAAGTTGTAGAACTTTGCATGTTTAGTTTATATACGAAGTTTCATAAAAATCGTTGGAGCCATTTTTGAGAAAATTTTGAAAAAGTGAATAAATCATTTAGTAAAGTGGTAAAGTAAACGCACTTCCGGTTATCCGATTTTTTCCAAACTCGGAATTTCAACAACTTATTTAATTCTAATTAACATTATTTAGATGGCAGAATTGTCTAATAAACTGAAATAGCACTTTAGATGGAAACCTAACCCCACCCCTCCCCCAAAAGTGCCCTTCAATGCATTTTCCCGGAGAAATGTTTCTAATAAAAGTTGTAGCTCTTTGTATGTGTGGTTGATGTTTAAAGTTTAAAGAAAATCGTCGGAGCCATTTTTGAGAAAATTTTAAAAAAGTGAAAAAAACACTTAGTAAAGTGGCACTTCCGGTTGAGGAATTTTGACAGATAACGTACTGTCAGATCACATAGTGATACCGAAACGGAATATCAAGTTTGAACTTTCTGCGATTTTTCATTTATGAGCTACGCTGTTCACATACATACATACATACATACAGACACACACACAGCCCATTTGCTAAAAACCAATTTTTTGGACTCAGGGGACCTCAAAACGGATATTTCCGGTGAAAACTCGATATCGAAAATTTGACACGATTACAATACTTCCTCTTACTTAGGGAGTAAGAGAAAGTAATAAAAAAAGTTCTATAAAGTTACAAATCGATTTTCACATGGTGTATCCTCATTCCCTGAGGATTCCTTTATTTCAAAATTATTATTCTTATTACGCTGAAAAATCTGCAATGAGGTTATTGAATTCTACCCAAATTGAACTATTAATTAATTATCATTATACTTCTTTTCAGGTGTTGCGCGTGCGGTTGCTAACGGGAGTGCTTTGTATTCTTTATTATCAAAATAAATAGTTCTTTTAACTGGTGCGTTAAAAAAAATTTAATCCACGGGTATTCCAAATTTCGCCCAGAATTGTAATGCGTTCTACAATTTTGCGATTATAATATTTTAAACTGTGTCTTGTGCCAGTGCATTGAAGAGAAAGAAGCAATGACATCAAAGGATATGTAACTGCAAGAGATTGTTACATATTCCAACCTACGGCATTAAAGGTAGGCTGGGGAATTATAGTGGTCCATGTTTATGTTCACACTGGATGTATTGCTATAAAAACGGAGAATGAAATGAACTCAGTTTTAGTAAATTCAAAATAACTATAATCCTTCAAACTATCTCAAGTCACATGAATGTTTGCTACATAAATTCTATATTATTTAGTGCTTGTGAATATTTGATACTAATGAAAATGTGATGTATTACTAATTGCTTGTGATATTATGTTTAGCAAAAATCTTCAGTCTGGAAAATCTTAGACTTTTCAGAATTTACTTTTTCATTCCCAATAGGTTCCTTAATGATATCGTCAAATACATATATATGTTTTATATAATAATTTATGACAACAATGATATCTTGCATGATACTGCTATGAATTTAATAATTGGAATTATAATTATTTAATTACACATTTATATGGCCACTATTAATATCCTTCTTCGGAACTTCCAGGCCAGGTAGAGCAGAGTCGGTAAGTGAATTCTTAATATGTTTATTATTTCAGGTAGCATTTATGTAGATATATGTGTATTTCCCCTACAAAATGAAAAAATAAGTCTGGTGTGAAACACGCACACACACATACAACTTTCTCTTACTCCAGTTTTCGGAATTTGTACCTAATTGACAAATTTTATGGTTTGTGAGCAAGTTTGATGGAATTCCTTGGCGTTCGTCGAAAACGGAGGAAAATGTTTAGTAAAAGCGCACTTGCGGTTTACGAATTTTCTTCAGTAAAAACGCACTTCTGGTCATCCGATTTTTTGTAAACTCCGAATTTCAACAACACATTTCATTCTAATTAATATTATTTAGATGATAGAATTGTATAGTCAATTAACTGAATTTTTCCAGAGAAATTTTTCAAATAAAAGTTGTAGATCTTTGTATGTGTAGTTAATGTAACAAGTTTGAAGAAAATGGTCGAAACTATTTTTAAAAAAACCTGGAAGAAAATTGGAAAATACCAAAAAACTGAATAATATTTTAATGTTTTAAAGAGTGTGTCTTGATGTAAAAATGTATACGTAGGTTAGTGACAGAGCCTGTTCATTTATTTTATTTTTGATTTAGGTAAAGTTGAATTCACTTTTGTTTATTTTATGTTAATCTTTTAATGGTTTTGTCAACTTGATTGCCTATTTCATGTTTTGGTTTGTATCAGAATTTCTTAATTGGATTTATTTAACATAAATACAGAATTTGTTTTTGACTATTTTAATCAGTGAGGTGCAGTATTGTTGGTCAGCTTCGGTGTTGAAAGCAAAAAGGTTATTGATTTCAGGTGTAATTAGTATTTCATTTCAAGTGTCATTAGAATTATTTTTTTTCTTTGTGTGTATCAATTGTTAAACATTCTCAAGAATTCCCGATGAGACAAAGCCGTATAATATATTCGAGTAAAGATGATACAACTTGTATCGTAAATACCCCAATATATATAGCTGGCTATTGCTTGATGGACTATGAAGACACGAGAAGCTTGCGAAATTCAATTATTACTAGTGAAGCCGATGATTCCTCATTTCATGATAGTTTTAGGACCGTAAATACAACAGTCGCATAGCATTATGAAGTCATCCACTTTGGTCAGGAGCAGATGTGGATGCTGTGTTAGACGATTTTACTTAAGCTTTATTTTAATTTTAATTTTACTTAAGCTTTATTTTAATTAAGCTCGTGTTACTAAGAAATACTGTATCATTATTATTCTTATTATTTACTACAATTCTCTTGGTTCTAAATGCTAGATAATAGTCTACAAGAGGTACATATTTCATAAAGTGTGCACTAGATGTATACATAGAGTAACGTTTTTCTTTCTAAACTAGCTACTGCAATTAGTTTTAAGTGGGTTCGTATAGATAAAATCCTCTAATCTTCAATAAAGGAAACACCAATTTATTGCTATACACATTAAATTATTAAATACCACGCTTAATAATAATTATTTCACCCTTTGAACCGCAAAAGTTCACTTTGTTCACTTTTGTACACTTTTCACAAACTTGTAACTTCGTTTGTAACTGAAAAACTCTCTCAACTCTCTGTGGCCCCTCTATTTATACCAGTAGAGAACATTCCAGACTTCTCTCGACTGTTCCAGCCAAGACTAGAGCGCCGCCAGCGCTTCCTACGGCCACTAAGAGAACCTTAGGTACCTGTCTTCTCTCCTAGATGGCACCACCAGCTGCGTTACACTGCTCCCCTCTCAGATCTGAAACACTCGAATGATGAAGTCCTCCTTGTGCTCCTACAACTTGAGGAAAATGATCTCGCCGTGATTCTACGCCTTCTTGAATCTCTGTCCCTGATGCCAAGTCTTGACAAAACATTATACCGAGATCGGGAACCAACTTGTGCACCTCCAGATTTGGCAGCTTTTCATTTGCGAGCATTGCCTCGGCGATGGCTTATAAAAGCTTCTTACCACGCCAGAGCCTTCTCCGAGTTTTTCTTTGAGGGTTACTTTTACTCCATTAACTGCTGGAGGAGGTTGAGCACGTCTTTGATGTGAATTGTACACGTTGTGAAATTCTTTTGATGTCTGGAACAGAAGTTGTATCCAATCTCTTTCCACCTTCGATAGAGTAAGATCTCTCTTTGCTTGATTTCTAATTCGTCCCATATCTCTTCTGAATTTGGTTTCTTTTATTGGAAATCCTCCAAGCTTGCTGGCTACTAAACCTGGTTTTAATCCGACATCTTCTATGGCTACTCTTCCAAATAAGTCTAATGTCATTCCCCATCGCCCAAGTTACACATCAGCGCTAACACAACCGCTGTAAACTGACGGGATTATCAGCATATTTGGCTGCGGAGAGGGAGGTGCCTGGTTTGGTGTATTTGCATCTAACTCCACTTCCATTGGGCCGCTACTGCCACTTTCTCGTCCAGTCTCTGCCTTTCTCTTCTCGTTCTGGTTCAGAACGATGTACATTTTCAAATTTTAATGAAAGTCCCAAACGTGTAGGTTAAGTACCGAGCTGAGTGGTTGTAGAACTGAGTCCTTGATGCTCGCTGATGTTCTCTGGCTGTTCAGGTAACCAAACAACTGATCTCTAGTCGCATTCGGTTGCAACAGTTGAGGCTGATCAGCTAAAGGTAATGCTCGTGCCATTGGCATCTCTAACGGATCTGATGGACTGTAGCCGAGCCGTAATCTTGAATCTGATCTCCGGAGAAATGGATGCCGCCTATCCTTTCCTGCTGCTCCTAGTAGTTCTTCTTCTTTCACAGGCTCTGTCTCCATAGCGACTGGTGTTGGTTGCGTATCGACTTCGGCATTATCGTCCTCCTTTTCATCTGGCTGCGTCCATGTTTGAGGTAGTAGAGCTCCCTCAAGGTTCTGATCAGTACCAGCCCTCAACAGGTAGATCAGAGCATCAATCACGTATGCAGTATGCCTGAGGGAAGATACATCCAGTACTGGTAATAAATCAGCATGTTCAGAATTGTAACATCTCATCAATGACAAACAGTGCATCAGTAACTCCCTTCGGGCAGACTGGCCATCATTGCCACCGTCACGATCCCTAGATGGTCTGAAGACTCCGAATTAGTGGTAAAACCAACAATCCTAGTTGAAGAAGCCGAAGAAATACCTCCAGGGTGATGCGAAGACGGCGTAGTAGATCTTGATGTACTTCCAGAAGTAGTACCACCATTCGAAAGACCACAAATTCCGCTATTAATTCCGCTAACCCCGTTAGCACTATTCGAGCTTGGGGAACCTGAACCATGGTAGAGAGGATGATGAAGATGTGCAGAATCTGACGCTGTCGTAAGGGAAGCTCCAAAGCGCAACCGAGATTCGGTTGAATCCGCCACTGTCAAAAGCCAATCCCACGGTGGTTTTAACAGTCTTTCTACATAGGTCTGTATAATTGGCACGGGTTGTTGCTGTGGTGCACTAACATTATGTAAACTGCCTAAAGGATCTGCAATTTCTCGAAGTACAATAGCAAAACTTCTAGCCGAACAAGCAGCTGTTGTAGGCTTGGTGACCCCATCCGGGTTACTATTGCATGCCGAAGATGTATTAGTTGAACGCCTCAATGAGGACGGATCAATGAATACCAATGAATTGCCAGAGGCTACTCGAAACCACCTGATAATTTTGAACCGGTGTCTGCACTTCTAATAGCCCATTGCATTGACTGAAGAGCAAGATTACTCCTTTGGCCCTGACCACTTTGTCCCGAACGTCTTTCTAACTGTTCATCCCCAAGCAACATTTCTTCGTGACCCAATCCTTCGCTTTCTCCATCATTCTCTTCGTGCTGACTTGCCACTTTCATTGAATCACCTCTTTCATCTTCTCCGAGCATAGAAGTATGCAGGGTATTAGATGAACCATGCTGTACCGTTTCTTGGTTAGTCTGATCGCTGTCGCTTTCAGTTTCCACCAACAAATTTTCACTTTCACTTTCCGCACCTTCGCGTTCGACTTCTCTCTCTGGTCCTTCTCTTTCGACTTCTCTTTCACCCTCAGTCTCACTGCCTTTCCCATCATTCACTGGTGCTTCTAAACTTTCTACCATTTCTTCTTCGATCTCATCTTTCTCCCTTTTTATTTCTCCTCCCATTTCATCCCAGCCTCTTTTCAATTCCTCCCGGCTCTTCTTCAATTCGTTTCTTATTTCGTCCCAGCCTCTGTTCATTTCGTCTATCATTTCTTTCATTTCGTCCTGGCCTCTTTCTATTTTGTCTTTCATTTCTTTCAACAATGTCATCATTTCCTCCATTTTCCGCGTTTGACTTCTGGTACTTATGGGCATACAATAAAACTAATACTAAACTGTTACCTGTTTAGAGATTTTGATACCTCCCTTCTCTCCCAGATGGCACCACCAGCTGCGTTACAATAGTTTTACAGTTCGAAAGTTTAGCATATGTTATAATTTGAGATATACATTTGTCATTAACCTTGGTTTTATTATAACAATGAAATGAGTCTTTAATTTGTTCACATCTGGCTGTAAATAATTCGTTATTAATTTTTAATATTAAGGGAGGATGTACTTGAACTGTTACAATGTGATCATTTTTCTCTATTGGATATGATAGAAGAAAATATGCTTGGAGAGGATAACTTTGTAATGGAACTTTAATGAAGTAATAAATGTTTTTATTTTTAATTGAATAATGTAATTTGCTTAATTCCCAGAGTGCTTCAGATTCTAAAGTTATGAACATTTCATTATTTTTCTTCTGCAAGGATTCGAAGTCTTCGTACGTTAGGGTACTAGAGTGAATAGTATTACAATACAAGTATTTGTAGAATATACTTCTACAAAACTCAATAGAATTCTCCATGTCATTGATTTTGTTTCCTATAATAATTAGATTAAGAAGGAGGGAATAATACTGTTTATTAATTTCGAGTTCGGTAAGTGCCGGGTTGGAAAGTAATTGTTTTACTTTGTTGTTATTTGCTTGAATAACTGAATTATTGTGATTAATTTCCTCAATTAATTTTTTATTTAATGCCATTTGGTTTTTTATATTACTTTCGAGATGGTGTGAATTATTTTCAAGAGTTTCTATTACCTTATCATAATGTTCTTTACTCCGCGTCCATATTGCCGGTTAGCCAAGAGATAGCTTTTCCCAGGCCGGAGATAAGGCCGCGTCTTGTTCTATTTTTATGCTTATTAATGATTAAGTGGCTTAGTTTGTTTCGCAGATAATCATAGTATTTAAATAGTGATTTTGTTTGGCTTGTCTTGCTAATCT
Organism: Triatoma infestans; assembly: GCA_011037195.1. Classification (NCBI taxonomy): domain Eukaryota; kingdom Metazoa; phylum Arthropoda; class Insecta; order Hemiptera; family Reduviidae; genus Triatoma; species Triatoma infestans. Next base: position 72,399 of record JAAEAF010000557.1, read on the forward strand.
CGTGTGTTGCACTGATAATATTAAAGGCTTTAGCTCATTCTATGTCTAATAATTCTATTATAGCAACGAACAAAGGTGTAGTATTCCTCTATCATAAAAATTCTAGTAAGTGTGATAGGGATTATTCCCGGTCCATGTGTTAAGTCGTTAACTTGTATTGTGCTGACTAGGCTTGCCGCTGTCAGGATGTAAGTTATGTGAGTCACTGCTCTCATCTGTAACAGGAAGAGTTATGTTTGTGTATTTTCTAAGTCGTTTTAGTAGGTTACGATGTATTTTAAAAGATTTTCTTTGTACTGTGGCTAATTTTGTTCCCCTAGAATAATTTCCCCTTTTAAATTTGGGTTTGGCTTTTCCATACTGTTTATCTCGAATAAATATTTCTCTCTCAGGTATTTCGACATTTTCCTTAGTTTGGTTTAATTTGTTTGTCGGGTCTCTTTTTCCTCATCAATTTTTTCTTTTATTACGCGAGATATTAGTTCCCTATTATCGTGGTATTCTTTAACTCTTTGTTCCAAAATTAAATCTTCTGCGTAAGTATTGGGCTGTATCCCGAAGTTAATTTCGTTGGGTGTCATAGTCAGGTTGGAGTTTATTGAATTGTTGCAGGCGATTAAAGCTAATTTTAAAGTTTTGTTATATGGGGCAATTTTTTTGCCGGTTTACACTGTTATGATTTCTATGAAGGTTGAGTGCGCTCGGTTTATCAGGCCATTAGAGTTGTGAGTGGTTTGGGGTAGTGAAATGTGTGTCTATGTTATTATATTTCAAGAAATTTTCGACTAGTCCGTTTTTAAATTTCGTACCATTGTCAAATTGAATAATTTTGGGGCAAGGGAATATGCTGAGATAGTTTTCTAGCGAATTAACGATTTCATTTGCGAATTAGCGATTTGATTTGATTTGGAGGCTGTTTTGATTAGATACCCATATAGTTTTCTTGAAAAGCAGTCTATTATATTGAAAATATGCTTTCCATCGTAATTCAATATGTCTCTTTGTAGTTTTTCGAATGGTTTAGAAGGTGTAGGGGTAATTTCGTAAATTTGTCGAATTGGTTTGCGTTCATATTTAACTCCCTTACAAAGGGAACAGTTGTTAATTACTTTTGTTATATGTTCCAACATTTTTGGCCAGTAGTAACGTATAGTTAGGGTTCTGTACACTTCATGTATACCACGGTGTGCAGTTTTGCCAATGTGATAGTTTTGAATAGTTTCTTCTTGCTCAGAGGAGTCTGTTATGTCTAGTCTTTTGGTGTAATAGCGTTTGAGTTTAACTGAGTGGAATTTTTTTTTATAATTTTGGATAGGTGATTGAAGATTTGATCGTATATCTGTTCGTCTAAGGCATTTTCAATTAGAGGTGACCATAGTACGCCGTAAGTATGGTTTGGTTGTAAGTATTCAATACAGTTTTCCTCTATATCTTTTGAGAAGGGGTATATGGTGTACCAATTATATGGTTTTATTAAAAGGTTTTTCAACTAGGGTTTTAGATTCTGGGCTCCCGCGGGTTATTATAATTTTGTATTTCTCTATATTGACTTAAACGGGATTTGTCCTCTATAATTTTGATTTGGTCGTTAGATGATTCTTGAGAATGTTGTGTCTGTAGACTTTTTAAGTCACTGTCTAACGGGACATTTAAAGTGCGTGCTAATTCTTCAACGGCTTCATAGTCAGTTTCTGGAGTTGGAGCGGAAAGGAACTGGTCTATAACGTCGTTAGGATTGGGAGAAAGGTTTTCTAGGGCATTTAAGTCTTGTTCCACAGGTGGGTTACGTGACAAGGCGTCTGCTACAAAGTTGATTTTTCCTTGTACGTATTTAACGTCGAAGTCAAAGCCGGCTAATTCTAATTTCCATCTAATTAGTTTGGAATTGGGCTCTTTCAAATTGTGTAACCATTGCAATGGTTTATGGTCTGTCTGTATTGTAAATTTGCGTCCGTAAATGTATGGTCTAAAGTGTTTACAGGCTCATACTATGGCTAGCAATTCTTTTTCTATAGTGGAATAGTTTTCTTCTTGTTTATTTAGCGTGCGAGAAGCGAAGGAAATGGGGAGGTCCTTTCCATTAACATTTTGTGATAGGACTGCTCCAATAGCCTAATTGGAAGCATCTGTAGTGAGAACGAAAGGTTTTTTAAAGTCAGGTAGTTGTAAGATAGAACTGTTTTGTAGAAGGGACTTAAGAGTTTCAAAAGCTTTTTTGTAATCGTCGTCAATCAGTATAGTTCTGTTTTTCTGAGTGTGAGAGTCAGTGGTCTAGTATTTTAGCGTAATTTTTAATCATCTTCCGGTAGTAGCCCGTAAGTCCAAGAAATTGTTTGATTTGTTTTTCTGTTTGGGGATAGGGAATTTCGCAATGTCTTCTAGTTTTGCCGGGTTAGGCAGGATTCCTTTGTCCGAGATAACATGTCCTAAAAAGAGTAGTTTTCTCTTAAAGAATTCAGTTTTGTCCAATTGTATTTTTGGGTTGTGTTGTTTTAGTTTTTCGAAAACAGTCTTAAGGTGTTTTATGTGTTCGTCTAGATTGCCTGAGAAAATGATAATATCGTCCATATAGGCTAATACGTTTGGGATTCTAGAAAAAATGGTGCTAATTGCTCTTAAAAATGTGAGTGGAGCTGTTTTAAGACCAAAAGGCATTCTTAAAAAGTCATAATGTCCGTCCTCAGTAGAAAAGGCTGTTTTTGGAATAGATTCAGAATCCATTCCAATTTGGTGAAATCCGGAAGCGAGGTCAATTGCGGAGAAGTAAGTCGCTCGTCCGATCTTTCCAAAGAGGTCTTGTATGTTTGGGGAAGGGAATTTGTCCTCGATTGTTTTTTTATTCAGTTTGCGATAGTCACCATTCGTATGTTTCTTTTACCTGAGGCGTCTGGTTTTTTGGGAACTACCCAAATTGGGCTGTTGTAGGGGGAGTTTGAGTGTTGTATTATTTTGTTTTCTAGTAGTTTGTCAATTTCAACTTGTATGTCTTTCCGGTATAATTTCGGGTGTATACTGGGTTTTCGTCGGTGGTTCATATTTTATGTTTTAAAAGATTAGTAGAACTTAAGCGGTCGTTTTCTTTTTTAATTATGTGGGGATATTCTTGTAGTAATTTAATTATTTTTTCTTTTTCTTCTTCATTCATATGATTAGTTCTAATTAAAGTAGGGATTTCTTTTTTTATTTCATTTGAGACAGAATCACCGGACATTTCGGGACAATTGGTCATTACTATGTCGGGAATATCTGTACAAATTTGTTGCGGTTCGTCAATATCCATAGGTTCGGAGCAACTGGCCATTACTTCTTTGGATTGAACTTCGCATAAATTTTATTATTAACAATATCATATAGTCCTTCTTTTACAGTGCATTTATCGTTAATTTTTATATCTTCACTAATTAAACCGTATTTTAATTCTTTATTTTTTACAGAGCATTCAATAAAATTGACACCTTGCTCTAAGGTGATTATATTTGAATTGTTGTTTGTGGGATTAAGGGTGAATTTTAAGGGAATTGTGCATTGTGGATAGGTGAGGATGTTGTTATTTAAATCTATGCTCATACCCAGCTCTTACATTGTTTTATGGCCTAATCTGAGGTAATAATTTATCTGAGAATGGGAATAGATGAAATTTGGTTTGGAGGTTCACTTTAAAGGTTTCTGGGATATTAAATTTACATGATGTTTTTTAAATTTACCTGAGGGAGTTGAGATTATGAAGGGATCTTTTAATAATAGGGCATTAGCAGGTACCAGATTTGGGTTAATATAATTTTCTGATGAACCGGTGTCTATTAACCATTTTAGGCCTGATTTATCTACAAAGTGGGGGTAAGGATTTATTTACTAATTTTAGACTGAATTCGGGGGGTTTCCTTGGTTCTTGTGACCGAAATCTAGAAAAATGTTCGAACTTCGTTTCGAAAAATTTTCGAATTGAAAATGTTCATATGCTTCGTTTCCTTTATATTTTTCACATTGTGTTAGTTCGTACGGGAAATGAAGTCTTTGGGTCTGGGTCTGCCCATTGTCCTCATGGACACTGTGTTTTGTGAGAATATGTTGGGATTGAATCTAGGTTTATTAAAAGGATGATTGGGGTCATTGGGATCTTGTCTATTAGGGATGTACGAGTATGGCTATATTTGCTAACTATATTGAGGTTTTCGTTCAAAATTCCTCGGATTATGAGGCTGCTAATTGTGATTAGGGGGTTGATATTGTAATTAAGGGGCTGGTAATTGTGAGTAGGAGGTTAATCATTGTAATTAGGGGTTTGATAGTTGTAGTTGGGGGAATAGTTGTAGTGTGGTCTGTAGGTTGATTAGTTTGATGTTGTTTTCTTGTGACGTGATTAAAATGATTTTGTTTTTTTTTTGCGGTTGGCTAGGCCTCTGAGGTTGTGTTGTATGTAATATAAAAGGACATTTATTGTATATAATACTTCTAACTTCATCTAATGTTTTGGGGTCGAAAATCATAATGTGATTGCTTAGATTGGAGGGAAAACATTTATAAATATGGAAAATGATTTCTTTATCTACGCGTGTAATCATTTCCTTTAAGGTATCTGCCGATAGCAATCCGTCCATCTTAAGTCTAATGTATATTAGATTGCGCATTTCCTGAATTTGGTTAACAAAATCAATGGGAGATTTTTTGTAATTTAATCTAGTTTGTAATATTTCATCATTTAATATTTCGTAGGACCTGGAGTCCGCGAAGTTTTCTTTTAATAAATTTATTAGGATTAGTAAATGATTCACATCATGTGAAAGAATTACATTTCTAGCCGGCCATACTAGTCTACTTTTTACATTTACAAACAAAGTGGTATGATTATAGTCTCTTTCCTCGGTGTTTTCTGCACATACTATTGCGTAAGCGTTTTCTACTAGTTCGCAAAAGAAAGCTAGTTCCGAAGGGTTCCCATCAAAGTGAGGGATGTGGTCGTAGTCTTCTTTTGGGATTTTATAATTAACCTTGGCCATATTAGCTGCAAGGAGTTTAGCAGGTTTAAGAATAAACTTTTTACCTGCTTTAGATGTTGATGAGTTGGTTGTTGGTGAGTCCCCCCCAGCTTGGTTGTTTGGTCCTGCACAATGAAGTAAGCCTTGCACGATGAAGTGATGTTACCGCGAATAAAACACTTATGTGTAGGTTGAAAATCCTTTTGGGTCAACTGGACACAATGTGAGACAAATGGTCGCAATATAGATTATCGCCTTCGAGTCCCAGTTCGGGCGCTAGTTATGTGAAACACTCACTTAAAGGCCTTTTTAAAAAGACTTTATTTACAAACCAAGCTAAGTGCACTGCACAAATTACAACATACAACTGACTTAATTATTGAGAGAGGCGTATATATATTAAAATGAGATGTGCTGAGTAAGTAGAGCTAGATTAGACGAGATAGTGCCGTAACCTGGCTTATTGACACTGGATCGTCTGAAAATAATATAAACCCTAAAGTTGTCCCAATTGACGCAGTACTATCCAATGACCTAGCTTAAACATAATAAAATCAAACTTAAAAACACAAACTTAGAAACCAAATTTCATTTATTTCCCTTCTCCGACAAGTACGACATCTTATTAGGCCACAAAGCCATGCAAGCACTCGGCATGAGGATCGACCTAAATAATAACATACTTTCCTAACCCCAAGGTATAATTCCCTTAAAATGTACACTTAATATTCCTGAAAATAACTCAAACATAATAAAATTAGAGCAAGGAGTTAATTTTATATAACTACCTGTAAAGAATAATGAACTAAAGTATGGTTTAATTAATGAAAATATAGTCATAAATGACAAAGTCATAATAAAAGAAGGTCTTTATAATATTATTAATAATAAAATCTTGTGCGAAGTCGAATTCAAAGAAGTAATGGCCATTTGCCCCGAACCCATGGATATCGACTAACCACAAGAAATTTGTACAAAAATCCCTGACATAGTAATGACTAATTGTCCCAAAATGTTTGGTGATTCTCTTTTAAGAGAGACAGAAAATGAAATCCCTCTTTTAATTCTGACAGCACATGAATTGAAGAAAAAATAAAACGATAAAATTATTAAAAAACTACCCTCAAATAATTAAACGACAACATGACCGTCTAAGCTGTACCGATCTCTTAAAACACAAAATACTAACTACAGACGAAAAACCAGTATACCCACGAAATTACAGATATCCTGAAATATATCGAAAAGACGTACAAACTGAAATCGACAAATTATTCGAAAACAAAATGATTCAACATTCGAATTCGCCGTTTAATAGCCCGCTTTGGGTTGTCCCTAAAAAAGCAGACGCTTCGGGTAAAAGGAAAATACGCATGGTGATAGGCTACCGCAAATTTAACAACAAGAAAATCGAAGACAAATTCCCTCTCCCTAATATTGAGGACTTATTGCGCAAAATAGGACGTGCGACATACTTTTCCGCAATTGACATGGCTTCAGGGTTCCACTAAATTGAAATTAACCCTGAGATGAAAACTTTAATCGACCAACCTTTTAACAAAACTAGATACAACTGGTATACTAGCTACCCATACTCTAAAGACAAAGAAGAATACTGCCTCGAATACTTACAATCGAACCACAAATACAGTGTCCTCTGTTCACCTCCAATCGAAAATTCAGTGGACGAACAAATCCATGATCAAATCTTTGTTCACCTGTCAGAAATAATAAAAGAAAGATTTCACTCAGTTACATTTAAACGTTACTATACTAAACGACTTGACGTGACAGACACTTCAGAACAAGAAGAAATATTCCTAAATCGACTTATAGGCAAAACTACACATTGAGGCATTCAAGAAGTCTACAGTAACCTATCACAGCGATACTACTGGCCGAAAATGCTAGAACATATAACAAAAACCATTAACAATTGCTGTCTCTGCAAAGAAGTAAAATACGAACGTAGACCAATCCGACAAATCGACGAAATTACTCCTACTCCCTCCAAACCTTGTGAGAAACTTCAAGGGGATATACTGCACTATAACGGTAAACAAATTTTCACACTCATAGACTGTTTCTCCAAAAAACTATACGGATATTTAATTAGAAACTCCTCTGCAAACGAAATCGTCACTTCTTTGGAAAACTATTTAAGTTTATTCCCTTACCCTAAAACAATTAAATTTGATAATGGAACCGAATTCAAAAACGGACTAGTCGAAAATTTCCAAAATTTAACAACATCGACACCCATTTCACTACCCCAAACCATTCAGACTCCAACGGACTAATAAACAGAGCCCATTTAACACTCATTGAGATTATGAACATAATAAAGCACGAAAAAGACTACCCCATCACCAAAATTTTAAGACTTGGATTGATAGCCTACAACAATGTCATTGTTTGTAATTTAAAAATGACACCAAACGAAATAATTTTTGGACTTCAAACTAACGATTATTCACAAGACCTGATCCTGGAACAAAAGGTTAAAGAATAACATGATGACAGAGGACTCATAATTCGCGCCCTTAAAGAAATCATTGAAAAAGAAAAGGAAACTCGGACTAACAGAATAAATCAAACCAGGGAAAACGCAGAAATCCCTGAAGGTGAAGTATATATTCGCGATAAACAATATGGCAAAGCTAAACCAAAATTCAAAAGAGGGAACTATTCCTGTAAAAACTAAATTTGTAACAACGCAAAGAAAATCTTTTAAAGTTCATCCTAATTTATTAAAACGCCCCAGAAAATTCACAAATTAGACCGTCTCTGTTACAGACGCAAGCAGTCATATACGCGTTACAACTGCTGACAATGGTGCGCCCAGTCATCAGCATACAGATCACTGACCTAACTCATGGACACTTAATAAGGCTTATGTCATAGATAAATACTACACTTTTATTCATGTTGCTGACGTAGAAATACTAGACACAGAACTAGATAAGACCTTTAACATTATTAGCACTACAAACCAACTCAACAAAACTAACCAGATAAAAATCACTCTTTAAATACTACTACTACTTCCGTAACAAATTAGATCATCTAACCATTAATAAATCTAGAACCAAACGCGGACTCATTAACGGCTTAGGCAAAGCCATATCCTGGCTAAGCGGAAACATGGAAAGTGACGACAAGGAATGATATGATAAAGTCATAAATACCATTGAACGTAACAGTTTTCACCTTGAAAACAACTTGAAGAATCAAATGGCATTAAACAAAAAGGTGATAGAAGAATTCAATCACGACATCCAAATTATCCAAACAAACGATGAAAAGATGAAACAATTTTTCTCTAATTCAATAGTAAATCAAATTGAATGGAATCAACAATTTAATTTTATTTTCTTTAATCTGGTCCTCATAGCAAACAAAATCAACAATATGGAAGACTCTATAGAGTTTTGTAGACCGAATACTATCCATTCTAGCATCATAATTCTCAAGGGTCTTGAATCTCTACAAAAAATTCATAATATAACGTTCATAACATCCGATTTAGAAGCACTTTGGCAATTAAGCAAAGTACATTGTTCAATCAAAAACTGGAACAAAAATATTTTATTAGCATCCCACTAAAATCCTCCCCTCTTGAGACATACTTCCTTCTTTCCTACCCCGTAGAGAAAAACAACCACTTTGTGACAATTCATGTGTATCCACCCTTAATCCTGAAAATTAATGAGTTATTTACGGCTGCCTGTGAGGAAATCAACGGTACTATATCTGCCATAACAAAACGATTGTTAGAAATGACTATTCTTCAGATCATTACTGTTCCGTCCTGTACGGTATTTTAGTGTAAAGATGGCAACACCGTGTATATGTGTGTGTGCCCACTGAGTGAAATGTAGTTGTAATGAGCAAGTGTTTATATAAGCTAGCGAGTTTTTTATAGCCTGAATTATTAAAAGAATAAAGTGCGTTTTGTTGAAATCAAGCTTAATTTAATAACGTTACCTCCAAGCCTGAACATAAAAGTGGTCCTCCAGCCCAGATTTAAGAAACCAGTGTATGAAAATCAGACTGCTGTAAGATAGAAAACATTGAAGCAAATTTTGTTGAAGGCTAAGTTGTTTGAGTTTAAGAGTTTTGAGCATAAAGCTAAGTGGTATTTTAATAGTATTTGGAAAATACTGGATTCTAATTGTAGGTGAGAAGGATTTTAAAATTAGTTGAAAGAAAATGGTGAGTTACGTTTAATTTATTTCTTTTATGCATGAGTTAATGGCCATTCCTTTATTTTATCTAACCTTGTATCCTGAATCATATATTTTGTTTATTCGCCTTTGGTAATTATGCAGAAGCAGTTCCCCCAGATGGCCGACCACTAAATTTACTAACCTTCTCACTCCCACTCTTCTATCACAGTCACTACAAACTCCAAAACATCGATAATCTCATTTACGATTATTTATCGCCTTGTTACACCTACTGCAAGTAGTAAAATAATTTAGCAATCTTTTTGGCAACAGTTTCCACACCACCTTTGAGGTATGTTGCTCGGCGCGTGTCGCTTTTTTATTAGGTGACCGATCACCAGAATAAATGAGCTGCCAGTCAATAATTATAAATATTCAATAGATACAAATTACGGATTAAAATTTAAATGTATTCTGTATTTGGAATGTATTAACTCAGTTTTCCTACTTTCACTAGGAGAAATGAGAATCTATTTATTAATTACAATTAGGCACCAATGAAAAATATTCTTAAAAGTATATTATTTAACAAATTAGAAATTAAATTCTATTTCCGGTTTTACATTTATTAACTCATTTTTCTTAGTCCTATTATAACACCTTCAGCTGAAACAAATTGATTAGCACAAATATATCTACTAATAACAATTAAATCTCTTTCATAACTAACATGCTACAAAAAAAAATAAAAAATAAATAGTTACAACCCAAAACAATAATTGTTAGAAATTTAACTTCAATAGCTTCATTCTAATAAGCATTTACAAAAATAAAATGCAGAATAATTCGAATTAAATCGTTACAATTATTTGACATAATTTTGCAGACTTAGGAAATTAAAGAAAAAAGACGATACTGTTGATAAAATAGCATATTTTAGTCAATCTATTCCATCAGTTCAAACAAAAGCATTTAATTTTCACGTGTAAGATGGGTTTCAATACTCGCTAAGATGACAATCTAAATAAAATAACTTTTTAAATTACAATTCAACAAGTTTAGAAAAATAATATAAAACTATCAAAAATGATATACTTGTATGAGGAAGATAGTCTTTCTAAGTAAATTTCCTAAGGGAAGTCATGGAAATAATGTGCCAAGTTGGATGTAGGGTTTAAAGAGAAAATAATAATGAAATAATTGTAAAACATGCAAATAGTTTATTAAAAAAATGTTAAAGCTTAAAACAATGGAAAAAAATGAATTATTGTAGAAAATTATATATAAAATTAACATTAATAAGAAGAAAAGAAATCGATATATACATAATCGAAGTATTTAACCCAGCACATGAGTGATAGAAGAGTGGGAGTGAGAAGGTTAGTAAATTTAGTGGTCGGCCATCTTGGGGGACTGCTTCTGCATAATTACCTCGCCTTTTATTGATAAGCCAGTGTTCCTAGAGATTTTTATCTCTTACTTATTTTATTAATAAAAATGTATGCCAAAGAAGAAATTAAAACTCTTCACCATAAAAGGGGCCAAATTAAAGGTTTATTAACCCGTTTTAACAATTTTGTTGAATTAATTGATTTACAAAATGTAGATACAAATATGATAAAATTGAAATTAGAAAAAGTAGAACCCATTTGGGAAAAATTTGATGAAGTACAAACTCAAATTGAATTAATTGACCCTGGAAATGGAAGTGAATTAGATGAAAGAGAAAAATTCGAAGAGCAGTATTTTGAAATAATTAATAAGGCGAGAAAATTGTTAAGTCATCCTATAGCTAATTCTCTTAATAGAAGAGAAATCTCAGAGAATGATAATTTGTCTGTCGTATCAGCTCATGATTCAGACGGCCATTGTGAAGGAAATGTAGTAAAGTTACCTAAAATTGAACTACCCAGTTTCACTGGAAATTGGGAGGAATTTAGATCATTTAAAGAAGAGTTTAATTCTTTAATTGACTCTAGAATGGATTTAGCACCGGTTCAAAAGTTTAGATATCTTATTAAATCTTTAAAAGGTGATGCGGCCTTAGCCATTAAATCTATGGATGTAACAAATGAAAATTATAAAGAAGCTTGGGAAGAGTTAGCACAACGGTTTGATAATAAACGCCTCAATGTTTGTAAGCATGTTAAAGCTATTTTAGACGGGTGAAAAAAATTGATAAATGTACACAACAGAAAATGCAATGTTTAGTTAATAGTATATCTTCTCATTTAAGGTCTTTGGGGCTACCTACTGACCAGTGGGATGCCCTTCTTGTACAAATTGTAATTAAGAAACTTGACTGTGGTACCCGTCAACGCTGGGAACAAATAGGAGATAAAAATGAATTACCCACAACTAGTCAATTATTAGCATTTCTTCAGCAAAGGGTCCGTGTGCTTGCGGCACTAGAGGAAGAAAAAGTAGTGAATCCTAGCCATGCTAAGCATGTTTCAGGTAATTCAAAGAATTATTACGCTAAAGTAAATGAAGATGTTCACCCAGTGACTTTTCAAACACAGCATAGTATTAAATGTTTCTATTGTGCTCAGCCACAAAAAATTTATTCTTGTCGTTTATTCAGAGCCTTGTCTGTTGCAAATAAAATGAAAGAAATAAAAAAAATGGGTTTATGTGAAAATTGTTTTCAGAAAGGTCACACTCAAGATAAATGTTCTAGCCTAAAATGTAGATTTTGCTCCAGGCCTCACAATACATTGTTACACCAGAAAGACCTAACTTCTGAGAAAGGTAGTACAAATACAGATAGAAAGACCTCTTCACAGGAAGTAGAAGCGTATGTAAGCAGGAGTGCTTTTTCTCATAATTCTGCTACTCCTAAGCCAGTAGTTTTGTTGTCTACTGCTATAGTACACGTAATTAGCCAGGAAGGGAAAATCTTAAAGTGTAGAGTTTTACTAGATAGCGGCTCGCAAACAAATTATATAACCCAAACAGTAGTAAAACATCTTACACTTCCTTCAACAGATCGTGTACCTCAGTTACCGGAATGGGAGGCTCTGTATCAAAGGCCTTGTATACTGTGACATGTAGAATCAAATCTAGATATGAGGATTGGGATAGAAAACTCGACTTCCTCATTCTTCCAGAAATCACGCTACCATTACCAGAGATCAAAATTGATTTCTCTGATTGGAATATTCCCTCAAATATATTTTTAGCCGATCCAACGTTTTACAAACCGGGTCAGATCGATATGCTAATGGGTGCGGAAGAATTCTTCAATTTGATAAAAGAGCAGCAGATTTCCTTAGGTGAAGGCCTCCCTAGACTACATCATACCAAGTTAGGCTGGATAGTGGTAGGAAAGCTGAACAACCCTAAAGAATCTAGGGTGATGAAATCACTCAGTGCGGATGTTGTGTAACGAAGCTATTACTGAGAAAATTCTGGGAAGTAGAGGAACTTTCCAAAGGGCAGGTGTTGACCCCAGAGGAAAAGAAATGTGAGAAGCTTTTCGAGCAGGCTACCAAACGTGACACGTCAAATACAACCTAACCACCGTCACTTACAGCCCAGCTTCTCTTCACTTCCACCTCATTTTTGATGTCTTTCATCAGTGATTGATCACTGATACAATTAAAAAAACATGCATTTATATGTGTCATGCATTTCAATGAACAACGGTGTTTAATTTTTGTATATTTATAGACTATTTCTTTAGTTATAGTAATTCATTTTTACATTGAGGTAAAGACCATATGAGCGCAGCGAGTATGTTAACTGAACGAAAGTGTAAAAATACATCACTCACCTGTTGAATATAAAATTTTGTCTGCAACCAATACAGAGACCGTACTTTAATTCAAATTATATTAATATTAAAGTAAATTATTTAGTTTCGCCGGAAGATGGTGATATCTTGTGGTAATTTTTCGAAACAAAACGAAATGTAATTTCTAGAAGGTAGAGACATCTTATTGGGAAAGTTATAACAACAATTAATTACTTCTTAGGAATGTGTTGGCATCTAGTGCTCATTCCTAAAACTACAAATATAAAAATTGTGATCTCTTGGTAAGTGGTGATATCTTCCTTTGAATTTTTGAAATAAAATTACATTTAGTTTTTTTTTACGATAGCTACTACAGTAACAGGCCTAAAAAATCATTGAATTTAATATTATGGGTAGGAATATTACTTTGGTGGTCCAGAGTACGATTGTAGCAAACGAATCAATGATTAGCCAAACTTGAATAATTAAATCGTAATTAATCAAGTAAACAATATCCTTTATTGACATGTACAACACTTCTCTTAAATTAATAAGGTAAATACAAAATGGTAGACATATGTAGATAAGTTTGGAATGTTAACCAAAGTAGATAAATCAGTCCAGATTAAAGGGTTAATTTTATTTTTTGCTGAAGTACACCTAGGTTTCAATTGTTCTTGTACTAATTTATTGATTTGTACAATTACCGGTTCTAAATACTAAATTTACATTTTACTAACTAACTTAAAATAAATCAATAAATACAATTTCAACCATTAAATAATTTCGAGCAACAGAAAATAATAACTAATTCAAATTTTAGCTCAGTGATAGCAACGCGAAGGTCATGGGTACGACTCCAACATGCTTAATTCAGATTCTTTCTTCCTAGGTGCATCTTACAGCTCACTGTCCAGTGTTCGACCGTATTGTCTGTAATGAGAGAACCGTATCCGGGTACCAGCACTGGACTGAGATGGCTTTGCGATCTCTATGGGCCCAAAAGGGCTTTGGATAGCGTAGAGCTTGTAAAGGCATATGAGTATTTCATACCAGATTTTATTTTTTGGTATAGTAGTGCTGAGAATAAATATTGTGAACGTATAAAAATATAATATTTTTTGAAATATAACATATATATTTTGAGGCCCAGTTTTGTAATAAAATATGTTATTAGCCAATGATCTAGGCTTATGTGAATCAAAATCCAAAAACTTTGGAAGGTCAAACTTGATGCACCATTTAACCTTCAACCTTCAAACTTCATAAGTGGGGGGTTTCGATCAAAATCCACCAACACCGGAACTTTGCTAATTTTTTTTTATATTTTTTATGATGATTTAATTTTGGGCTGGTATTTTGTTTATAATTCTCGTAAAGGTTGTTTTTCTCATAAAAAATAGCAATTTTTAAGCCTTCTTTTTATTTTTATATTTTTTTATACTTTTTTCTACTTTTCGGCGTCTGGTTACGCCATTTTCAAAAGCATGATTTTTTTTTTTTAATTCATTAACACAGAACTGTAAAAAATAATTAGGTGAGAAATAAAAATGATAACTGTGTAAATATACATTATATATACAAAGAAACAGATAATACAATTTTTCTAAAATAGTCCAATAAATTTGATTGAAATATCGATTGTAATACTCACTATCAGATATTCAAAACAACGCGATTATTTTTCTTTCATTTATCTCGTTATGTTATAATCTTAATTATTATTTATTATTGAATATGTGGATGTATCCGCAATGCTGGATAACAGTTGGTATTTTATCCGTCGTAGCATGTATATTTATTTTCTTGCTGACCGGATTCGGATTTTCATCCATCGTCAGGGCAAATTCACCAAGTTCGTGTAGAGAGTTCATTTCAACGTAATGTTTCTGTTACTTGTTACTCACACTTGTTGTTGTACATAATTATGTCAATTTTGTCAATATTGTATATAATTATATACAAACAACAAGTGTGAGTAACAAGTAACAGAAACATTACGTTGAAGTGAACTCTCTACACGAACTTGGTGGATTTGCTCTGGACGATGGATGAAAATCCGAAACTGTTCAGCAAGAAAATATATATATATGCATGCTCCGACGGATAAAATACCAGATATTATTCATTAATTCGTCCAATTATTTTCTTGAGTTTATTTCAAAGTTCTTAAAACGCAGAAACAAGAGTGATGACAAATATTTATTATATAATTTGCAGTATCTGTGTTCAATATTTCGTGGGGGTTAAGTTGCCATGTGCTGAGTTTAATTTTTTTTTAATTTGTTGTAATATTTTTTATGATTGCTTAAAATTAATAAGTAATACATTAATAATATAGCATAAGTATTAAACATTAATTAGTTATTACTTAATGATTTTTACTTGAAGTTCCGGGGTAGACATGGGGCTGTGAGGGAATGGGGATAGGTGGGTGCAAGTTCCACACTTTGTGCGAAGACATTCCCCACCCCCCGCCGTAAAAAAACAAAAAAAAACATTGCAGTTCTGTAACTTTTATTTAAACATTTTTTAGGAAGTATCTTGTTCCGAGGAGATCTGTGAGATAGGTTTAAATTTCAAATGTTATTAAAAGACTATTCTAAAGCGGATAGGTAGAGGGCATTATCTGATAAACTAGTAAAATCCCCACCATTTTTATAAGTAATACAAGCAACCCCTTAACTTTAGTTAACATGCCATGTTCAAAGATACTTTATCTGTTGCAATTCTAATAGTTACAGTGAGAGTATGTCGTGTGAGTATTTCACTCTGGAGTATTTTTATATTTATATTATTTAATGTTCCTGGGTACTGCCAAAATAAACTTTTGCCCGGATCACATTCAAGGTTCTTGTATCTACGTGGATTTTGACAGTTGTATAAAACACAATGGTGTTAATTGTTTTCACACCATTGTCGACTAGTTATTAAAGTTATACAATCGCTTAAAACATTCAAAGCAGTCTGGTAGTCAACTTTCTGATTCCAAGATTTACTATTCAAAGTGCTTGAATTGCTTTGGTAAAACAAAAAAGTTCCTGCAGACCAGGAAGTATCCATCATTGTTCCCATCCAAAAAAGAGAAAACTCCAGAGAATGATCTAATCACAGACGGATTACACGTTGAGCTTAGCTAGAAAAGTTTATTCCTGCATTCTTGAAAATAGATTGCGCAAGAAAGTAGAGCCCCTGCTAGAAGTGGAACTATGCATTTTTCGTGCAAACAGAAGAAGCATTCAAGATCTAGTATTTACTGTTCGTCAAATGGGTGAAAAAGTAATTGAATATAACCAATCTACATTTTTGTGCTTTACTAACCTCGGTAGGGTTCCTTGGAAAGAAATCTGAGCCACTCGCCACAACAGAAATTAAAGCAAGGCATTGATCACCCGCATTAAGAGTCTCTACAGAACCTGCGGAAACTATGTACATGAAAACTATGTACATGCGGAAATATGCGATCTTTAGAGTTCTTTACGACTACCGGGGGTTAGACAGGGAGACATACTAAGCCCGTTACTGTTTATTTATTTCTACTTTTTATTTTTCCAGTGCATGAGACTATAGCTACATTTTTAATTATTTTACTAATCAAGGAAGAGACTACACATGATTAACAAGCATAATTTAAGAATTTTAAAAGTAAAGGCCAATTTATTAGTTTCTGTACTGGCAACAATGGCGAGTGTTTTATATTAGTGATTATAATAATTTATTTCTATAAAGAAACAAAACTGTTTCATAGTTTCAGAATTCTAATATTTGTGGGAATAATCTCCCTATCAACCTGTCGTCCAGAAATAGAATCTCCAATGCAGACAAAGCCAAACGTTTGGCAAAAATCCATAGAATTACCATCGAAACAACAATTTAACGCTACAGCGGTAAGTTATCATATCTTTATTATAACTGTTAATATTATTTTGAGAATTGTAATAAAAATATTTAATTAGAATACAGTTTGAGTATGTCCACCACGCATTTATATTCGTCTCTGTAAGAGGGCGTTTATTTTAATGAATTGTTATCAAAATTGTACTTTATAGTTTTGTTTAATAAAGAGTGCCTTTGTGAAGTTAAAAACTACGGAAATTCAATGAAATAGCAGGTTAAAGAAAGACGTCAAATAGTTCAGAGCCCTCTGCTGATGTGGGTTTGTATGAGTGTGATTAGAAACGGAGGAATGAAGTAAATTGTAAACAACGCCATCGTTACTTCAGGTTTCCCGAACTATAATCTTTGTTTGGCACATATTAAAGAAAAAATATTTGTACAAAAAGTACTATTCTGTTGCACTCTAGTAACACAGATCTCAAGTTTATCTTTCTTTTTTGGTTTGTTACTATATTTACATTCTATTTAATCAATAATTATGCTTAATAAACCGTACAATATACGGAAAAACCATTCGAACTTCATCATAGGACACAAGGTGAGCAATGAATAGCAGCAGAACATAGGAATCAACTGGAGGCGTCGAAAAAGGGAATTCCTGATTTAGAGGGTGCTGCCCGTTTAAATGAAAGTAGTACTTTTCTTTAGGATGATAAATGAACCTTTATAGAGCCACAATATTATATTAATTTGTTATTGTATAAAAAATTATAATGTTTCCCAATGTTTCAACAATTAAACGTGTCATTTTTACTGATTGACGCTAATAATATTGTTTAATATTTCTAAAATGATAATCAATACCAAATGAAGGCTAAAAATATACAAAAACCAAATATAAATTTAGAGAGAGACATTCTATCATTGGTTTAAAAAGTGATACAGCACTGACAGTGCCACACTAGCGTTTCCGACAGACTATACACAATTTTACTACAACTTTATTGTCGAATACTGGCGACAGAGGACAAACAACATGAGTTTCACATAAACATAATATTACATTAGTGCGTAAACGACGTTTGCACTTATCACGATTGCTTATAAAACCACAGAAATTCCACGTACTCATGGTAACAATGCGAAATACCAGAAGAGTTAGCCGTGTTGCAATGCCGAGTTACAGACCTGCTACAAGCAATTTATTGTTATGGCCGTTGCCCTCTATTGGGAATTTTTTTTGGCAGCTTTGAGAAATGAGTCGACTAGTCAATCGATTGAGATTATTATCGCGCCCATTGTTTTCTTCTTCAAAATCTGTTCAACAATGTGTTTATATCTTGCAACTTCCTCTTTTGCTTCTCCAGTTGTTTATTCGTCAATGTTTGTATCAGAAGTACATTTACTGTGCATCCTGTGTTGTAGCTGTTCTAGATATTACAACTTATCACCAACTGAGAGCTTGTCCTAGATGAGATAAGCTAGCGGTTGTTTTTCCTTCGCTGGGGGATGGAATTCACCTACTTATGACAGTCTAACATTTGATAGAAAAATATTACTACCAATTAAATTGTAATTCTCAAAATTTTGAAGTCATATTTTTTCCAATTTAACATGAATTGGCCCGTTTTTGTGTTCTGTTTTAACTTCCATCGTATTCACAAAGTCTATCTCAGAAACTTTTATTCTTAGAGATACTCATTTGTGATGGTATATCACAAGTCAAATTAGTTCCCTGTAGTCCGCAAGGAACGCCAAGCTCGTAAAAAAGGAAACAAAGCCAATCAAGGGTTGGGGATGAAGCACCGTCTAAATTGAAGGAAAAAGGGACAGTGGAGGCCCTATTCTATCACCATCTTCAAGAGCAAGGACACCTTCCGTTTGGCCAAACACAAACATCGAGTATACACATCAGCACTTGCCTATCTCTCAGTCTCTCATTGAGTTTATCTCTCTGTCTCTTAATCACATAAGTCAAGTCCTTAGAATCGTGAGTGTATATATATTAATCATATCAATCACATATATTAATATTATAGTGCAGTTATTAATTTTTAACCCCCTGAAAATCCTATCACACATTAATGCGGATAAGGGTTTGTAAAGTCAGTTATTAGGTCTGAAATTATTTCTTTAGATTGCTCAGATAAATTAAGTAAAATAACATATTTCCTTATCTTATTTTCCTCGAAACCAGCTGAAGATTGGCTGCTTTAGCTGGCTTTTTTACAGGCTGTTAATACTTATATATTTCTTTAGAATGATTAAATGAACCTTTATACAGCTACAATATTATATTTATTTTCTTATTGTTAAAAATATATGTTTCCCAACGTTTCAACACTTAAACGTGTCGTTTTCATAGGGATGCTAGAACATTTAATGAATTTTTTTTTTTTTTTTACATTACAATTAGATATTTTGTATATAATTTACAAAGATATTTAATATTTTTATTGTCCGAAAAATATACCAACCCTTATTTAAATATATATTTCCAGATGTGTGATTGATTTAATATTAAGGCCTTCATTATTTATTAATTTTTTTTTAAATTTTGAAATTTTTTACTTCTGTAACACTGTATGTGTTATACGTCCATTGTATTTTGTTTAATGAGTGAATTTATTAAAAAAAATTTTTATTCAGCCTTAATTTTTGATTTATTTGATTCTTTATGACCATGTGGTTTCTATTGTGTTTATTTTAATGTTTTTTTTTTTATTTATGGCCTGAAAAGATTTGTAATTATATTTATTTGTGTTTTAAAACTGTAACTTTCATTTAAATTAAATATTAAATATTTATGTACAATATGTATTTTTGTTAATTACTGTTGTAATTTGAGTCACCTAATTCGAATAGACGTTCATGGTAGACTAAATAAAAAAAATCTGGTGTGAAACACTCACACAACTTTCTCTTACTCCAGTACTCAAAATTATAATTGACAAATTTTATAGTTAGTGTACCAAATTTAATGAAATTCGTCGAAAAGTGAAAACACTGTCCAGTAAAACTGTCCGGTTTACTAATTTCCTTGAAACTCGGAATTTGGGTCATATATTAATTTCTAGTTATTTCAATTTGGATGACAGAATTGTATAATCAACTGTGATAGCATTTTAAAGAAAAACATAACCCCCCTCCCCCAAAAGTCCCCTTAAATGAATTTATCAGGGGAAAAGTTTCAAATAAAAGTTGTAGCTCTTTATATGTATAGTTAACAACGCTGGTTTAAAGAAAATCGTTGGAGCCATTTTCGAGAAAATACCAGAAAACTGAAAATTATATTTCAGTAAAAACGCACTTCCGGTTATCTATTTTTTTTCAAACTCGGAATTTCAACAACATATTTAATTCTAATTAACATTATTTAGATGACAGAATTGTCTAATATACTGAAACAGCAGTTAAGATGAAAACCTAACCCCACCCCTCCCCCAGAAGTGCCCTTAAATGAATTTTCCTGGAGAAATGTTTCAAATAAAAGTTGTAGCTCTTTGTATGTGTAGTTGATATAGCAAGTTTAAAGAAAATCTTCGGAGCCATTTTTGAGAAAATTGCAAAAACGTAAAAAAAACAACTAGTAAAGTGGTACTTCCGGTTGAGGAATATTGACACATAACGCACAGTCATATCCCATGGTGATACCGAAACGTAATACAGTTTGAACTTTTCCTACGATTTGTTTCGTTTTTGCGTTGGTGTTCACCATACATACTACACACAGACATTTGCTAAAAACCATTTTTTTTGGGACTCAGTGGACTCTCAAAAACGGATATTTCCTGGTGAAAACTCGATATCGAAAATTTGACACGATTACAATACTTCCTCTTACTAGGAGTAAGAGGAAGTAAAAATTTGTTAATAAATTGACTAATTAAACAAAATACAATGGACGTATAACACATACAGTGTTACAAAAGCAATAAATTTCAAAATTTTAAAAAATTAATGATCATAAAATATTTTATATACCTAAATCAATTGGAATAATTAAACAAAATTTTCATAATATATTTTTGTTTTCGTAATGTATCATCCCAATGTATATATCAATAAATTTTTATCTTCTACTTTTGATTTGCAAGGTTTTTGTAAAAGATGTAAGAGGATCATTTATCCATTTATAATTATTTACTTGTAACTTCAAACAAACTATGTCAACCATTTTGGTTCAAATAAAGAATTATTATTATATTAAATTGAATTAGTTTATAAATAAAATGTTTATACGCATTAATTGAAAAAAACAATTTATGTTTGTTTATTTATGTCCAGTATTACCGTGATGTATGGCATGTGATTAGTGTTTTCAACCCACAAACGCACGCTAAAGTAAGTGAAAATACAACGGTTTGCATGAAAATTACATCACAAATTTTGGATAATGGAAATGCGAGAGAGTTTTACACACAACTATATGAGCCTGTAAGTTTTATTTTAATGTATAGCATAGCATGACAGTTTATATGGTAAAGATAGTAGATTTTCGTAAGAAAGAATGGAAATAATTATTCATAATATTCGTTTTATCAAATATTAATAGATACTATTGTTCATTATTTAAAGAATAAATAAATAAGGGAATATATATATATATTTTACAATGGAATCTCAATAAAAATAAATTTATTTCTAAAATCTTTATAAATAATTTAGTTCAAATAAATCTACTGAAAAAAAATCATGTTATACCCTTTTCACTTTCTCTACCTGAAGTAAGAAGTATTTGCTTTTTCTTATCTCATCCATGTGGCGTGAGGAAGTTCTTGCTGCGACAGCGTCAACTTTGTTATATCGAGTTTTCGATAGAAATTCTCGTTTTTTAAGTGCCCGGAGTCCCAAAAATTAATTTTTATAGAGTGGTTTGTATGTGTTTATTATAGTAAAAGTTTATTTATTACTTACTCGAGACATAAATATAAAATTTAATTTCGATATTATATATATTTCAGAAGGCGGCTGACTTTTATCTCGAAGCGATAACTAACCACACGGAATTCCAAAATGGTGTTGGCAAATTCATCGCAGAATCAAAAACTTTTGACAAAACAGGTATGTGTGGCAGTCAATTTACCAGTAAAAGTAATTATATTTAATTTGGTTAATCTGAATCATGGTTATTCACACTTGGAGATTGTTTACTTGCAGAGAATTGTTATGATAAATTAGTATAATAGATATTTTTTTCAGTCGGAAATTTACGCCTAACGACCCCAGTCACATTTCGGGTCTAAGCAAACATACTTTACTATATTTTCTCATATTAATTAATATTTAAAACTAAATCTCAGGCCATTATCGAGAATCCAACCCTGAACCACAATACAATTTAGCTTTTGTCGGCGTCTCTAACGACATAGCTATCGTGGCGTCTCAATTAAACCTGATATTTGCAATGAAAGTAGAATAGAATAGAAGCGGGGGGGGGGGGAGCCTCATTTCCACTGCGACCTACAAATTGAGTTCTATTGTGGATCCCCTTAAGTTACAGAACAGCCCCCAGCCTTGCCCTCCTAATCAATACTAGTAAAGCTAAGAGCGGCTCCGTCATGAAGCTTTCAGCTTCGGGATTGCCCGTCCCCAATTGAAGAAATCTAATCCTCGCCAGGCCGGCGCACTCACAAAGGATGTGCGCCGGGGTCTCCTCCTCTACCTTGCAGAATCGGCATACCGCACTATCCGCAAGTTGTAGGTGGTGCATGTGTCTATTCAGCCTACAATGCCCTGTTAGTAGACCCACAATTAACCTTATATCTTTTCGGGTTTGGCTCAGTAGGTCTTTGGTAAATTTAGGCAAATGTCTTTTAATGAAGAGTTTTGCCTGCCTCTGTCCTGGTGTTCCCTCCCACCAATGCAGACGCTGATCTTCTATCCACCCCTTGATAGAAGTTTGGATGAGGCTCCTGGACAAGCCGCAGAAGGGTTCGGGGCCTATAAAGGTATCCTGCGAGCCCTCCCTCGCTAGGGCATCCGCCCTCTCATTGCCCAGGAACCCCGCATGTCCCGGCACCCAGGCGAGTGTCAGTTTATTCCGAGTACCCACCTCGGTGAGGGCAAGTAGGCAGTCCCACACCAGTCTTGAGACTATTTGGTGTGAGGAAAGTGCCTTCAGGGCTGCCTGACTGTCGGAGTATATGGCCACTCTTCTACCCACTATCCTTTGCCTTATAATCTCCCTAGCGCAGAGTTGTAACGCCACGACTTCAGCCTGAAAGACCGTGGCGTACTTCCCTAGGCTGGCCTTAATTTTAACTTTAGGCCTGCCCCCGTAGACCCCAGCTCCGACCCCAGTCGGAGTTTTGGATCCATCTGTATACCAGATCGAGTTACCGAACAGGGGTGGGTCGCAGCCCCATTCGCCTCTGCTCGGTATAACAATATGGAAGTCCCTTTCGAAGAAATACTTAGGAACCGTCCTATCCGTTGGCATCCCCAGAAGATAGTCCGCCTTGATTTCCTCAATCAACCTCTGGAATGTGTGTTTTACTTTTGAGCTTTTTATTAAACCAATTTATTTATAGGATGCTGGATCTTGCACAGGAAGAACGAATACTAACTTATCATACTGAAATTGAAGACTTAAATGTAAGGCCAAGAAGAAAATATTCTTCCGTCAGTATCAAGTCAAAGATATCAAAGCTTGTTAGGGATTCATTACGTGGACGGAGAAAAAGCCAAAAACATGTAAAATTTTTATTTTGTTTAATGATATTATGATCTTTTGCTAAAATAACATAAACTTAATTCTTTTAAGGAATAAAATGATTTTCAATACTTTTAGACCATCATCAGTTTCATTTTAGATAAATTTTTATTTGAGAAAGAAATTAACCATTTTAATACTTTAAGATTTAGGATCCGTTCCTAATTCGGGCAAAACATTTACTACGTTGCACCGTGGGTTTCTAAAATTCTTTGAGACATCCAGAGGGATGTTTTTTGTGTTTAGATAAAATAAAAATGTGAATTATTACTAAAAAATAATTCTTAGCGACGAGCCTTCCCTATGGAACGACTATTTATTGGCATTCATTAATGAAATTGAAGAATTATTGAAGCTTCAATATTGAAGAAAATTTTAATGCATACTTTTATGAAAACTAAAATTGTTTGATTGAGGAGTAATATATTATTGAACCCCCCCCCCAGTCGTCATTGCTATGTTTAAGAATTACTATTATTCTTTTGTAAGGAGGATGAAAATCATTACGCTATTCAAAGCCACGTATCTATCCTAGAAAAACAACCACGAACCAGATCTAAAATCACAAATTCCAAAACCGGTCCCGAGCATCTATGATTCAAAGATCCGAATAAACCATCTTATAGGAACGATTACAGGGGAAGAAGAAGCAGAACATCAGGTTATGTGAAAGGAGGTGACGAGACTATATTGATGACGCGGAGTTGGATGTGACCTTGACTCAATTAAAAGTGGGAAAAGCTGCGGGTTACGACCGCATTACCTCGGAAATGCTAAAGCATAGGGGCACTAAAGGTAGTTGAGTTATTGCGGCATATTTTTAATCTTATTGGAAACAAAAAGCGGCGCCAAAAACTGGGAGATCTCGGTGATAGTCCCTATTTATGACAACAGAGATGGTTAGAACCATAGGGCACACCACTCTTTTAGGTATACCCAGAAAAGTGTACTCTAAGATTTTAAAGAGGAAAATTAGAAGAGTGGTGGAGGAAAATTTAGATGAGTGTCAGAATGGTTTTAGGGGCCAAAGGAGAAATTTGAATTAATTAAAAGCGGAGTTGAATAATTTTTTTTTTTTGACCTCATGCGGTCATATACTAAAAACATTGAATAAGGTTAATATGGTAATTACATTGATAAAACGAAAGTAATGAGGATAGGAAAAGTGCCGCACAAAACTATGAGAGTAGTTAGATGGATCAGATTACAAGTTCTAGATATTTAGGATCAAACCTAAGTGAGATGGTTTCGGGGATATGAAGGTTAAGGAGAGAATAAATGCTGCTAATAGAATGTTTAATTAAGTCAGGAACGGCTTCGTTAATAGTAGAGAGGTGCCCAAGAAAACCAAACTGTCGGTGTATAGGTTTCTTCTCATGCTAACATACTCATCGGAGACCTGGGCATTTAAGAAACAAAAAATTCATTTACAAGCTACTGAGATGAGAAATTTGAGAAAGGTTGAGGAATACGCAACAGCAGCAGAAGAAAGGGTCAGCTTGGGAATACTACCAGCGGGAAAGAAGATAGAGGAGAATAGATTATACTAGTTTAGCCATATCCTATTGTAACGCAGCCACTAATGACATCTAGGAGAGAAAACAGGCACCTCAAGATCTCCTCATGGCCGCTGGGAAGCGCTAGCGGAGCGCTCTAGGTTTTCTGGAATGTTCTAGAACCTTCCAGACCCCTCTCCACTGGTATAAATAGTAAACAGCAGCTCGAGTGAGTCAGTCTAGTCAGTCTTGGTACAAACGGAGTGCACGTTTGTGAAAAGTGAATAAAAAGTGAACTAGAGAACTTTTGTTGGTTTAAACTGTGTATTATTATTAAGTGCTTTATTTGAAATTTATTGTATTAAACAATAAATTGGTGTTATTAGAATTAAACGTTACATTTGGTGTCAGAAGTGGGATAAAAACCTCTAAACAGGTAAATAGCTTATTATCAGTTTTGTTGTATGCCCATAAGTATCAGAAGTCAAATGCGGAAAATGGATGAACTTATAGCACTTGTGAACGAGTGGAAAGGGGCCAGGACGAAATGAAAAGGGGCTGGGATGAAATGATAAACGAAAGGAAGCAGAGCCTGTGAATTGATGAGGGACTGGGATGAAATGAGAGAAGAAATAAAAAGGGAGAAAAATAAGATCCAAGAAGAAATGGTAGAAAGTTTAGTGGCACCCGCGAATGATGGGAAGGTAGTGAGGGTGAGGGCGTAAGAGAAGGACCTGAGAGAGAAGTTAACAAGAAGGTGCGGAAAGTGAAAGTGAAGATTTACTGGTGGAAACTGAAAGTGTTTACCAGCTTGCTAACACATCTTCGGCAAGCAGTACTAACCATGTTGAGGTCACCATGACTACAACAGCTGCTTGTTTGGCTAGAAGTTTTGCTATTGTACTTCGACAAATTGCAGATTCTTCTGCACGACCACAAAAACCTGTGCCAATTATACAGACCTATATACAAAGACCGTTAAAACCACGTGGGCTTTTGACAGTAACGGATTCAACCGAATCTCAATTATACTTTGAAGTTCTCTTAATACAGCTTCAGATCCTGCACATCCTCATTATCCTCCCTACCATCATGGTTTGGATTCCTCAAGCTCGATCGGAGGTAGCGCTAGTAATAGCGGAACTGGTGGTCCTTCGAATGGTGGTACTACTTCTGGAAGTACATCGAGATCTACTACACAGTCTTCGCACCGTCTTGGAGGTAGTTCTTCGGCCCCTTCAACTAGGATTGTTGGTTTTACCGCCAATTCTGACTCTTCCAGATGATCTAGGGATCATGATGGTGGCAATGAAGGTCATTCGGCCAGAAGAAAGTTGCTGATGTACTGTTTGTCATTGATGAGATGTCACAATTCCGAACATGCTTCATTACCAGTACTGAATGTATCTTCTCTCAAGCATATAGCATTGATGCTCTGATCTACCAGTTGAGGGCTGGTACTGATCAGAATCCTGTACTTGAGGATGCTCTACTATCTCAAACATGGACTCAGCCAGATGAAAATGAGAACGATGAAGTCGAAGATGATATGACACAAACGCCCCTCACTATGGAGACAGAAACTTTCTCTTCCTCCATCGAAGGCGGAGAGATATGGGACTCAACTTCTATTCCAGGCAGCAAAAGAATTACACAACGTGTACAATTCACATCAAAGACGTGCTGGTGCTCAACCTCCGCTAGCAGTTAATAGAGTGAAAGTAACCCTCAAAGAAGAACCCGGAGAAGGCTCTGGCGTGCCAAGAAGCTTTTATACATCCATCCGAGGCGCTGCTCGCAAATGAAAAGCTGCCAAATCTGGAAGATGTTCAAGTTGTTCCTAATCGCAGTATAATGTTTTGTCAAGAGTTGGCACTAGGGACAGAGACTCAAGAGGCGTAGAATAATGGCGAGATCATCTTCCTCACTAGTAGAAGTCCAAGGAGGCCTTTATCATTTCAGGCAAGATCATTTACTCCTTCTAGCCAGTTTTTAGCTAATGCAGCATCAGCTAACTCAAGTGGAGGCAGCAGTGGTGGAGTGTCTAGTGGCTATACTGTTAATGGAACGAATAGCTATAATCAAGAGGCTGGAAACTCGATGATCATTTTTCATATCAACTGCAATGTTTCTGTTCGGGACGAACGGATCTGAGATGGGAGCAGGGTAGCGCAGTCACTAGTGCTATCTATGAGAGAAAACAGGCACCTCAAGTTCTCCTCGTGGCCGCTGGGAAGCGCTAGCGGGGCGCTCTAGGTTTTTCTGGAATGTTCTTAGAACTTTCCACTCCCCTCTCCATTGGTATAAGTAGTGAACAGAGCTCGAGTGAGTCAGTCTTGGTACAAACGGAGTGCGTGTTTCTGAAAAGTGAATAAAAAGTAAACTAAGAGAACTTTTGTTGGTTTAAACTGTGTATTAATTATTAATAAGTTAAAAAATGTTAAAGGCTGGTTCGAATAGGTTTTATTGTACTCACTTGTGGTTCAAAGTGTTTACTTAGTTTATTTTAGTGGGGAAATTATTAAAATTGTTCACGATAATTAACAGTTTGTTCAAAAAGGGATTAATGCGGAAAAAAGTGTTTAAAATTGTTCAGAAAAAGTGGTTAAATTTGAATGGAAAATGGCATATATATATAATATATAAAATCTGTTGTAATTTGATACTGCAAATTCAAACGTGGGTTAGGATTAATCATTAGCCGAGAGGAAGAAAAATTATCATAGCTAGGGATCTTCCGAAATTTTGACAAACACAAAAATTAGACATGAAATCTCTGTTCTCTTTAACAATAATAACATATCTTCCATTAATTTCTAGTTATCTGCTACCTTAGTACTTGAAATTGATCTGAACCAAAATATTGAACATATGTTTTGTATAATAATTTCAATAAAATTTGGACCTCCCTCAAAAAGTTTAATCTTCTCAAAAAAAAAATTGCGTTAGCAGCTCCTACTAGCTATGATAATTTTTCACTTCCATTTACTTGATATGAGAGTAAACTTTATAAATTACGAACAAATTTTAATTTTTATGAATTGATGGTATTTTTTAAGTAAAATACAATATGGCCGCAGAAAACTAAAAGATACCATAAAATATAATATTTAAGATAATTTGTGCTCCCACATTCAGTATTTTTTAATTCCTCATGCTATTCTTTAATTCTTTCTGAAAAATAAATCTAATTTTTTATAATTAATTCCATGTTTGAAAAGAGGGAATCAGTACTTGAACAGCGAAGAGCAAAAATCACGGAAAAAATTACGGAAGTTTTACTTAAATTCCACCAGAATCCATGGTCACTCTCAGTAGAAGAAAGAAAGATAATAGAAAGGCTTGAAATTGAGCCAGAGTGGTTTTTAAATGATGACTATGTGGACGAAGACACTTCGCCGAAAGAAGAAAAAGAAAAGCCCCGTTATAAGTAGGAAATTATATTAAAATATATATATCCTTTTTCAAATATATATATATAATATTTAATTATATTCCCTTTCCCTAAAAGACAATGATTCGATGTGTTATGTATGCATTTTGATGTGAAATATGTAGTATGCATTTGGAAACCTCAGTTCTAAGAACTACCAAGTTCTAGAAATAACTACCATTCACAACTTTTTTAGTTCTTTGAGATTCGAATAAAATGTAAATGAATTTATTTTGCTCATTGTTTTGTTCATTTATGAGAAGTGGATGTTAAAGTGATATTGTTATTCAATTGAAGTATCCAACTGAGTTGCAACAATAATTGGTGCAATAACACTTCTCTCTTGTATTATAATGTTTTATTTTCGTCTCGAGACGTTACAAATTAAGGATTTCATGATCAGTCAATAAAAATTATTATAAGTTTATTTTAAGAATGAAAAATGAATGGCAGTGATTTTGTTTAATATGACATTACGGTATTTGGTATTATTACTTCATGCTTGTACCATAATGTCATATTAAACTCGTACCAAGAGGCAGTGCAATCTTTTATGAGATCGATATAATCTTATTTAATTCAAAATTAAATAGTGACAGAATTTATACAATTTTCGCCTTTTTAAGATGCAAAAATTGTTCTAAGGAATTCATTCCTTACTTTCATTCTGTGATTTATTAATATAAATTACTCTTGTAATATGTTAATTGCTTTTACTTAAAATCTTATATAATATATTGTAATGTTTTTTCTTTCTAAACTAGCTACTGCAACTAGTTTGAAATGGGTTCGTATAGATAAAATACTCTAAACTTCAATAAAGAAAACACCAATTTATTGCTATACACAATAAATTACTAAATGCAACGCTTAGTATTAATTATTTCACAGTTTAAACCACAAAATTTCACTTTCTTCACTGTTTGTACACTTTTCACAAACTTGTGACTTCATTTGTATCTGGGAACTCTCTCAACTCTCTGTGGTCCCTCTATTTATACCGGTAGCGAACCTTCCAGAATCTTTTCAATTATTTCAGTCAAAACTAGAGCGCCGCCAGCGCTTCCTACGGCCACTAAGAGAACCTTAGGTACCTGTCTTCTCTCCTAGATGGCTGCGTTACAATATTATATTTAATAGAAAATTAAAACCTTTTTTCTAGGATAACTCAACGTAGAGGCCTTGCCCTCGCGGGTGTAAAAAATCGTTGCTGCATGCATGAACTAGAAGAGGAGAAAGAAGATTTACCAAAACTTTATAAAAGAGAAGAGAAATCACTTGATTATATGGTTAGTTTCTTTCTTTGTGCTTAAAATTTTATTTTTTCATATACCATCATTTTTGTTTAATGATAAGATCAAGTAAGAGTAAGAAAAGCACTTCCTATGATCAAGTCATGTAAGGTCGCATATCTATCTGAGACTATGTTACATGCTTCGAGCCACTCCTAAAGTTCTATAGCACTGCCCTTTTCCAATCTTGACACTAAAAAGTAGACCCCCACAAACTTGACTCCTAATTTGCCATATATAATATAATTCAATTCTCCCATTGTTTGTGACAATCGGCAATACTTTAACAATAGAAGAAAAACATGGGCAGCATAACCTTCATGAAAAATTCATATATGTGAAAAACAATTCTTATTTCAAATAGTAATAAATTGGGGTTGTACAACTCAAAAGGTTCCCTTTTATTCATTGTACATTAAGTTTTGGTCCTATAACACACAAGACAATGCATGTAAAGGCCGAATAACATTTTCATACTCATATTTTAGATATTATACGAGGTTAGTACGAGGAAACGCGTGGAACACTCTTGATAATAGCCACAGTATATGAAGATAATATTAAAAAATTTAATTTTCTATATTAGTTTTCTTATTAAAGTCAAAATCAGACAACAGTTTTTCTAAGAAAATGATTATAGAAAACCAAAGAAGGGTGGAACACCCGATGCGTATTTTCTAAATAAATCTATTGAGAGGAAGTATGGATGTTTTTCCTGAATGTATGAATACTACAGCAGTCTCTCCTTCAATAATCACCAGAAATTATAACATCTTATTTAAATTTTTTTGCATGGGTTAGAATTTGAATTCACTAATGTCGATCGGTAAACTTTTTGGTAAGAATTATCATACTTCTGAGCATCCTCTAGGTTTACTACTGAGCATTAAACAAGAAAGTAATTTGACATTCTTTTCGGAAAGGGCGCCAACATTTTATAAGACTTCATAAGACTGGACCTAAAATTTATTGTGTCCTGTCTGTCTATATAGTTCTGTTTCATTCTCTTGAGATTCCCAATAGTACTTCCATTCTTAATTCTTGTATTATTAGTATTTTTCTTTTTTTAAAGAAAAAAATGGTCGATTTCCGGAAGAATAATGCATGTGTTCTAAGAGAAGCAGCAATATTAAGTAAAGAAGAGGAAGAAATATTAAATGAGTAATTTACAGTAATTTTTTTCAGTTTTATTAAATTTCAAAAATAAATTAATACTTATTTATGGAGAAAAATTTGATTTCTATAAAATAAATATTAAAATTTTGATTGATAAATCATACTGTAATTGCTTCTCCCATTAATGGATTTTCTCATTGTAATTTCAACTTGGATGTATAACTTGGTGAACAACAGAATTAGCCGAAAATTATTTACTTTGCATCATAGTATATCATTAATAGCATCTGAAAGGGAATTTTCTGAAAAGGAATTAATATCTGGAAGTTCCCTTTTTTTAATTTATTCGCTGTTTACTATTGAGTATTATTTGAATCTTTCTTCGTTATTGGAAAATTTTATGTTTCTTATGACAATTCTTTCTCAAACCAAGGTTAAGAAATTTAGTTTAGTGTTCAGAGAAATATTGCAGTCTGACAAGAATACACGGTGCAGTACATCTAATTGTGAATTTATTAATGATATTTCTGAAAGAATTAACATAACTTGATATGTCACCTATCATTAGAACTATAAAACATTCGCTTAAATTAAGAAAGAGCATTGCACTTTCAATTTTGATGCGATTTCATGGAGGAATCTAATTTTAAAGATATCTTGTTTTCTTTTTGAAATAAAAAAGAATTTCTAGATCCAAAAGTTCAAAATTAAAATGCTTTGTTTCGAGATCTTATATCCAAAGGTTTCTCAAAGCGTAAGGGTGGGTTTAGAGATTAGCATTATTTACTTCATTGCCTGTAGAAGTTTCCCATATTGCAATACAACAACCAATAAGTGCAAAACAAATGGTAGTACATTGAAGGCAAATTCTGCAATAAGAGAAATACAGAGCACAGGGGACATATCTTCTGGAGACAAGAAAAACTAGCATATCATGCAACAGTATTAATGATCAGTATTAATGATGGCAGTATAATTCTGTGATCAATGCCGGATTTTCTTAGTAAGATTCTAACGGATTTGGGCAAATTCATCATTGTAGGTAGCGGCATAATAGATTGTCCTCGCGGCAAGAAGGGACAGCAAATAACACTGGTCATAGACTACCTAGGTCCTGAGAATGTTGGCTGTATAGGGGATGTGACCAAGCACTTAATCGATATATAATCATACGGTTATAATGAACAACGTTCGAGATTTCAACAAAATTCCCTATAATTTGGTATACCTACAACATGATGACGCTCTACTATGGTACGGAAATTGGGAAAACCCTGTTATAATATAGCACTGCAAGAAGATTTGAGAATTAGGAAATTCGACGGTATTATGATTGTACGAGCTTTGGCCGCCTCATCCTATATTTTTCACTCTAGCGTATATATAAAACTCTGCTTTAAAGCAACCTCGACTTTCTCCTGTTTATATTTATTTCAATTTTTATTAAGAAATTTACATCAAAATGGAAATTTTTTACTAAACTTATGGTTAGGTGGTGAAAAACCGTAAATTAAACAGTTGGTTTTAGAATCAGGTCTCAATCCTTCAAGACCTCATGACAGACGATTACCCTAAGATTGTGCAGTTTTGCCTAGGTCGAATCCGAATTTCATAAATCCGGGCTTGACGAATCCAGGCTAAGTGGAGATTTTTAAGTTAGTGCTAACTTACCATTAAAATGCTAATTCTTGCCTTTGTAGAGCGCTATATTTTATGTTGTGTTTAGCACATGTAATAAAAAATGGTTATAAACATCTTCTGACTGCATTGCTAGTGCACTTGTGCACTTCGATGAATTTTCTTGAGTTCACTGAATGTTAAAGAGTTTAAAAGTATACAGAACTAGAACGTAAGTTCTATGATTTGATTCAAGAAACAATGCAAAAAAACAAGTGAGCATCTAATGGCTGAGTTTAGCCGGAGATTAACACTAAGCAACATTTAGTAAAATAAACTTAAATATTTATTAAGGAATTTTCTCTTTCCTCACAATGAGTTCGCTTTTATTGAAATAGCAATGCCAGAACATGTAATTAGCATTGCTATTAATATGTATTTGCTTGCTATATAAATAAAAAAGCTAATTAAATTTAACTAGCAATTAAATGTTGGTTGGCTGGGGTCAAAGAAAAAACTTTTTCTAGTAGAAAAGTTTGACCTTTGCCGACCATCACTTTGCTTGTTTCATTAACAACGGCCAAACTTTACAATTATTTAAATTATTATATATTAAATAAAATTAATCCTAAGACTTGTTGAAGGATGAAAAAATTAGAAAGCGGGGATACGGGATTGCTGGAATACCAAAAATCTCTATTGGAAAGTGAAATAAAAGATGAAAGAGATAAGGCATTGGCAATAAAAAGAAATCACCTTTTGGCATTGTTATCTTTAGAAAGAGCTCTGTTAGCAAAAAAGAGGCTCGAACAAAAAAATGCAGAATTAGGAAAGATGCAAAAAGAAGAGGTAACTTATATTATTTCATCATTATGTGAACTTAATAGTTATTGTATATATTTCAGTTTATTATTAAACATTATTATATTAAGTTTATTTAAACTTGTTCAATTATATCTTTAATAGTCGTATGTGTTTAGTAACATCTTTATTTTACTAATGCTAATTTCAAAAACATATTTTTATTTATATTTGCTAATATAATTAGAATTAAGTAATACAAAAGATAAAAAAAAATAATTCGCTATTGAAGAAATTATTCATTCTATTTTTGTTTTTTTTTATAAGAGTTTGCTTAATTAAATGTTTAATATTTAGAAAAGAATCTTAAATGAAGAACAGAAATTATTAAATGAACAAGAGATTGAAAGAAAAAGAAAATTAGTGGAAGATATTCAGGAATTGCAGGAGAAAATACAAGAAAAATTTCAAATGTACCAGCTAGATAATTGGGTAGAAGGTAATTAGGATATTTATAAATAAAATAACATCCATTTAGATTCGATACGTTCTTTTTTCAGGTAAAGGTAATTCATTATTGAAAGAAACGA
This sequence comes from Triatoma infestans, assembly GCA_011037195.1. NCBI lineage: Eukaryota > Metazoa > Arthropoda > Insecta > Hemiptera > Reduviidae > Triatoma > Triatoma infestans. Next base: position 106,177 of record JAAEAF010000557.1, read on the forward strand.
ATAGAATTGGAATCTTATTTCTTACTATATTTTCAAATTTATAACATACTGAATAGGGGCCTATCACTTTTGATGGAAAACTTTTTTCCAAGAATGTTCATTTGAAGAAGTTTTCTCAGGGAAGTATGCTTTCCACAAAAAAGTTATTTTATTAAGTTTAGTTTCCTGAATTGATTAAACATTTAGCAAATATTTAGTACACATTTTAAATTTAAAGCAAATTTGTCAATTAAATCTAGTAAACTGCAGTAAGCTAGTAAGAGTCGTGTGAGTGTTCACACCAGACTTTTTAATATAAAAATTATATAAAGTTATTATCTGCATACAAGTGATTCCCACCTGCATTAACACAAAAGCGCTAACATGCCTTCCATTAAAGTTACCATATCTGAATATCTGGACATTTAAGCTTATGTTACTTCCTTAAACCACTAAGTAAGAGTGATGTTTATGCGATATCGGGTACCTGGACATATTGTAACGGAAAAACAATATTGTTGTTAGGACTGCTAAAGAATATAGAAAGCTTCAGAGTTACTTTCCATAACAGTTTCGGGTGTTCGCTCATCAGCACAGAGCAAAATCAGTTTATATACTCAAATGTCTGATTTTGCATTTTGCGAGTCTATATTATCACTCTATTTATCAAGACATCCTGATGATGGGCGAAAGCACGAAACCGGTTGATAACTACAAACTGAAATAGGCTATCATGGAAAAATGACTCTGATGCTTACTAGCTCTGCGGACTCAACCATAACAATGTAGAAAACTTGTATTTGCTTCGAATGAAATATTAACTAGCGGCGAACATGAAAATATCTTTTTACGAAATGTATTCACAGAAATGGAAATGGCAATGAACAGTGATTAAAACTGACGAATGGACTTAGACAAATTATTGATAAACGTATCAATACTCCACACCTTTAAGCCCTCAGGGAGGAAGAAATAACCACAATAGGCATATTAAAATGTTCCTGCTTAGCATCCACTTCCTGAGAATGTGACTAACATAACTTGCCTTCACGTTAAGGATTATAAGTATTTGAGAACTGCCGGAAATATCAGCAGTATAAACAGGCTTTTTGCAGCATTTTAGGCAGATTAGGAGATACTATTAGGCAAAACAAAATAGAGACTGTTATTAAATTCTGATTAATCTTTCCCTGTTTGACTAAACATGTTAATTAATAAAGATTCATTTTAAGTAGAATTAATTCAGGTTGGTCACCATTTTAAAAGAGTAAAGTTTATGCCAGGAATTCTATGATTTATTGGGCTGTAAGAACGCAGATGGCTATATAGCACACCAGGAATAAGAAAAAAAATTATTATTTTAGACTGGACGAACAACGTTTGTAATTGATTCTTAATACCATTGGAACAACAAAATTGTTTTTTGTTTTTATTAAAAAAAATAGATTTTCTTAATTTCAATGATTTAATTTCTAAATTACAAATAGTGGCTCAACAATGTTGATTTGATCATCTATTTGATAAAACAGAAAAATTTTCGTCTGTGTTAGGTACTGCCTATAAAAATTATATTTTATAAAATGACAACAAAATAAAAATTAACAATATAAATCTTCATGGGTGAATAAAATTGCAATTGAAAACAAAATTTTGCTGTTAGTCCTAATTTCAGCTAATAGTAATTTTCCAATTAATGCTCGAGTAATAAAAAAAATTCTATTTATTCATATCTAATTCCATAATTTCCTGCATACCGTTCTCCCAAAGTCTGAATTTGATGCACTATAGGAATCATAAACTGGATGATATAATTATTTAGGACATGTGGATTCTGGGCGTTATTTATCAAGCGAAATAGACAATTCTGACAAGAAATGAAACGGACATATAATTTAGAGAGTTAGCAATCTCTGAATCATTTAGGAAGAACAAAAAATAGTTTTTTTTTCTATTGTATTGTACAGTAATCTTACTTAATTAAATGGTCTCAGTGTGGCTTTGGATAGCGTAGAGCTTGGTCCCTCCCCACAGACAAATAATAATAATAATAATAATCTTAGTTAATCAGTAATACCTAGAAATGAATCAACGATTCTATGCAATTCATCTTCACTTTAGCTCTGCAAATTTATTCTACCTCCCAAAAGTGTTTCTGTTGAGCTCTTTCAGTGTTTAATTTGGTACTGGAAACTTTAATATATACATTTTATTTTATATATACGAATTAATATTTTCCTAATGTTAATTTATTTTTTTAGCGCGTTATATCAGCAATATGTTGAAAGAAATGAAAGCTGAAAAAAAGGAACAAGTAAATATGGATTTATCTTTCTAACTTTTAATGATAATTTAATTTTCTAATTTATTTACCTAACTTTAAAACTATTAGAGAAGATTTACAATAATTTAAGAGCGCAATACATAATTACACACATTCCAAATTTTACTTCATTTTCTGAAGTAGATAGTATTATGTTATAAAGAAATTTGATGAGGACCGTTTAAGACAGAAACATTCAATTATGCCAACGTTTCGACAGAGTTTCCTGTCTTTATCAAGGCTTTAATCTAAAATACAATACAACGAGGAACCACAATGTAATGTAGATAGTATTGAAAGCAATGTGTTGGCAGACTTCAATATTGCATAATGAAAGATATCATTTTTGGTATTAATATCTAAGGAATAAGATTGTATTTAATTTTTATTTAAGTTTCACAAGGGGGAAATTTTAATTTATTAAAATTATTAGTGTTATTGTGTTGTCATATGAGAATTTGTATAACATTTTTACTTTCTCTTAATACTAGTAAGATTTTTCCAGATTTTCGCAATTGAGTTATCATCGTATATATACGTTTTGGAGTCTTTTGAATACGAAAAAAATGTTTTTAGCGAATGGTCTGTATGTTGGTGTGTGTGATTCCACCGCGACCTACAGTAGGAGGTGCATTGTGAATCCTAAGTCCACACATCAATCCACAAATCACTAATATGTCCTCCCGGAAAATACCTGGGAATCCTCCCAGACTTTCAAAGCGCCGATGGCCAAGAGGAGTGATATACTGGCCGAGCAAAAGGAGTGACCCAAGGGTGAGTGGCACCGGCCACACTTTTCTTAAGCTATTCAAGACAATTTAACCAAACAACCAAATTACTTATCGCATTGGGGTTGCAGATTGTAAATAATATAGATAAATGATTATAAAAAATATTTATCTATAAATTTAGTGGTGGAGGGGGGGTAAGTATGTATTTACTAATCTTGGCAGGTAGATAAGTGATTATCTTGTAGCCTAATAGCACTCTACAAGCACTAAACCAATTTGTGGCGTTAATTTCAATGCGTTACTTGCGTTGGTTCAATGTTTTTATACTTATATTTATCCCCCTTCCCATTCATATTTATAGTAGGACAAATATGAAAAATTGAGTTTTAAGAAAATTCGTCATTTTATGTATAATTGTACTAACAGAAGCAAGAGAAAGTCTGTAAGTATTTCACACCAGATATTTTAGTTTGTTATAAGAAAAGAAGCATCTATTTGTAGCTGTTGCCCTAAAACAAAAAAAAATAAATTAATACATTTTAGAAAATATATAAAACTGAAAAACTCATTGGACACTAGATTTTTTGTGGTCTTTAATTATTAAATTTCAGAAATTTTTCACTATCAGTAGCTTATTATAAAAAAAAGAAAGTGAAATTAAATATAATAATATAAAAGTACAATTTTGATCTAATAACTCATTAGGTAATTTATTATTTTTGTCTTTTTATTTTAGATAGGAAAAAGTACATTCATGAAATCAGTGTTGTTTAATTATTTTGTAATTCATATGCTTTTCGGGTAGATAGATATTCATCATTAATCTTGAAGGACTGCAGTAAGAGTTTCTTAGAAGCAATGACTCTAGTTTAGCTCACGTAACGCATTATATCTTTTAGGTAATAATTAATGTGTTGTGATTATAATTCCTAGAGGTTAGTGTTAATTCTTTGAATTGTCTGTAGATGATAACTCTCAACATATCAGATATACTTCATTTGTGGTTCTCTTTCTTTCTAGAAGAATCCATTATCTTCACAGGAGTTTTATGAATTGTTTAAATTCTGTAGAAAGTAATCGCAGGTTCATTTATTAAACGCCATGTGACTCAGCAAACTGCAGAACCATGTATGTGATTACAAACTCAGTGCTACCTTCTGTGATAAAAATAAATTATCAGTGATATTTTCCGCGATAACCTTTTTTTTTTGCACGGAGATAAACACAAAAAGAAGCAGGCTAGCACGGAAGATGACTATAAAAAGAAGCAGGCAATCAAGAAAAATATCTCTGATGCTTTCCAGCTCTGCGGAACCAACCACAACAAAATAAATTTTATTTGTACAAGAAATATACATGTAGTTGTTACTCTTATACTGTTCTGCCATCAAAAATATTCAACGAAAATGTAATCATTAAATTTATGGAATTTTTGTTAGTAAAAGCCAGTTTAATTTCTTTAGATAGGCAAATTTTTCAGAACTTGGACAAAATTTAAGAAATGACTTAAATACTTCCTATTTCATATAAACATGTTATTAAGCTGGAATTGACTTGGGTACTACTTGAAATGATGATTCGGTTATTTCTATAGGACATAAGCAAGAAAAGTAATGGCAATAATTTCTTTGATACGTCATAGAATTGTTCGAAAGTATTTCATAATAATCTCATTAAAAAATAAAAGTACATGTTTCCAGTATGCTGCACATCTGGGCAAGTATCATCGTAGATACTTGATAATTTATATTTTATATCATGATATAAAATTGCATTGTTTTGAAAAGAGTTTCAATAAAGTGGTTATTAAAAATCACTTCTTCATAACAAGATGATAATAATGTTACTTTTAAAGTGCACATAGTATAACTGCTGTGTAGTAACCAATATACTTGAATACAGCTTCTCTTTGCTTACTACCAATACCTCTTTCACAGCTTGAAAAAGAAATGCAAAAGAGAAGGAATGATATAGAAGAAACTCGAGTTCTTAAATACTTGAATCAAAAGAAAAATGTTATGGAATGCCCTCCAGCTAAAGATCCTTTCTGGAAAGCAAAGCTTCCAGGATTGCCTCCAGTTGCAGTAAGTATAATTAATTAATATACTTATATTTTAAATTATAATTAAATATAAAATTAAAATAATATAAGAAATAAAATTATAAAAACTAAGATGAGGGGTTTTTTTTGTAGAAAGAGGGTTACTTTGAATTGTTAGATAATACTAGGTATACTACCATCGATTATAGATGTTTTTGCCCTATGAGAAAAGGCGAGTCTTTCCTAGAAAAGTTTTTCATTAAATAACTAAGAAACCTTAGGAAACAAACCATAAAGTAATCTTTTAATCTGTGTATCACTTTCCTTCGTTAAGAGTTGTATTTTCACTAAAACTTACTTGCAACAAATACGAATACATCGTAAGCTGAGTTAAAAAAAATAAAAAATTTAAACATTGTTAATGTTGAAAGAGAAGATGCCTCTTTTTTCTATCGCAGAAATTGGGATGTTTTTTTTTTTGTTTTACTTGTAAATCAGAACGAGGATATACATATTGTTGTGATGTATTTATTGTTGAATTAAAAATAATTTTAATATTAGGCAAGTATGGAACTCAAGTTGGCAAAAGCCAGATCAATGGAAGAATTGCAACGAAAGAAAGAAGCTGCTTTTCAAATTAACGCACGTAGGAAGTGTCTGAAAAAAATTGCAGAAGAATATATAGAATCAAGGCGCACATTATACCAGTTAGTAATTGTGTTTAAATAAGATAATTTTTTAACATTTGTCAAAACTATCCACCCACTCATTCTTTTAACCAGTGCCTCTTTCACCTTCCTCATTAAACTTTTTCAGTTCTCACTCTTTTTCGTGTGTTTTTACTCCTGCAATTTCATTCCAAACCTTAAGCCTAAATTCGTTCCTAATGCTCTTTCTTTCTTTTTGATCCTGCATTTGGGTATCATATGTTAACCTTTGGCTCTTCCACTTCCATTCTCATCAGAAGGCGAAACCACCTCACACTGTTTTCTATGACAGTTTCTTTTGCAACTTTCATCTTATATTCCTCATTATGGTGGTATTACTGACTATCTTTAGTGCTTCCATTGATTTGATGAAAGAATTCAACTACCTGTATTTGGCATCGATGGTGTGGACATCATCATATGTTGATAAAAATAGATATATTGTTTTGAATGTCCACAAAACCACTTTAGCATCTACTTCCTTTTTATTTATGAAACTTTTTGCTTTTCAGGGCAATGTATACTAGAACCGCTGTTTCTTTTTTTTTTTTTTATTGTTTTCTTATTTATTTATGTCGCTATCATTCTCCCATTAACAGTGATATTGTTACCGAGATATCTTTACTTATTGGCCTGCTGTAACTCTCCATTTTTACTTTCTCTTACTCCTAGTAAGAGGAAGTATTGTAATCGTGACAAATTTTCGATATCGAGTTTTCACCGGAAATATCCGTTTTAGGTCCCCTGAGGCCAAAAAAGTGGTTTTTAGCAAATGGTCTGTGTCTGTGTGTGTGTATGTATGTGAACAGCATAGCTCAAAAACGAAAAATCGTAGAAAGTTCAAACTTGATATTACGTTTAGGTATCACCATGGGATCTGACGGTGCGTTATGTGTCAATATTCCTCAACCGGAAGTACCACTTTACTAGTTGTTTTTTTTACGTTTTTGCAATTTTCTCAAAAATGGCTCCGAAGATTTTCTTTAAACTTGGTATATCAACTACACATACAAAGAGCTACAACTTTTATTTGAAACATTTCTCCAGGAAAATTCATTTAAGGGCACTTCTGGGGGAGGGGTGGGGTTAGGTTTTCATCTTAACTGCTGTTTCAGTATATTAGACAATTCTGTCATCTAAATAATGTTAATTAGAATTAAATATGTTGTTGAAATTCCGAGTTTGAAAAAAAATAGATAACCGGAAGTGCGTTTTTACTGAAATATAATTTTCAGTTTTCTGGTATTTTCTCGAAAATGGCTCCAACGATTTTCTTTAAACCAGCGTTGTTAACTATACATATAAAGAGCTACAACTTTTATTTGAAACTTTTCCCCTGATAAATTCATTTAAGGGGACTTTTGGGGGAGGGGGGTTATGTTTTTCTTTAAAATGCTATCACAGTTGATTATACAATTCTGTCATCCAAATTGAAATAACTAGAAATTAATATATGACCCAAATTCCGAGTTTCAAGGAAATTAGTAAACCGGACAGTTTTACTGGACAGTGTTTTCACTTTTCGACGAATTTCATTAAATTTGGTACACTAACTATAAAATTTGTCAATTATAATTTTGAGAACTGGAGTAAGAGAAAGTTGTGTGAGTGTTTCACACCAGATTTTTATTTTTGTTTCCAGATTATCCCCTCAGCAATTCTGCATAGTAGTTGTTTCTTAGTTTTGAAAGGCATTAGACTTTCTCCCTTTCTACATATTCTACCGGAGATTTTCTGTTTGTTTTTGCTGACACAAAAACATAAGGCAAAATGTTTAAAAAAGGGGGGGAAAGGTTACAGATCTTGCATATTAGACATTTTGCTAGTATATTTAGAGAGATCATAGAGAGAGGCAGTTTGCAACTTATTCCAATATAGAAGATTAAATAATAATGACAGGTTGTCTGTTTCTGCTAATTTAAACATTTAAACTTTTGTTTATTCAATTCATTTTTTATGAATGTTCTGAATATTAATGTTAAATAATTTTTTTCTCTATCAATTATTTTCAGAGAAAAGAAAAACGAAGATAAATTAAAAAAAACACCAGTTAATGAAGTAATAGTTAAATCCAAAGAATTAGATGACTTGGAAAATCAGTTGCAAAAATTTCGAAAATTGAGAAAGAGTAAAAAACCATTAGTAGGAAATCAGCTAATGCTGTTGGATCGTCCAAAGGAACAATCTACTCCTCCAATTACGGACGATTGTTTTTATGTGTAATGCTCATTTTTTGTTATTGCTTAACTGAAAAAACAATATCACATATAAAACTTTCTGTTGACACTATCTATAATGCCATTTATAATACTATAATATGTTACTGTTGTCCCTTAGTCAAGAAATAAATGTTGATTTTACTTATGAACAGTACACACATGACAAAGAAATTCACAACAGGTTAGGCTCTAAATTAATAATCAATTTTTATTGTCCATCACATTTCAGAGAGAAACGTGGAGTCGTTTTGAAAAAGATTCGACAGCCTATTAATGTAGTTGTTGAATCGAAGGAACTTCAGGAAATTAAGAAGCGGATAAAAGAGAAGAAGGCATTACCTAAACCACCTGTAATACTTAAACAAGAAATTCCACCCAGTAAAGCGAGGAAAGTCAGAGTTCCCCCACCAATTACATCGCTTGATACATTTTTCGCCAATGTGTATGTATCTAAAGTTTTATTGAAATGCAAGTAAAATAAAATTGCTTCCCTCCCAACTACTATGACATATACATTTTACAATTAACTTGATACTGAATTAGAGTCATTATTATTTTATGGTTTAAATTTGAGTAAAAGGATTGAAATAAAAAGAATAGGATTTGGTAGACAATAAGGGGTTTCCAGATAATATTTAATTTGAATACACCTAGGGAATAAATTTGCCAGTAGTGATAATAAATTTATTCAAAAAAAGATTATTTTCCAAGATAAGGATCCAAATTTATAAAGCAATATAATAAAATTAACAATAATTGGTTTTAAAACATTGTTAATTTGATTGAAAAGTGGTTCACACTGTTCAAAATAGATAATAAATTTATTTAAAAAAAAAGGCTCATTTGAATTAAATTTGGCTAATATTTGCAGAATAAGGCATTAAAAAGTAATATATAGCTTTTAACAATAACAAAGTTCAAAAATAATGTCTTTAGGCTTAATAAAGCTGTTAAGAAAAAAAGATTAATTTGATTGAATAGGCTTCAAAATTGAAAATAAGCTAATAAAAAAATAATCAGGACTTCCAAAATGAACAAAATGGACTAAATGTCATAGCATTTAGGACATTGACATAGCATTTTCCTAAGAAATAATAGATATAAAATTTGTTAATATGTATTTTGCTAAAAAATAATTCTATAGGTTGCTTGTCCAAAAAGTACCTAAGTCAAACAAACTTCAAATTTATCAGAATTATGTGTTTATTTGCTTAAAAAAAGATACATTTGATTGAAAAGGCTTTAAAATTAAAAATAAAACTTCATAATTAAAAACCCATCCTTACATAAAAAAACTTGGATTAAAAAGTGAATACTAATTATTAATAACATCCAGATTGAAGCTTTAAATAAAATAAATCCATTAAAACGGAAAACTCTTGCATGAGTCTTCTTAAGATCTTGTTCTTTCATGGTCAAATTAAGTCATAACCGTAGCATTCTTTCATAAACGTATTATTTTTATCCTTTAAGCAGCTACTGACTCTTATTCAAAAATGTCAAAGTAATCTTATTATAAATTCATAAATTAATTGAACTAATTTAGATAACAGAGCAAATCAGTTGCAAACTCAGTGCAAACCTGCAAGTCCTTTGTAAATTTGCTCTGTGCAAGTCTGTGTTGTAACACTGTTTTATTAAGTCATACTGACGATAGGGAACATCCGGCGAAACCGATAGATGACCACAAAATGAAGCAGGCTATCACGGGAAATATCTCTGCTGCTTTCCACCTCTCGGATCCAACCACAACAAAATACTGTTTCTTAAATCACACATAATCAACATAATACTGTTCCTTGAACTAAAATTTTGAATATTTCAAATGTAAACTTTAGAAATATTAGTGATCTATAAAGTCTCTCAAATTTATGGTACCCCAAGATTTATTTTCTATAGTAATATTTTTTTTTTTTTATATTACAATAAAATTTTGTTTATTTTGCAAAGAGTTACAGAAATAAGTTGGGATGATGAAGAAGAATTATCAGATACTGAATTGCATAAAAGAAAGATGACTACTTTAGCACAACTTAATGAGGAAATGAAAACTTTCAAAGAATCAGACAAAATTCCAGAAATAATAGAAGTTATTCCAGAGCATTCAGTACCATTGTTGTTGGCAGAAAAGATACCATCATATATTGTACTGTAGGTTTACATCACAATTAAATTTCTATCTCATCTGACAGAAATTGCAGTTTATTGTATTATTATTACTACTTTACAGATCAGGAGGTAGTTTACAGTTCAGAAAACCATTTCATAAAACTAGGTTGCTTTTTAAGAAAGAAGAGATGGGTAATATGTTGGACATATTAAAACTATATACTAATATTATGAAAATTAAATCGAGAAAAAAAAGTAGCAAAGATTCGATCTTTCCATAGTAAGTGATATAGTTACCATTCAACAATAAATGTCTCTCTCTGGCAATATATTTGCTAATTAAAAACAAATAGTTTTAGAACGGATATTAGCCCTCCACCAGAAGAAACTTATGATTCTACATACCATCAAAATCGAAGGTAATTTTTTCCTATTTATATTGCTGTTTATAATTTTAAAACAAATTACATTAATGAATAAAACATGTTATTTTTAGATATTTAATGATGCCTCTAGAAGAATTTGAGAGAACGGAGAAATCTGATGAAAGGCATGTATTTATTTGTTAAATTATTAATATTATTATAAAAAAGATGTTGTGGTTTGGTCAATAAACTTTTAATAACAAATAAAACCAGTCAAATGCATAAAATTAATAATTTATATAAGAAGGGAATATCAAATTTAAACTTGAAAAACACTTTAGTTTCCGGGTTGAGTACGCGTCTGAGGTTTGCTAGAAACCGACGTTTCGCCCATACTGCAATGAGCCACTTCTGAGTCGTTCCAAAGCCATCAGGGAATAAACCTTGGTAGAGAAGGGTGTGGCTCCTTCCTCCGCCATATTGACTGCCTTCTTGATCACCATCTTTGCTGTAGGTGATGGGCGGGTCTTAATTTTCTCATCCGGCTGGCGGTTCCGGGATCTAAGTATCTCGTCATTACCATCTTGCCAAAGTTTTAACCTTATCCTGCTTCGGAGGACCATTAAAGTTTTCCCCTGATTTTTTACTCCTTTCTTTGATCAGGGGGGAGCCATGTTCTGCTTAACGGAAGCTGCTCTCACGGAGCCCATGTCTTTATTTAGAGGTTTCCTCTTTCTCAATTTCCACTGCCTCTCTTACACTCGTTCTGCGAGGGGAAACTTCTCTGTTTTGTTATGCCTAACACGGTAAACGTGTTCTTTAAGACGTGTTGTCATCTAATCTTTTAGTCTGGCCTATGTATTTTTCCCCACAGCAGCAAGGTAACACATAGCTCTTCTTATACAGTAGAATCCTATCTTTGAACCCTGGTAGCAGTTGTAACATTTTTTGTCCGTCCCATGTATGATAGTTATTTTGAGCTTTGCAAAGAACTTAGAAATCTTCTCCGTCACTCCTTGCACATATGGGAGTATATATATTGCTCTCGTTTTCTCTTCCAGCTTGATGACCAGTCGATGACCATGAGCACTAAAATAAAATCTCTGATGTTTTTCAGTTCTGAGGCCTCAACTACAACCACAACTTTTCCATTTAATCGAGGATTTAGGATAGAGTGCTATTTTCTAAATCAGGACCATCCGCAGTTTCTTTAACAAGGAAAACACCTCTTTAATTCCTCTCCTTGCTCATATGAGACCTGATCTATTTGAAACTAATTGTGCACATCAAGTATCCCTTAACTTCTTGAGTTTCATCTATTAACTAATTGTGGTTATCTCCATTTTACAGACAGTGCAAAGCTATCCAATAACATCCAGATATCTCTCAGTCCAGGACTTTCAAAATTTCAAATTGCTCTGCCTAACAGATGTTGAAACGAAGTTTTTTTAACTTAACTTTTATTTTATTAATAAACAAAATGCACCTTCTACTTTTTCACTTTTACTTCCATCTGTATATATTAAGTACAAACTTAGAGAATCCTTTCTTGAATGTTAAGGTATATTTCAAGATGGTGCTATTCTCAACGTTTCCAAGCAACATTACTGATTTGCTAATCTGAACAGAAATCCCAAATATCCTAAAATAAAAATGTTTTATTTTTTTCTTCGAATAAGAAATCTAATCCATTCGATCTTTTTGGAATTAATAGAAAGATTCTTACATAACATTTCAATACATTAAATCTGAATCACTATATCCAGGGTGTAGGTTTGAAAGAAATATATATTTCTAATCCTTAACTAAATACCTGCCCAGTTTTCCATCTTCTTATTTTTGCAGAATATATTTTTTTTTCTTTCCAGGAATCTATCAGATGCAAATCGTAAACATTGTCTTAATCCCTGTTTGATAAATAATTATTCTAAACACATGTTATTATTTTCAATTTAATAAACAAACGAGCGCTTGGCTAGATTTTTTCGGTTTCTTTCATGTGTGAAGAAGGTACATGATGTTTTTGAAAATTTTAATTGTTTGAATAATTAAATCTATTTAATTATTTCAGGGCTTTGGAAGAACCAACTGATGAAAAACTAGCGTTGAGCAAGTATTAATTAATTTTATTTATTTGTTTTAATTTGCTCATCTTCACTTCTTGATTCTTTAAAATTTTTTCAGATTTGAAAATATGGAAGATATAAAGGAAGAAAAGGAAGTGAAGAAGTAAGCAAGAAATTTAGAAGTATTTGTTTTTAATAATCATTATGAAATATTTGGTATATTCAAGTTATAACTTCTAAGCTATAACTTTTATATAAAAGTTATAATTCTAAAATATAAAAAATTATTTATCCAAGATTCCTGAATGTTTATCTTCAGAAAAATTAAAAAGAAAATTATCGTAGCACATTATCAAATTGACTTAAATGCTACACTAGATAATTCTTTTTATAAAGAGATGCTTATAGAGCAATGGCCAAAGGAATTTTAAAGAAAAAAGAATTCTTTGTTGCTCTATGGTGCCATTGGTCACTCTCCTAACCTACTCTTTAGGGTAGGAGAGGAGTGTACGTTGAGAACGTTGAGATTCAATTTATAAAATGTTTTGGATAATGTTAGCAATGTCTTATAATTTAAATTTTTTGGTACTTTTGTGTACTGCTTAAGAAAATATGTTATTTAACTTGGTATTTAAATAAATAAAATTAAATTTAGAGAAGTCAGTGTGAAACTAATGAAGGTGGTGACAATATCCATAAAAGTGTACAAATACCCACGTTCCTTTATTGCAATTATTATTGTTATGATGGACAAATTTTCTTTATTAATAAAGATGTCGGAAAACTGTATATTTTACTTGTTGGTTCTTAGGTGCGTGCACTAGAGCTACATTCAGGCAACGGTTTCTGTCAGCCCCTTACAGAGCGTGATATGACCTTTACAAAATTAAAAAAAAAAATACAAAAATTACGTTTCAAAATTTTAGGACAAAAATCTCTGATTGAAGCAAAATTTAATTAATTTCGTAGTTTTTACCGACACAGCTAATATTCCCTAGCAAATTGTTTTAATACTTCATCAAAAAAAAGTTCAACTAAAACTGATCGGTATGTGTGCTCGTAGTCGAACTAAAATCATTGAAGCTATTTTGGAGGAAATCCCTAATAACAAAGAAACTATTTATTTGATAATGCCGCACTTTTGATTACAATTTTTTCTTCTCATTTGGAATTTTAGCATTGCATTTAGTGTATAAAATATTATGTAGGTGGCAGGACCGTTCATTGTACTGGAGTGGCCTCATAACAATTTTTTATTTTACTTTTCAATATCTTTATCCATATCCGTTCTAATCCTTTCTTACAAGTCCGTATCCTCCTCACTTCGTCGAGATGACGCCTCAAGAGCTGCATCCGACGTGGCCGAAGCTTCCCTGTTGCCTCTCACCTATTCACAGTTTTCACTCCTTACTCTGATATGGTTGACTCCCAGTTTTAAGAATCTCTCCTAGAAGATCTGGACTCACCCTTCCTCTCTCTCTCTTCCACCTAAGCTATTTTCTCCGATATGCCATAAAACGTCTCTCCCCAAAGAAAACTCCCGGATTTGATTTCATAACCCCAACCTTTCTTCGAAATCTTCCCAAAAACGCTGTGGCCTTCCTCACTTCCATATACAACGCGATTCTCCAAACGCCTATTTCCTTATTCTTTAGAAGTTTTCCATTATTTGTCCCAATCTAAAGTCCAGAAAATTTCAACACCTTCCCTCATCATATCGTCCCGTTAGCTTACTCCCAAGCAAAATGCATGAAAAACTCATCCTTTAACATATCCTAACAATCCTTGAAGTTTCCAATGTTATCCCAGTCCATCAGTTTGGATTTAGTCGTCACCATTCTACCATACAACAAACTCAACGCGTTGTAGACATCATTGTATCCTTCCCTGAGAAAAAGAAGGAGTGCTGTTTGGGGGCTTTCCTCGATGTGAAGCAGGCCTTAGACTGCTCTGGATAATAGCATGCTATTACCGCATCCTAAAATCCTACTTATCCGATAGGTTTTCCAAGTACAAATTGGATCATCCTTCTCTCCTTTCAAGCATACCGAAGCTGGAGTGCCGCAAGCAGCATTCTAGGTTCTACCCTTTACTCAGTATGCACTGCACACATCCCAATACATCCTGATACTATCCTCCTCATCTATGCAGATGATACTGCTACCCTGTCCTACCAATAATGATCCAGTAATAGCCCATAGAACTCTGCAAACTCACCTAACCTCCCTAGAAAAATGGTTAAAAATGGGTCATTATACTTAATGGAAATAATTCCAGAAACATTCCCTTCATTCTTCGTCGCATTATTCGTCCCCCAGTCAACTGCAACTTAATTCCCTTGATCGTTTTATTCGGCTTTACCTAGCCGAAGACTTACCTGGAATCCTCATAAACGACTTAAAAGAATAGAACTAAACAGACTCTTTCGACAACTTAAAAGACTACTGGACAACAGATCTAAACTCTCTCTAGACAAGAAAAGACTTCATCTATTTTTAAGTCCATCTGGACTTATGGTATAGAACTATGGGGTTCTACTAAACGCTCAAATCTCCGAAGACTCCAATCCTTACAATCCAGATTCCTCCGTAACATTGTAAACGCTCCTTTGGCCTCATACATAATAAGTTAATAGATGCTTTATTTAGACGTTACTATAGATTAATTATACTATTATTGTATAAATATTTAGTTTCAATGTAATTGAAATTTTCTGTATTTTACAATAATCATGTAAATGATTTCGTAACTGAGTTTTCTACATGTTCTTGTTGAATCAGTACATTAATTTAATTGTCCAATTTTCAGGCCCTCTGGCCGTGAAACTCCACAAAGTTCTCAAACAGGAAGAAAATCATTTAAAAAGTCTCACAGGTAATTTCATTTTATATAAAGCTCTTATTAAAAAGTATTTATTTCAATAATTTTCAGTTTGAAGAAAAATTACATTAATCTAGAACTCGGGGCCTCCAAGGAGATTCAGCTCTTAAGCCACTTCTGGGCACATTGTGCGCCAAAAATAAATTATATTAACGGACCTGTGAAAAATCTACTTTGTTCTTCTTAAACCTTAAGTTTTTTTTTATTTTCTTTTAAATCTCAATAATAAGAATTTTGTGGTTCTAGTTATATAAATTTATAATTTTAAACTATATCTGTTGCAGTAGTGATTCCTTAGATGAGGAAGAAGATGAAGATGAAAGTGGCCGGTAAAAATTATAAATTAGTTACTGACAAAATTTGAATATAAAATATCACTAAAGATCCCTTAACTATTTATTCTGAAAATGTTCAATTTCAGTGAAAGTTCAGATGAAAAAGTTTACGAAGATGAATCATTTGAAATGCCTAAATTAAAAAGAATTGATGATGAAGATATGAAAGAAATATCAGATGAAGAAAATATAATTCATTATTATAAGAAAGTACTTAATTTTTTGGATCTTCCAATAGAGCTTTCAGAAGTCTCTTCTGTAAATATTTTATCTGCAAAACGTATACCCTCAGCAAGTGCACTTCCAATAGGAAAGAAACCGCAGTTTGGTTTTGGTATAGATCCACGGACGGAGGTTGTTAAAAAAATACCATCCTCAACTGCTCTGGAATACATTCTAAAACTGCATCCTAAAGCGCATCCAGAAACAATTACAAAACAACCCTTGAAAGAAACTGTTTTACCAGAAGTGCAAAAAAGGAAAATTACTGAAAAAGAAGAACAACTAATAGATGAAAAACCTTATGAACGAATACAGAAAATGCAAGAACTCCTTGCCACTCTTCCAAAACAGGATCCAATGTATCAGTTTATATACAAGAAATTAAAAAGCATGAAGGTAAAAATGATACCAGAAGAATCAGCATCAGTTGGCAAACCAGTCAGACATATGCGAAGAAATTATAGAAAACAATATTTTAAGTACCTTAAAAGTATACCTCATAGAGGTATACATTTGAGTAAACCTAAAGTGTATCCTCCTTACCATTTAAAAGTAACCCCTTCAAAACTAGCTTTATTAGGTGTTAGTCCTTTTTACCGATTGAGAAATCGTCGTTTAATAATTCCAGGGAAATGTAGATATATTCAACAACGATTTTTTTTTAAAGATAAAAAGAAAAAAAAGAGACATGTTATAAAAAAACAACTTCCTCTAACGGAGAGAGCTAAATGTTTGAGAGAAAAATTTGAAAGAATCGATAGCTTATTAACTTCTAGATTTCCTCCGCCTTACAGTACAGACAGTATCATATACGATTATTTCCCATCTTTAAAAAAAGCTGTTCCAGTACAAAAGCATCGCGAATTTATTGAATCACTTAAACAAAAAACATCTTTACCCACGCTGTCAACTGGAAAAAACAATTTAAATCCGATTTTATTACAGAAAGAAAGTAAATTATTTGTTCCCAATTTGCCCTCCCCTCTAGGATCAAAAACATATTTGTCTGAAGAGAAACCTAATTCTTCCAGAACGTTAAATAACAACAGTTTAGAAGTAGATTCAACGAAATCTCCAACTAAATATATCTCAAAAGAAATACCCCTCCACTATTCAAAATGTAATTTAGATTCTTATTTGGAAATTAATGTGTTAGATCCTTACAAGGAGACAGACATTTGTTTGATGAATAAGGTAGATAGTAGAAAAGACGAAAATTCTTCAATGAAAGAATTAGAAAATCTTAGCACATCCAGCAAAGATCTACACAGTTTGAAAGAAAAACCTTGCATTCTTTCATCGGATAACAGCGTATCAGAAGATACAAATTCTGGGGAATGTTTTCAGTACTTTTCACTACCACTGACACGAAGAGAAACCAGCTTAACCAGTAATTCTAAATGTTTTTCTAAATTTAATCAGGGCCAATCATTTCCCCCAATAATTAAATTGTCTCTGAACAGAGAGGTAAGATCTTCAAACGCTACAGTTAAACTTCCTCCTATAAAGAAAAATTTAAACAAGTAAGAAGTTAACTAAATTGCAATAAATGAAAAACGTTTCTCAATACATTTGTGTTATCAAAATAACAAAATAATGTTCAAATAATAATACTAAATAATTACTTAATAAAAAAAAATAATTTGGTTTAACATTCTCTGTTAATAAGAAGTGTATTTGTATTTTCTCATTTGGCTAGAATCTACTGGTAAAATTATAGCATTTTATTTTTGAATTAAATGAAAAATATTACACTTTAATATTTCATAAAGTTCTTATATTTATAAAGATGTATACATGTATCTCTTCAGATGGGGTTCATCGATTTCAGTATTAGTTTTTAAAAATAAATATTGGAGTTCAATTCAGATTTAAAGATCAACAATTCTAATAAGAAGAGAATAAATACTATAGACTACACATTTTATAACTGAAAACTGTAAATGTTAAAAGAAATAATTCAATGGTAAGATCCCTTTAATTAGGCCACTCTTTTGCATAAATATGATATACCTTGAGATGCTTAGAATGCTGAGATTTAAAGAAATATACCAGTATTTGTTATTAAAGTGAAAGGATGTGGAGTGTGATTTGCTAGAACTTCAGAAATTACTGTAATATGGCAATCTGGGACTGAAACCTGGCAAGCACTTTTACAGATTAAATGCCTTTGGTACTTATCATAGTTATAAAAGTCAGTATCAAAAAATTGGTAAATATAAATGTAGGGGCCTGAAATTAGTGTTCAGCCCAAGGGAAGGAATTAGCTCAGTGTTAGTGTGCTGGATTAGCCAAATGGGGTCGAATCCAGCAGGCTGACCTTGGATTTCTCTTCTTAGGAGCCTCTACAGCTCACTGTCCGGACTAAAGAACACTGCTCGAAGGCCGGGAGTGCACTGAGAAGGCTCCCGGGAGGCACAATAGATCTTTCAGGTCGCATTTTCCCTTAAGAAAAAAAAAAAATTCAGCCCTAGGAAAATATATCCAAGTTGTCTATCTGATAAATGCTCATAATAAATGCTGTTTCTATGATATTTTAAAAATAAATTTGCTGCTAAATATTTGTTTCATCAAGTTTGATCAAGGAACTTTTAGATTTAAATCTACTTCTACTTAAGCGACTATTAAATTTAAACTTACGAGTTAATAAAATTAGATTCAGTTATCTTTCACATAATAGTTGACACTGTGGAAAATTATTGCCAATATCTAATCAGCATCAGTCAAAAAGCATCGTGAATTTATTGAATCATTCAAACAAAAACCATTTCTCCTACGCTCGCAACGGGAAAAACAATTAATCATTTGTTCCCAATTGCCCCTAGTAACTCTGGGCACTAGCGACTAAAAAATTCCAGAATGTATTTGGCTCTTATGAGGCAGCCACTCAGAGTGAGTGGTTAAATAAACATCAGAGAGTTAGACTTCCTGTGCCCTACTAAAAATGTTTATTTTATTCAGATAATATTAAGTTATTTTAGACCTTATTTGTATTACAAGGCAAAAGACTAAAAATTAAACCTACAAAACGTATCAAAGAAATTGTTAATACACTTTAAAACATTTCTGGATTCTCTATAAGTTTGTTTAACAATATAGTGAATCAATGAAAATATGCTGAATCTTGAAAAAGAATGAAAGAAAATGTTTGGTGTTTCATCAAGCTACTTTGAAAGAAAAGTTTATTTGGTAGAAATATTTATAAAAGAATACTTATGAAATATAAAATCTGATAATACAAATAAAATTTTATAATTCAAGAAACTTATGCAGATAATGCTTGCTTAATAAATGTTCAACTATATCACTTATTGCTTTAGTACCTGCACTTCCCGCAGAAGCCAGCATCCTTCTATGTTTTTCTTCCTCTGTCAATTTCGAAAATTCCTCCATCTCCATGACTTCTGCATCCATTGACATTGGTAAGAAAAAACTCGTTGGAAAGTACCCATAAACAGCTCTTTGAGCAAAATGTTCCATAAACTGGGTGAAAGTGAATTCCAGATTTGGTACAGAATTGCTGAATGATTCCCAATAAATATTTAAGAAATCATCCCAATATTTATCTCTCATTTCTCTTGTAGTATTCATATATAAGAAAAAAGATATATCAATTGCTGGACTTGTGTATAATGAATTCTGAAGGTCAAAAAACTTTGTCTCGCTAGGTTTAGAGTTGTCATATTTAAAAAACATATTATTTCTACAGAAATCACCATGACATATAACTGAAAAAGGCTCTTCAGGTTTAACCAACAATTTGGCTACTTCTGTAATATTTTTCAATTTGTCTAATACTCTGTTAAGAATAATAATTTCTTTATTTTGTTCCATTAATGGTTTAATTCCTCTTAGCATACAAATTCTAATCATTTCTTGGAATTCTGGCAACATTTTAGTAAACTTTGTTTCTATTAATTTGTTAGCAATTTTAAAAAAAATATCTTTATGATGGCGTTTTGCTAAATATGATAAACCATGAAACTGGCCTAATTTCATCAATGCTATTTTTATGTGATCGTAGTCTATGAAAATCTCTTCTTTTGTAAGAATGTAACCACATTGCTGTAAATTTTCAAATGTTAGAATTTGTTGTCCATCAATGCACATGCTATCCATTTGATTTGTGCAATATAATTTGGGAAATAAATTTAGACTTTCTGCTTGCAACAATGGTAATATTTTTGTATACATTATTATTTCATTTTTGAATGCAGTATCAGAATTGAACATATCTTTAGTTTCATTACTTACATGCTGCCTTTTAAGAACAACATGAATGTTCAAATCTTCGGAACCGTTATTCACTATTATGACGAAGAAGTTAATAACTGAAGCAAATTGTGTACCTTTATCAACTTCATTGTCTAGTTTTGAAGAAACATAAGTAACTGGGCCGAAAGCTCCATTATTTACTAAAAACTTAAGCATATCGTGTTCATTATCCATAGTGTTAACCTTGTCTCAAAAATAAGGCAAAATATCAGCTACACAACACATTAACACTCTCAATGAAACTAATCTGTCTATATTGTTTCAGAATATGAACAAGAATTCTGTCCTTGATCGTTTTATCCCTTCCACTCTGGCAAATAATTGTATGTTATCTCTGTAACACATAATGCTATGTTGTACCTTCTATTTTATTTTGTACGTCTATATCTTAAAATATCTGAATTCTATATTGCATTATATTCTGTGTATCAATCCTGTTTATTCTTATTGATATTATGATTTAATAAAATATATTCTTGTTTAACATAAGTTTTATGTAATATCATAGAAAAAAAAATCTGATGTGAAACACATCTAATTTTTTTCTTAATGCAATTGATCATTTTTGATCAATCAAAACCATCGGCATTTTTATGGAGAAAATTACAACAAACTGAAAAACCTATTCAGTAAAGTCGCACTTCTGCTCAACCGATTTTCTTCAATCCGAGAATTTTGGCAACTTATATAATTCTAATTAATATTTTCTAGTTGACAGAATTATATAGCACATTGTTGAACTGAAATAACACATTACAGGAAAACATAACCCCACCTCTCTACAAAAAGTCCCCTTAAATGAATTTTCCCGGAGAAATGTTGCAAATTAAAGTTGTAGCTCTTTATATATGTTAATTAGTATTAAACGTTTAAAGAAAATCGTTGATTTTTCGTGTCGTTTTAGAGAAAATAGCAGAAAATTATGAACTACTTTCTATAAAGCGCACTTCCGATCATCCGATTTTCTCCTAACTCGGGATTTTGACAACATATTTAATTCTAATTATTATTATTTTGATTAAATAGCACTGAAATATTATTTAGACTGAAATAGCATTTTAGAGGAACCTCTCCTTTCCCACAAAAGTGTCTTTAAATGAATTCGTCCCGAAGAAATGTTTTGAAATAAAATTTGTATCACTTTCTATGTGTAGTTGATATACCAAGTTTAAAGAAAATCGTTGGAACCGTCTTCGAGAAAATTACAAAAGATTGAAAAAAACTATTCATTGAAGTAGCAATTCCGCCCATTATGGAGTTTGCCCAAAATCTTCTTGTCTTATGAGGTGGTAGTACCTAAATGGAAATCCCGAGTTAGTGCTTCCTGCAACTTTTCATTTTTGAGTTATTCTTTTCATACTCATCCACAGACACACGTATGCACACACACACACATACATACATACAGACTATTTTCTAAAAACCACTTTTTTTGGACTCAGGGAACCACCAAACGCGTATTTCCGGTGAAAACTCAATTTCGAAAATACTTGATCTTACGATTATGTTAATACTATTATAAGTAAAAGGATATTTTAGCAATTGGTCTGTGTGTCTGTCTGTTTGTGTGGGACAGCATATTTCAAAAACAAAAAAATCTTGTGTGAAACACTCACACAACTTTCTCTTACTCCAGTTCTCAAATTATAATTGACAAATTTTATAGTTTGTGTGTACAAATTAATGAAATCCATCGAAAAACTGTTCAGTAACAGCGCACTTCCGGTTTACTAATTTCTTGAAACTCGGAATTTTGGCAATTCTATTTATTTCTAATTAATTTTGTTTGGATGATAGAATTGTATTATCAAACTATGATAGCACTTAAGAGAAAAACATATCCCCACCCCCTCCCCCAAAAGTTCCCTTAAATGAATTTATCCAGTGATATGTTTTAAATCAAAGTTGTAGATCTTTGTATGTTTAGTTACATAAGAAGTTTCAAGGAAATCGTCTGAGCAATTTTTGAGAAAATCGTGAAAAAGAGAAAAAAAATCATTTAGTAAAGCGGTGAAGTAAACGCACTTCCGATCATCCGATTTATTTCAAACTCGGAATTTTAACAACATATTTAATTCTTATTAAATTATTTAGATGACAAAATTGTTTAATAAACTGAAATAGCACTTTAGATACAAACCTAACCCCAACCCCTCCCAAAAGTGCCCTTAAATGAATTTTCCCAGAGAAATGTTTCAAATAAAAGTTGTAGCTCCTTGTATATGTAGTTGATGTACCAAGTTTAAAGAAAATCGTCGGAGCCATTTTTGAGAAAAACGCAAAAAAGTAAAAAAAAAAACAACTAGTAAAGTGTGTTACTTCCGTTGAGGAATTTTGACAGATAACGCACGGTCAATCCCATGGTGATACCTAAACGGAATATCAAGTTTCAGCTTTCTACGTTTTTTCGTTTTTTGAGCTATCCTGTTCACATATACACACAGACCATTTGCTAAAAACCACTTTTTTGGGACTCAGGGAATCTCAAAACGGATATATCCGTGAAACTCGATATCGAAAATTTGGCATGATTACAATACTTCCTCTTACTAGGGAAGTAAGTGAAAGTAAAAACTGCAGAATGTTCAAACTTTATATTTCGTAAAATCGTCTGTAGCTTTTCGTTTAACCGGAAGTGCCACTCTATTAAATGATTTTTTTTTCAGTTTTTTTGTAAGTTTCTCAAAAACGGCTCCAACTATTTTCTTTGAAGTTGAATTAACTATACATGCAAAGTGCAACAACACTTTTATTTGAAAAATTTTTCTTGGCACTTTATTTAAGGGGGTTTTAAGAGGTTCATGCTTTCCTTTAAGGTACTACCATAGTTGATTATATAATTCTATCATCTAAACAAAGTTAATTAGAAATAAATAGATTGCCAAAATTACGTGTTTAAAGAAAATTAGTAAACCGGAATTAGTACGTTTTTTTACTGAATAGTTTCCGGTTTTTTCCATAAAAATATTGACAAATTTCATTAAATTTGATATACTAACTATAAAATTTGTCTATTATAATTTTGTAAACTATAGGAAGAGAATGTTGTGTGATTGTTTCATACCAGATTTTTTTTTTTGGTATGGCAATAAGTTATTTGTTTTAATAACAGTAGAATTTATCGAACATATAGTCGCGTATAGGGGGAAAAATAGGGGGGACATAAAATTAAGCGGGGGTAGTAGTCTAGGCAATCTGATATGTGCTACTTAAGTGTGTAATGCGAGTAGAGAGATAACAATAAGCTGAGTTAGTGGGTAAAGTCTTACATTCACCCTCTTTTTGTATCGGTTGGACTATTTGTTCAACCCTTCAATCAAGTTATTCTGCCAACAAACTATGCTGAGCGTATTGTCCACTAAAATAAATGTTTATTAAGTTTCTTGGCCATATGTATCAGCCAATCTATATAAAACGTGTATATGTATGTATAAACGTTCAACTTTTCATTGAGTGGCGTGCACTAAGCAATTGGTAAACACTGGTATATTTATTATGCAATTGTTTTAGGTATGTGTAGGATTTTAATGAAGTTCAAGGAAAAAAATCTTTGAACCTTTTCCCAGAAAATGGCAAAAAATCGAAAAACCCATTCTGTAAAGTTACACATCCGGTCAACCAATGTTCATTAAATTTAATATTTATTTCAAATAAATGGGACAATAAGAGCCACAGGAGTTTATGTCACCCACCCATAATAATTTAAAATCCTTTAGTTTCCTCTGAATTGAATTGTTAGTTGTTTTGTAATAATAACATTTTAGTATAAGCCTGAAGTGACCGCTTTACCAGAATTATGCGAAATAATATTCTCAGAAAAATATTTCGAATAACCAATTACTGTGCATATAATTAATGTTCGTGTTTGTATAGATAAAATCGTAGAAAAATGAAGAAAAAAACCTGTTCAGCACAAAACGCATTCCGGGTTAATCGGAAACGATTTTATTCAAACTCAGTATACTGGCAACATGTTTAATTCTGTTTATGATTATTTAGATGATACAATTATAATACACTAAATTGAAATAGCATTTTAGAGGGAAAAAATAACCCTCATTCCTCTCCCAAAAGCTTTATTAAATGAATTTCACTAGAGAAATGTTTCAAATAAAAGTTGTAACCCATTGTATGTATATTTAATATAACAAATTTAAAGAATAATCGTTGGAACCGTTTTTGAGAAAATCGTAAAAAAAAATTGAAGAAATCTAATTCATTACAGTGGTGTCGGTTGAGCAAATTTTGGCAGATAATTTCCTTCCGCATCTGTGATATTTCATTTATGAATTACGCTTTTTGAATTCACATATACGTACATACGCATACACCATTTTCTAAAATTACCATTTTTTTACTTTCTCTTACTCCTGGTAAGTAGAAGTATTGTAATCGTGTCAAATTTTCGATATCGAGGTTTCACCAGAAATATCCGTTTTGAGGTCCCCTGAGTCCAAAAATGTGGTTTTTAGCAAATGCCCTTTTACGAACAGTCTTTTCAGTTTTCGACGAATTCCGTTAAATTTTGTACACAAACTATAAAATTTGTCAATTATAATTTTGAGGTGTTTCTCACCAGATTTTGTTTCACACAAAAATCCGAGTTTGAAGAAAATCCCGATGCCCATGGTTTGCTCATTTTAAATTCTATCGATCAATTTAAACCAACGTGAAATATATGTAAAGATATTTCATTTTTATATTATATTTTACATTCTCTTACTATTATTATACAGCAAGCATTGCGATACTGTCAAATTCTCGAAATTGAGTTTTTACCGGAAATACAACTTAAGAGGTCTGTTATTTAGGAAACAAGTTTTTTAAACAGATGGCCTGTGTGTCCGTGTGTAGTGTGAGTGTTTTAACAGAATATCTCAAGAGAGAAAAAAAAAAAAAACGAAAAATCGCAAAAAGCTAAATCTTGGAATTCCGTTTTTAGGCACCAAAATCTCAATTGACACGAACGATTCGGTCAAAATCTACCGAAAATTGATTTTTTGGGGGTTCTGGGGAAACAATAGCGTTATGCTTTCCTCTAAAGTACCACTTCAGTATAATATATGGTTTTTACCACTATACAAATGATTTTTGAAGATTTTTGAATTCGAAATTTGAAAAAGTTCGGTCAACCGGAAGTGCGACTTTCGAATGGGTTTTTTGAGTTTTTTCGAAAATTCTAGGACGACTTGCCAGTTCAGCAGCTGACATGTATGGCCGTCGAAATGTTATATTTAAGAATATGCAGAAGCAAAGTGGCTGCATATTCTTACTGATGGCTCGGCTGATAGAGTATGAAAGACTGCTGGTGCCGGGATCTACTCGAAGGATACCCAATTAAAGCAGGCCCTCTGTCTCGGTTCCACCAATTATAAGGGCGAAATGAAGGCCGTAAACATGGCTCTAGAAGGCCTTGCTGATAGAACTGAGACTAATGTAGGCATATTCATCGACTCTCAGGCGGACATTATTTCCTTAACATCGGCTACCACTAGTGAGTCAGTGCTCGAGGCTGCATGCAAGGAAGCAATAGCCAGATTAATTACTAGGGGTAGAAACATCGTCCTCCAATGGGTTCCATCTCACTACGGCCTGCTCGGAAACGAATAGGCAGAAGATTAGCCAAGGAAGGGATGCAGATGGTCCCTCCATTCCAACCTTTGGAGTTCTCATCTGCTTAGAACCTCATTAAATGGAGTGTGAACAAGCGATGGCCAGAAATTTTTAATGAGCATTTATCTGGAAAGAGCTGGGAGTCGCTTCAATTTAATAGAATCCCTGCCAATTTGCCAAGAGCGGTTGGAGTAGCAGCCTACCGCATGATCACAGGCCATGGGTACCTGCAGAAACATATACACAGGATAGGAGTCGCTGCTTTCCCTCTCTGCCCGTTATGCCACTTAAATGTTGAAATGACACGGGAGCACTTAGCTCTCTGCCCAGTATTCGCAGACGTTTCCCTCACATCTTCAGATAGTTGCTTGAGGCAAGCAACGCTATACTGGGCTGCTCGCCGTAGAATGGCCGAATGGCTAGAGGCGGGCGTTGGTTAAAAAAAAAAAGAAGAAGTTTTTTCGAAAATGACCACAACGATTTATATTTATTTGAATTATTTATCAAAAAAAAAAAAATTATATTTGAGCGGAATTTTCAAGCGGAATTTGGCGTTCATTTCAAATTTTATATGGTTTGGTTCAGTGTTTTTATAGCGCTCTACCAAATTATGGTGGGCCATAATATGTAATCACTTCTCTACCTGCCAAAGTTAGTAGGTACATACCTATCCTCATGAACACCACTGTATTTAAGTTATGGACACATATTTAAAATTTGAGTTAAAATGAATATTTGTCATTTTATATAATGGAAGATTCTTCTCGACCGTTGCTTGTATGAAAGAAAAGGATCGTGAACCAACCTTAAACTCTTCCGTTCCTCCTTATTGTCACGAAAAACAAAACTAAATCTTTATAAAACTCTAGTGAGACCAGTCGTGACGTACACCTCAGAAACATGGACACTAGGCAGTGTCACTGTTAAAATGTTAAGAATATTTGAAAGAAAGGTGTTGAGGAAAATCTACGGACCCATTTGTGATGAGGGCGAATGGCGAATACGGAAGAACGTTGAGCTCTATGAGCTGTACGGTGAATGCGATATAGTCGCTTTTATAAGGGCGAGGCGCATAGAATGGTTGGGCCATGTAATGAGGATGACAGACGCCAGAACCCCAAAGAAACTGATGTTAACCGCTATGCAAGGCACAAGAGGTAGAGGGCGCCCGAGAAGGAGATGGCTGCGCGAGGTGGAAGAGGATCTGCTGACGCTGCGAGTGATGAATTGGAAGCGGAAGGCATTGAGCAGAGAGCAGTGTCTGATGTCATGAGGGAATCCAAGGGCCCACCCCTGGCTGTAGCGCTGTTCAGTAAGTAGTAAGTACTGGGCCATAATATGTAATCACTGCTTCTCTAACTCCAAAGTTAGTAGGTACATACCTACCTCATGAAACCCACTGATTTAATTATGGACAATATTTAAATTTGATTTAAAATATATTTGTCATTTTATATAATGGAAGATTCTTCTCGACCGTTGCTTGTATGAAGGAAAAGGATCGTGAGTTTCGGTCTTTTTTTGAAAAAAATAAAAAAACTTAAATTCTTGCCAACGTTTCGACAAATATATTGTCTTTTTCAAGGCATAAAAAATAAAAAAAATAAAAACTATTAAATAATCTTTAAAACATATCAAAACTTGAAAACTTATGTATAATTTTTTAAATAAAAAGTTGAGAACACCTCAACAACACAGAGAAATGGTTTGATTTGTTCCGATCTCTGTGTTGTTGAGGTGTTCCAAATTTTTATTTACAATTATACATAATTTCAAGTTTTGATATGTTTTTTAAAGATTATTTAATAGTTTTTATTGTTTTAATTTTTTATGCCTGGGAAAAAGACAATATAATTTGGCGAAACGTTGGCAAGAATTTAAGTTTTATTTTTTTCAAAAAAAGACCGAAACTCACGATCCTTTTCCTTCATTTTATATAATTACAATTGTATTAAAAGGGAGTTAGAGAAAGTGTGAGTGTTTCAAACCAGAATTTTTCGGTTGATTATGTTACTTGCCGTAGATGGGCATCAAGATAATGTCTGTTCAAAAATAATTTCCTGATAATCGTTTAAAGTAAAATTAGAGCTTTTTATGAATTTTTTTTTTTAAAACACAAATAATAGTTAATGTAAGTAGAAGGTGCATTTTAGATAGGTCACTGGTTATAAAATAATAACATACAGGACAGACTTCTAGATAACAACAAATTCTTATAATTATACAATGCCATAAAAAATTAGTTTTTATTTTCTAATTAAGATAACTGATTCCTTTAGTACTTTAAGTAGATTTGAAAAATTGCAATTCAACAACTAAAACTAAAGAGAAAAAAGAATTTATTAGAAATAAATATTATACATTGTTTTACCATGATGAAATGAAATACTATGCTGGAATAATAAACTTAAACATTGTTTATATAAAACTAAGCTCAATTATACTAAGTTCAAATTGAGAAGTTAGGAGTCTGCTATCTAAATGTAATATCCAAAACACAGTAAGTATCCTATCAGCACTTGAGAATTAGTTCTGTCTCATTAGAGATACTTGAACATAATTTCCTGTTACTCTTGTTGGAGTTTAGCCTATACTTTAATGTGATTGTCTTCTAATGTTAGTACAGTTCTTGTAAGTCCCTTCCAAGTCTTGCAAGTCATGCTATGTTTCATCGTTAGCATCCATAGCTAATTTCTACCACTTACAGGATCTACATTAACATTTCACATAATTATTAAGTGGGACAAACTGTGCGAGAGTACTTGCGTCTATCTTACTATACGAATGGAAGGGTATCATATGAGGGAAACATAAGGGAGCAATGCATTAGTGGATAACTGCTATATCAAGGGCATTGCAAATTCCCTTCCTTTCCACATAATATTCCCTTTCTTAGTTAGTGAAGATATTCCCTAACTATATCCTAGTAACCACCTAGTACGGTTTGCATGCATATGCGAAACAGCCGTAATT
Organism: Triatoma infestans; assembly: GCA_011037195.1. Classification (NCBI taxonomy): domain Eukaryota; kingdom Metazoa; phylum Arthropoda; class Insecta; order Hemiptera; family Reduviidae; genus Triatoma; species Triatoma infestans. The sequence goes on from JAAEAF010000557.1 coordinate 135,012, forward strand.
ATTCTTGTACGAGATGTAACCTCGAGGGTTACATATTGTAAACTCTATATATACCTCCTTAATTCTACTATAACACAAACATATTTATTGAACAATCTCTGACAGTCTCAGCATCCCTTTAGTAGATGACTAATCAAAATAAATAATTTATTAACTTTTGTTTAATTAATCAGTCAGTTTATCAAGACTTTATTCAGATATAATGGTTTCAACCTTTCTATTTGTTGTTGTTGATATATCATTAGGTTAGATTTGATAGTGATTTGCTTGGCATTCTGTTCACCACAGTGGCCCTCTAAAGCTCGTAACCCTTCCTATTTAAAGTGTACTTTCTAATTCTCTTGTTACACTCTCTTAGCCGTAATAAGAGAAAGTATTGCGATCTTAGAAATTGAGATTCGAAATTGAGTTTCCACCGGAATAACATGTTTTGATAGATCATCTGAATACGAAAACAATGTTTTCAGCGAATGGTCTGTATGTGTATTTATATTTATAAATATGTTTGTATGGGTGTGTGTGAGTTTTAACAAAATATCTCAAAATATGAAAAGTCGCAGGAAGCTCAAACTTGGGATTCCGTTTAGGTCCTACCACCGCATCGGACAAGAAGGTTTTGGGCAAGATTCATCAGCCGGAAATGCTGGACTTTACTGAACTTTTTTTTCCAGTTTTTTCGTGATTTTCTCAAAAACTGCCCTAACGATTTTCTTTAAACTTCCTACACTATCTATACACATAAATACCTATCACTTTTATTTGTAACATTTTCCAGGGGATAATTGATTTTTGGGGAGTTATAGGGGAACAGTAACGTTATGCTTTCTTCTAAAGTACCAACTACATAATATTAACAGAGATTAAAAGTAAAGTAATGCCTATTTTTTCAGGCGGGCTTATCGTCCAACTACCAAATTAGGTGTCGTGGACGGGGGCGGAAGCACCTACTTTACTATTAACATTTTTTAAACAAATATAAAATTTAGTTATTCGCTGGACTCGAACTGGGGTCCTCCCACTTACAAGTCCATGCTCATAACCAATACACCAACACCCGCCCCTTAACAGAGATTAATTGGCTTGATAGATTTCCAAATTCTAGTCGGTTAACCGAAAATGCGATTTAACAGAAAAGGCTTATGAATTTTTTGGAAATTATTCTCGAAAACGGTTTCTAACGATTTTCTTTAAACTTGGAATGTTTGCTACATACATAGAAACGTCCAATTATTATTTGTAGCATTTTTCCAGAAAAATTGATTTTAAAGGGTTTTTGGAGATCAGTTAGTTTAAATTTAAACTGACGCTACGTGATGTTGAGCAAAGGGCGCTCAAAATGTCCACCAAGTATATATGTCTATCCCTAGAATACCCGAAGTTAAATTATTGGTTCAATGAAAACCCACACGAAAACCTATGAAATAAATTTTCAGCAAACCTTTCGTGTGGAAATGTTAACGACCAACTTATCGGATATTTTGTAATGCAGGATCGTTTAACAGGTGTTAATTATTATCATCGTTTTTTACAAGAAGAACTTCTTCTTCTTCTTATGCAGAATGTCCCTTTGCACACAAAGTTCAGATGTGGATTCAGCAGGACCATAGGAGGGTAGATTAGATTAGATTCTGTATGAGTTGACTCTCCAGCCTATGCCACTGCGACCCATAAAAGTCTACTGTGACACCCCATAAGTTGGAGTCCCCTCTTCGGTCCAGTCCTTTATCTAAACTTTGGAGTCTGGGGAGTCTCTTTGTGAGAGAGAGAGAGAGAAAGCACCTTTAATCAAAGCACCCTCTCGAGTCCTGTCTGCTTTATTAGACCTAATAGACCCTAATAGGCCCGTTGGGCGAGGCTTGCAGGCTTCTCCTAACCAAAGAGACGAAACCTCGAGATGAAGAGACACGAGCCCCTCGCACTGACACAAAATACGCAGTGCTGTTGCCTCTTCTTCTTGAAATAACCTGCACAGGCTATCCATTGCCAGGCCCATGTGGTGCCCATATAGGAGCGTATCTTCCTTTTTTAATTACTACGTATCGCACTCGTTAGAACGGAAGATGAGGTTCAGCTCTTTGGCCTCCGAGGTAACCTGATCTTACACCTACCAACTACTTTCTTTGGAGGCCCATGAAGTCTTTAATGTACGTAGTAAAATCTAACTTTATACATCAACTCATTAACAGAATTATGAATACGGCAACAAACATATCAAATTTTCCTGACATTTTAGAGCGAGCTATTAGATTATTCTTACGCAGGAACTAGACTTAGGAAGACAGAATTTGTAAAATAGAAACTTGTTAAATAACATTCTGTTCAAAAACTTTTTTTTTATTAAGTTCAGCCGGCTACATTTCAATGGCTGTACTTCAGTTAAGAAGCGTTTTCCGACCTATGTTTATTGGATATTTTTGACTCAAAATGACTTCAATAATAAGTCCTTAAGATTGGATCTCAAGTCATGGGACACCCTATATTTATATAGGGAATGTCCCCGATAGGGTAGGCATATCATTATTATTTTTAAAGCATGAATTTCACATTAGGGTAATAATCAGGAGCTTATTGAAAAAAAAAAAATGGTTATTATGAAACGTTTTATCTCTCATATTCCTCTTGATGAAATGTAATAAGTAAGCTTTATCTTCCCCCACTCGTAAAGACTTGAGTTTTCCTAAATTAAGTAGGTTTTGGTGTCTTCTTTTATTAAAGAAGAAACTAATCAATCAAAAACATTCCCCTACTACAGAAAGAAAAGAAGAAACTAAATAGCCAAAAGGAGATTAGACGGGAGAAGGCAAGTTAAGTTTGGTGTTGGGTTACTCTCATGGGGGAACTCTGTGGAAAAGAAAGAAAATTGCCAATACCTAAACACAACTGCATGATAAACTTCTTTCACTAATACACTGCTTGTTCATTAAATGTTTTTAGTTGAGAAAAGCCTACAATAATCCACATCTAATAAGGTTAAAGTCACATTCTTATTTATTAAAATTAATTTATTATTTAAAAATTCTTATGTTTAATATTATCGGATATTACAAACAAAAAAAAAGTTTGACTTCATAAAGGAAACTTAACCTGCCCATTAAGATTTCCTAAAATGAAGTTTTACTAAGTACCTTTCGGTATTTAATATAAATTCAAATTTGCCGCCACAGCGCATAATAATTTACTAATTTATAGGCTGTGTACTAAGTGTAGAGAGGGGGTAATTTATGAATTGTTTTTCTCAGTTAGTCGCCATTTTAAGCTCGAAGGAGTAAGTTGTTATGCAATACTCCCTTGAATTGGTCGCAGTGTAATACCTATACAATTCATGCCAGATTACACAATAGGTGTATTGTGAAATCACATGGTTGTTACTTCCGGTTGGTTTCCTGTCGTGCTGATTCTGTGAGCCCATTCAATTATTATCTACGATCATCAGCCAAGTATCAGTGTATTGGTGAAGACTCCAGACTTGGAAGCATATAAGAATTATTTCCTTATTCCTATTTTTCCCTCTCTTCTTTACCCCGATATGGGCTAAGAACATATGGGTAACATCAAACACTGGCAACAAGGATTCTGCGTTTCAAGGTAAGCGCCATTTCTTTGGCTTATTGAGAGTGATAATAAATAATATTTACTACTCATTTTAAATTTAATTTATATATTCATTTTTTCCCATTTAATTTTTAATCTTTCCCATTTGCTCAGCCATGTATTATATTATATACAGTCTACTCAATATTTTCACTCTAACTTTTGCTGCTTTTTTTATTAAACAGCGCCCACCAGAGGTATCTCACCTACATATATATTTTTATTTTTTCTTTCCTGTAATTATTGTACACCTTTGGTTTTTCAGTGATTGGTGATGGTGGAAGAATGAAATACTCAGACTCACTGCTGCATTATACGTAATTTTTATTTAACGAACTTTCTGAGGAGAAAAGAGTGAAAAGGATAGAATGACCGAATTAAAATATGATGTTGGCAAGTTTGATGTAGAATGGTAGGGTTAGCTCACCTACCTAGCTCATCTAGTTGAGCAGTGTAGCTAATTATAACTGCTACATTGATAAAGCAGTGGCTTGTAAAAAGGCTTTTGGTGGAGAGCTGAATAATTCTGAGAAATTTGGGTTGTAGACACCTCAATAATAAGCAAGCTCTAGAATGCTTCTTGCAGACTGACTATTTCCTTCTTGATGGCTTATCGGGTGTGGTGTTTTTAGGTCTTCATATTATTTCTTGACTAACTAATGCCTTGAGATTGCCGGGTTTTCATATGATTTTTTTTTGCCGCCTCTATATGGTAGCAAGGTTTTTAAAGTCGTAGTCCATTCATCTGAAAAATGAAGTGAGAGAGGAGGGGGTATGAGTTGCTGAAAAGTGCGCGTAGCGCCCTTGATAGCGCTCATTGGCGCTGTGGCAAATTCTCTCAACAAAAGATGGTTTATTTCATCATTTAGTAATAGGGTTTTAAGGCTAGTGTCAGACTAAGCGATTCGTGTGGCGCCACACGTGTCGCTTCATTCCGTTAACTAGCCACTGTGACTTTAGTCACTAGTTTAATAGTATAAAAATGAAAGTGGAAGAAATAGCTGCGCTTACCTAATTGTATCTGAAAAAAAAAAAAGGAAAAGAAGATTTTAGAACCATCCGATTCTGCAAGAGAAATTGTCCCAAAATTTATTTTAACAGGGTATCCACGCTTGAGAGAAGATAAAGTAAAATTTATCAAGAGTGTCTATTATCTCATTTGATGAACTTCTTGCCATTTTACAAGAAAATCTAACTCGACAGAATACCGTCTTCACAGCAGCTATTCCACTTGAAGAAAAATTAGTTCTCACTCTTAGGTAAGTGCATAAATACTTAATTTTACAAAAATACATAATAAAATGAAACAAGAATAGAGTTTACAATAAATGTTTTGGAATGTCAGATTAGTCACAGTTCATGAACGTAAGTAATTTTCATTAAAAAGTTCCATATCTGATAAAGGGCTTGTTGCTGAATCTGAAATTTCACTTGATTTTGTCAGTCTCTGTAGAAATCTGCTTTTCTTAAGGCATTATAATTAATAAATATCAAACCTTTTTATTCTTCAGTTCATAGTGTCAATCAATATTTATCAACAAATTAGGCATTACCTATTTCCATAGCTTTATTTTTATATCTTGCTCCCATTATAATACATTTACTATTACTTACCTGCGTGTTTACAAGTGCCAGAAATTCATAGATATTACATAAATGAAGATTTCATACTCCATATCTCCCCTTTTGATCTTACATTATATGACTCATCCAGTCCATTCATTTATTGTAGTCATTCAACTAATTATAGACATATGTAATTGGAACATTCTGTCAAATTTATCTAGGTTTGGTAATGGATTTCCATTGTAACACGAGTAGTATTGTGCGGTCTATCGATTCCCCTTCTATTCATTCATATATATACATACATGATTCCTTTATATATATATAAATATAATGGAATCATACACAATATACCAATCCACAATCCATCTGCCCAATTATTATATCTTCCTAAACATGGTAGCTGATATTTAATTACATTCTAATATCTTAATAAGAGGCATATGGTGTATGATTAACGAGCTATGAATTAACGGGTGTTGTTAAAAAAAAAAAAATCATTTGGTCTTCTTTGTCACATAACTGTGTTCCATGTTAATAACCATCATTTCCCACTGTTTTGGATTCTCTCAATTTTCGACATTCGTATGCCCACAAATGTTCAGTATTCATCTGTTGTCGAAAAAGCCAGCTTTTGAAAAATGAGCTACAAATAAATAATAGGTTATCAGAAAGAAGGCGATAAGAGCACTGATAGGCTGGAAAGTGGAAAAAGGAAAATAAAACCAATTTTGGTCAACTTTTTGTTTATAAGAAAGTTTATATCCCACTCTCTCGGATTGGAGTGGGAGAAATCACATAAATACAGCGACGGGAGACAGATAGGAGAACAGTTCATGCTACTGAGTTCATATAGCCAATCACTGCGTGTCATACCCTTTACCACTCTAACTTACTCGCATCATTTCATGTGTAAAGTCCAGGCAGTAAGTGTCACTTATTAAATTATAGAATGTTAACCATATTTACTTGATTCATTCTAACCAGACCATTTCTCTCCTTCAACAACCCCATTATACCATGCATATTGATTTTCTTCCTGAATGGTTTCGGATATTTTCATCCATCGTCAGAGGAAATTCACCAAGTTCGTGTAGAAAGTTCAGTTCAACGTAATGTTTCTGTTACACTCACACTTGTTGGTTGTATATATGTGGGAAGGTTATATGGTTAAATACTGATAACCTTATCACATATATACAACCAAGAAGTGTGAGTGTAACAGAAACATTACATTGAAATGAACTCTCTACACGAACTTGGTGAATTTCTTCTGACGATGGATGAAAATATCCGAAACCAGTCAGGAACAAAATCCATATGCATGCTACGACGGATAAAATACCAGAAGAATAAAATATGTTGACAAAATTCCGAGTTTAAAATAAATCGGTGGTTTTACTCACATTTTTTCCAATTTTATACGTACTATTTTCTCGTAAGAAAAACACGAATTTCATTAAATTTATTAGAATAACTATATCATGTTTGATATCGTTATAATATACCCTGTTAAATTTGTTCTGAGAAATTTCATTTAAAGGAGTTTTTGTTGTGGTGGGAAAATGATGCTTTCTTGAAGCACCACATTTTATTAAGTTTTGATTCTCCCGTTGATACAATATTAAAGACAAACAAACATTTAGTAAAACTTATAATTTTGGAAAAAAAATTTTCAATTACAATTCTGTGTAAACTGCAGTAAGAGGATGTCGTGCAGATTTTTTACAGCCACACTAAACGTTATAAAGAAAATTTGTTAATTAAATTTATTAATCGGGCTAACAGGAAGTATGTGATTTTTTGGCACACCAGATTTTTACATTCTCTTAATCCTAGTATTGTTTTTATATACAGTAGAACTTGCTTAAGATAAACACAATAATATTTGTTGAGGATTAGTTTAATGGCTATTAATAATAGGCGCACATGTACACTTTTTTTATGGTTACATATTTTCGTATTTTATATGCCATATTTTTTTTTTTTTAAATTTTTAGTTTTAGGTCCCGCGAGCCGGATTGCCATTTTTCTTGGGCTTGATTGGCCTATCTTTGATTTATATAATATTAATTACAAGAAATGTGATGCCACATTTCGGAGTTCGTAGAAAAACGGGCAACTTGAAGTGCAACTTTACTGAAAAGTTATTTTGTTTCTTTCTCCATTAAGATACCAACGAGTTCCATTAAACCTTGTATACTGACCGTACATACAGATAGCATCACTTTTGTTTTAAACAGTTTTCTGAACAAATTCATTTAAAGGGGCTTTTGGGGGACAGGAAGGTGCCACTTCAATTTTACTATGCGTCTCTATTTTCTAGATAATATTAATTACGATTAAATATATCGCCAAAATTGCGAATTTGAATAAAATCCTTTGGCCAGAAATACGATACTACTAAAGAGATTTTTTCAGTTTTCTACGATTTTCTCCATAATTTCATTAAACTTGGGATTCTAACTATATAAACAGAATCCTATCACTTTTGTTTAGCAAATTTTGTCCCAGAAACTGATTTTAGAGAGACTTTGAGAGGATGGATGGATGGTCCAGGTATACGCTCCCGCAAAAAAAAATGTTGCAGACTACTAAATATTTCGTAAAAAATTATAAGAAAAATACTTGAGTTTCCAGATTGAGACCGCGTCAGTGATTCGCTAAAAACTGACATTTCGCCCATGTTGCAATGAGTCTCTTCAGGGTCGTTACCCTTCTAAAGCCTATAAGGCCAGTGCCAGAGTTCCCCAAAGCATTTATCCAAAACTTCAATGAATCTAAGCACTACCACTAACTGAGATGATAACCGGGAAGACCTCAGTTCTTTCCTCAAATTATAAATCCATTTTAACTTAAAACATAGCTTCTGATACTTACCAACTTGCTCTTCTTTGTTTTTGGAAATGTTCATCTAGTGGAATTGCTATGTCAACAATTCATGCAGTTCTCTCTGCCATTCTTTTTTCTTTTGTCAATTGGAGTTCAATTCTTTCTTTTTTGGTCCATCGACATCGCAGGCCGCTAGCGTCAAGAGATATTATTATTATTATTATTTTTTTTTTTAATTTTATTTAAGGCGCGTCAACATCTATGGTCATTGGCACCCGGAGACTTCTCATTGCACTGCCGGCCTCCGGATAGTGTTCTCTCGTTACAGACAACACTGTCCATCACCGAAGAGTGAGCTGTAGAGGCTCCTAGGAAGAAAAAATCTAAGGGTAGCACAGCTGGACTCGAACCCGGGTCCTCCAGTATTGGAAGTCCAGTACGCTAACCACTTAGCTATTCCCTTCCCTGATATTGTTATTATTATTATTATCATCGTTATTGTTAGTATCTATCATCTTTATTTTACTTTTTCCTATTGTTTAGTGGAAGTAATAATAAGGCGCGGGACAGCGTCGAGTAATATTATAAACAAACGGTTATTTTTATTTTTATTAAATGAACGACAAACATATAAAATAATTTTAAGATTAGAAGTGTCATTTCTGAAATTAATTTTTACCCATATATTCATGGATATTTGTAAAAGAAGCGGAAGTGGTAATTATTAATATTTATCTCATTGTAATTACAAACACCAATAAATAATAATAATAATTACTTGTGAGACATAAATACTAACTTTGGTTACCTCATTAACGGACATAAATCTTCCATGAATATGTTATTATATCCTTGCATAAAGGATAAAAAAAAATTAGGTGTATGTATGAATGATTAGTCTATGTATGATTGATCAATCTATGTGGATTTTACGTGGTTTTGATAGGATGTGATAACAATTTAATTCAAAAAACGAATGATCGCAGTGAAAAATTCGGTTTGGTTAGCGAAAAAAATTGGATATAAGGATCAATTTGTAAAAATCAGATATTCGAATTATCATGACATTACTTTTTATTATTATTATTTTACTAAGTACTGCGTTCGCGTCAATTCTTCGAAATTGAAGTTTTACTAGAAATGTTTTGACCTCTCATTTTTTTTAGGTGAAAAAAATAAATGTATTTTGGCAATTACCCAAGTGTACATATATTTATATTGGTGTGTGTGTGTGTGTGTGTTTGAGGTAACAATGCATTCAAGTATACTGAAGTCACTGGGAAAGAAATATCTATGTGAACATTTACTCGGCTTCCTCTCTAAGCATTTTTCAGAATTCATGTTGACATACTTGTTGAATTTTTTCACGCTTTGAATTTTTATTAAATGTTAGTTGTATACTCACAATATACTATAGAGAAGTTAGTACTACACTGAAGGCATAAATAAAGAGGTAAGTAATAAGTTTAGTGTGCCTGTACCACGTGTACAGAATGCCTTGGGACCGTTGACGAGAAAATTCGAAAAACCCTAAAAACATTCAGAGAATCCCCACCATGGTTATTCGACTTTTAAAGGGAAGCCATTAGCTTAAAAGAAAGTAAAAAAATTTGCAAAGAACGGAAATCGTAGGAAATTTATATTTGATTTCTTTTTATGTATTCTTCCAAGTAAGTCAACAAAGAAGGCTTGGGGTAAATAGAATGCACACTGAGAAAAAAATTATTCGAATTTATTTTTAATATTATTTCAAATCAATTATGTTTTAAGTTTTTTCTATTCATACTACCAGTATGTACGCACATATGTGCATATCTAGGATAATGAAAAAATAAAAATCTGGTATGAAACACTCAGACAATTTTCTATTACACCAATTAATACAATTTAATAAGAAAAAATTTATCTTTTAAATTTCAATGTTTACAAAAAATTTGGACGGGCTGGCAATATTAAAAGGTGATAGCTTTATATACCTGAGTTGGATATTGAAGACACCTTCTGTACAGTACCTTGTAGTGGCAATTTAAATTCAAACCTAATTGAGAGGCTCCCAATAATAATTGATACGTTTTTATCTGTGCAGTGATTATTTTGAGATTAAAAAAAAATCGTAGCCATTTTTTAAGAAAACTCAAAAATCTCATCTGTAAAGTCCAGCACTTCCAATCATCAGATTTTTTCAAGTTTAGAATTTTATCAATGCTTGTAATTTATATTGATATTACATTGTACGAGAAGAGGTATTTTAGAGAAAAGGTTAGGGTAAAGCTAGGAGAGATGACGCACATTTCAAAGTTATGCCCTGTATCAAAATATAGGAGATATATTAAAGAAGTAATTCTTATAAAACATATGTCAACTCTGCAAAGAAATGTTATTTTTCAAAATAAAGACATTCTCATTTATTCCAGGAACAAAATACAAATACACTATATTTGGCCGTCTCTCCTACTATGGAAGGATAGATGACGCACCATAGGTAGGAGACCTCTCCTCTGTGAAGGTAACATGGCTGATCGACATGAAACTTTAGTAAACACTATCTCTACGAGTCCAAGTTTAACGACAGCTGGAAATCTTTCATTTCAATTGCAATTAATATAGTATATAAAACAATTTACTGAGCGTTATGAAAACAAACGCTGATGCATATAAATGTTCCTAAAACACAGAAAATAACTGAAGAATTTTGCAATATGTTCGCTTCTGATCTCTCTAATCCTCGACTAACTTTCATGACGCCACGTGGTGGCAAACAAGAGAAGTAAAGTCTGCGTCTTCACTCCTACCGCGTCATCTCTCCTAGCTTTACCCTAAAGCTACTCTTCCTCGGGAAAACCCCCAAATAAAGCAATTTTTCCAGAAAAATGTTTCAAATAAAAGTTTATAGGTATTTATATGGGACTAAAAGTGTGTGCAAGTATCGATTCTTACACACTTTACAAATACACCAAGCATTTTTCATTCAAAATTATTTTTTTTAACAAAATTAAATATTTTTTGCTTTCAAAGAATTAAACTAAAAATTTAATTTAAATCAAGGTTTAACTAGTTGAAAGGTTATATTCACTACTGAAAGGGAGCGCTAACTGTTAGCGCTTTGGACTTTCAGGTTCCAGTCCAGTGCTGCCTGTAGGGGTTTTAGTGAACCAGTGAACCCCCACCACTCATCCACTCTAGCAGAGAGAAACAGCCCCTCTCGCACAGAGAGGAGAGGCTCGGCCAGTATATATATATATATGGAGAGAGAGAGACAGTCAATCATTCTGTTCAATTCAGTCTTAAACATCATTCTGTTGATTCACACTCCGTACATATCATTTTAGCCACGTCAGTCTGTCAGTTGAGTTCAGTACTAAATTCTAAAGTGTAAAGTCCCTGGCAGTCAGTTACATATATACATATATCAATTATATATCTTAAACCAAATCTTAAGGTGTTTATCTTTCATCATCAACAACCAACATCTCCTCACAACCCCTTACACTGCCCCTTATAAATGTTTTCTTTCTAGGAGCCTCTTCAGCTCACTGTTCGATGATGGACAGTATCTGTAGCGAGAGATCACTGACCGGAGACCGACCATACATTGAGAAAGTTCCGGGCGCCAATTACCATAGATATTGACGAGCCTTGAATTAAAAACAATAAGATTTATCAGAGACGTTTTCCGTGGAAGCCTGCTTCATTTTGTGGTCATCGACCGGTTTTCGGGCGTTCGCCCCATCTTCAGGATGCGCTTTTCAGACAGTGTGCCAACACAGACTCGGACAGAGACGTAGTTTCACACTCACACTGTCTGAAAAGCGCATCTTGAAGATGGGAGAAAGCCCGAAACCGGTCGTGACCACAAAAGAAGCAGGCTTCCACGGAAAATGTCTCTGATGATTCCAGCTCTGCGGAACAAAACCACCACAAAAAAATAAGGTTTATATTGGATTATCAAAATTCAAACGGTATCTGTCATATGACAGTTTCAACATGCGTAGAATATGTTTTTTACGGTTTTTCCCTCCAATCCTCTCAACCCCCCCGTCCCACCCTGCTATGAGAAAACTTTCGTTCGCTTTTTACCAAATAGGTTCCTCCCAAAAAACGTATTTAACTTTAAAAAGTTTAACGTAAAATGTTATTTTTCTAAAATGTTTTAACCTGACTATAAAAACATGATCACTCGTATAGCTAGTGAACAGCGACCATTAATAAACTTTTTGCATTTTTTTTTTCAAATAATTTGGCTTTGTTCAAGGACGCTAAGTTTATTACTGAGCTATAATTCTGCTATTGAATACGTTTTTTATTAGGTGTGTACAGAGTTTGTGATTGAACTTTAAATAGTGATAGTCAACACTTCAAGATCGTTTATTTAAGACCTTGAATGTGGACGGTGAAAAGGTAAAACACCCAAAAGACCTTTCTATTACTGCATTATTATCCACTTTATAATTTATACATTTTTGGAATCAAAATATGTACTGTCGACCTAATAATAGGAGTCTTTGTATAAACATATTAAAAAATGGCATACGAATCCTCTTAAAATAAATACTGCCTTATAAAGCATTTTTCATTTTAAAAATTGTTCTATTAGTATTTAAACTAGAAATAATTGTATTTACTGTTAAAGTTAAAGAAAAAATATGAATACAAAGTAAACATTTCAATTATGATAACTTTAGATAAACACTGTCATAATAGAGTAATTTTTTATCTCTTTATGAGGCACATGTTAATTATCTATATGAAGTTCACTTGCCAATGTCACATAATTTAAATGGCCATTTGTTTTTTAAAAAAACTGTTTTTAATTAGGGTCAGTTCCAGGCGCTAATGACCGGACCATTCATGTTGAAGGACCTTAAATTTAAAAAAAAAAAAATACCTCACTGACAAATATTATTTGACTGAAAAGCCGGTAATATAAAAATTAAAATGCAAAATGAGATTTTCAAATTTTATTCTTAATCTAAAAGGTCTTTTAACATCCCTGTTCAATGTTGAGTACCCACATTTCAACATTCAATCATACTTGCTGAATATTGAAATCCTGAAGGATTTCTAGATAAAACACATGTACATGTGTATAAGATTATTTTTTTTTTTTTGGTCAAGTATTGCAAGATTATGAATTAGAATTTTAATGATGGCGAAGCATTGAATAATATTCATTTGCAGAAAATGATGATGATTATTACTATTATTATTCAATACAGAAAAGATTTAGCAATCATTAGGTATCCAAAACACCTCTGAGCCCCATAATAACAACAAACTAGGTTTGAAACAAGAATCGAGATCAGGATATAAACCGCCTAAGATTCAAAACAATCCTACAAATCGGTTCATAACCTTAAGGGAAATAGCCTAAGGTCTTCCACAGACATACTGTTACAACCAAAATTTCTGAAAACAAATTTCCTCACAACCAAAGCAATCTGTCATCAGATGGATAGGTGTTTGACAAACTCTAAAAAAACGGATTTAGCATGAGCCCGGTCACGTAGAGATTTCTGCTTAAATCACAATGACCAGTAAGGTATCTAAGTAGATGTATGTGGAAAGTCTGTGGAAGACATAGCAACATCTCCCCGTTACCTCGAGCACCGTAATGAGCACCTTAGACTGTCAACAATTAACTGAGCTTATCCATTTGGATGAATGATATGAAAAGGGTTTATTTATTTTTATACCTTATTTTACACACACCATTTTGTTATTCTCCTATTTTCATTGGTTTGTTTCTAATATTTGCATTTAAAAATATTTTTTTTTGTTTACAAAACTTTCATTAAAACGAGAATTGTGTTTTTTAATTAAATTCTAGATGTGAGGTGATTTACTGTTTTTATTGCTTTCCTTGTTTTTTTAAGCGAGTCGCCTTTTATATTTACTATTAAAAGTTCATCAATGTGTTTGTTTATTCTCAAGTTCATTTCAGCTGTTCATAACAAGGCTAAATCAGGCAATAGCTTCTAGTGCTGCGATCTATGGAATGCCTCTTGCATCAATTTGCAGTTTTTCTTTTTATATGTTAGTGGAAATAAAGTTATAAATAAACTAATATTTTGTCTTTGGTATACTGCAACAATTTACTACTTAACTGTCAACCTTCACTTTAACATTCAGAGGCCATTACCGAAATTAAAATATGGAAGAATGAATAATTATCATTCTGATAGAGGCTGATTGTACTCCCTCTGCACCTTATACAAATTTTTATTGGATATATTTTCCAATGTAAAACTTGAAAATACATCAATTCATTGACCTTATTATATTTGCCATTAAAAAAAAAAAAAATCAATCTATAAATAAACCAATGTCAGACGTTGAAGAAAAGAGCTGTGTGTGGTGATGGACGAAAATGTGTTGATTATAGATGAAGGGTTCCGCTTGCGGATTGGTGAACCAAGCAATGTGACACACCAGTATGTAGTACACGCTTGTTTGCTCCCTCCATACAACTGTCCTGACAGAGCTGGCAGCTGCGTTATGAATCTTGTATGCCACTTTTCTGTATGCATTATACACTGATCTCTTGCCATTTATTAGCCTCTCTAAAGCCCGTATCTTATTCTCTCCTCCGTTCTGCTGAAGCTCCATGTAGCTTAGAAGTACTTCCACTTCGTACTCCGAAAAAAAGAGTTGGTTAGTTGGAAATAAGGATAAGAGCGGAAAAAAGAGAGAAAACATTTCAGTATAGTCATGAAGAAGAAGGAAACTGAGAAAAGTAGTTCTCTGTTAGATAACAGCCTGTTTATTGGATGAAAATCAACTCCTCTTAAAAAAAAAGAAAGATTTCAGCCGCTCTTTGTAACTGGGACAAAATCTCAGCGGCCAAGAACAAAATCCCACTTGCTAACCCTCCACACCGACATAGACTGCTCTATAAAAAAATATATATATCCTATCCACTCTGTTCGTGAATTACATTTTTACCCATCTACCCATACTAATCCAATTCTTATACTTTGGCCAAGCTTCTATCACCCATTCCCTACCAAGATAGCTAACATTCTCTAGTTTATCTCTTTATCACTAAATCCCCTTTCTTGGTATATAAAACGACTTAAGGAGCTATTTTATGCATTACAATCTTTCGTTCACATTATAATTTTGTCACCCATATTTATCCTTGCACTCTTCATTAAAAAAAAAAAACTCTTCAAGACAGAGTGCATTATAAACAAAAAAAAAGTAAAGTGTTTAGTTTATTAAGTTACAAGCGTTTCTCATAATGTTACAGGCAAACATTATATGTTTTAATTTTATTTATATTAGAGCAAGTACTGTCTTGTATTTTATGTATTTTCGTTACTTATGTATTTTCTTAATAATATTAATACTGAAATTTCAGAATTACTTCTTTAAAAAAATCTGGTGTGAAACAATCACACAACTTTCTCTTACACCTGTTCTCAAAATTATAGTTTGTTTGTACAAATGTTATAGTTTGTGTACCAAAAATAACGAAATTCGTCGAAAACTGAAAAAACAGGTCAATAAAAGCGCACTTCCGGCTTATTAAATTTCTTAAAACTTGGCATTTTGGCTATCTATTTATTTCTAATTAATTTTGTTTGGATGAATTGTATGATCAACTATGATACCATTTTAAAGGAAGGTGAATCCCCTCCCCTAAAAGTGCCCTTAAATGAATTTTCCCAGAGAAATGTTTTAAATAAAAGATGTAGATCATTGCATGTTTAGTTTATATAAAAAGTTTCGAGAAAATCGTCGGAGCCAGTTTTGAGAAAATGGCGAAAAAGTAAAAAAAAAAAAATCATTTAGTAAAGTGTTGAAACAAACGCACTTTTTATTAGGTTTGAGCTTCATAAGTGCTCAGATTTTTTCAAACATGGAATTTCAACCACATATTTAATTCTAATTAACATTATTTAGATGACAGAATTGTCTAATAAACTGAAATAGCAGTTAGAATGAAAACCTAACCCCACCCTTCCCCCAGAAGTGCCCTTAAATGAATTTTCCCGGAGAAATGTTTTAAATACAAAGTTGTAGCTCTTTGTATGTGTAGTTGATATACTAAGTTTGAAGAAAATCTTCAGAGCTATTTTTGAGAAAATCGCAAAGACGTAAAAAGAAAAACCAGTAAAGTGGTACTTCCGGTTGAGGAATTTTGACAGATAATGCACCGTCAGATCCCATGGTGATACCTAAACGTAATACAAAGTTTCAACTTTCTACGGTTTTTCGTTTTTGAGCTATGCTGTTCACGTACACACACAGAACACACACACTCTCAGACCATTTGCTAAAAACCACTTTTTTTGACTCAGGGGACCTCAAAACGGATATTTCCGGTCAAAACTCGATATCGAAAATTTGACACGATTTAATACTTCCTCTTACTAGTAAGGGAAAGTAAAAAAAAAAACCTTGTAATATAACTTACTCTCATCTCAATTTTAATCTCATTCCAAATAATTCCGAGTAAAAGTAGTTGGTTTATATATGCACAAAGTGTACCCGATATAAATAAATTCTTTGATACTGAAAAAAAAATTGCATTAAAGTCACACGATTGCTTAAAGGATTGTTCAGAATAAACTTCTTGTAGAATGTAATAATAATGGTAGCAGAAAATATTAGGTTTGAGCTTCATAAGATATTTCCTGTTTTAATTAATTTTATTTGCACACTGTGATCAAAAAATTTGTAGTTGTTATTTGAATGTAGTATGTATTTAGCGTAGATTTTTTCCTCAAAAAGAAATTTTGTATTAAACTTTTCCAATTTTGAAGAAATATACACAAATTGAGTAAATGTAAACCTTGCAGTGACTACTACACACTTATTTATTTCAATAATGCGTATAAGAAATAGGTTAACTAACTTCCTACAATCGACTGAAGGCCATGCCGATAGGAGCGTAAACGAGCACTTTACTTGTCTTCTTGTATTAATAATGAAACGATTTTTTTTCCAATGCTTATTTATCTCCATTTTTTTATAAAACCTTTTTTTTTCTTCTTTTTTTTTATGTTTATTTATTGTAAAAGCAAAATCTGTTAAATCATAACAATATTTGCTATTGCTCACTGCTGATACTGTTGGCTTGAGGAATTTGAATAGAGAAGCCATCCAGCGATGACACTTCTATTGTTTAGTTGCGAAGGTTATCCCTAGGCAACTTCCTTTTCAGTCTTCATGTTGTATTCTCCGGCAAGCTTAAGTTGGAGATGAGAGAATTGTTGCGGAATGTTGTTGTGATAGTGTTTCATGAAACCTTTCGTATTTGGTTGTGATTGTGACCTGTGTTGTGATTGAGGTCAGTGTGTAGTGTAACGTTTGAGACTTAGAAGGGTGCGACAGTAATATGTCATAGAAGTTTAGATTGGAAAGCCTGTATTCTGTATAGGTTGGATGGTTTGGTAGAAAACCAAACTTCGCAACCGTACAAGCCATATAAGTCGAATTATTATAGTTTTGTAAATTAGTATCATATTGTAGAGATTGTCGTTTAGTTTTCCGTCTAGCAATCGTCGTAACTGTCGAAATCTCTGATTCAAAGCCTGTCTTTTAAGTCTTGTGTGGGGGTTTCAAGTTAATCGGCGGTCAAAGTGTAGTCCAAGATAGCGTGTAACAATTTTCTCCGGGAGCGTTGAAGTAAACTGGTGGAGATTTGAATGTCATATGCGTAGATTTTAGACTGTTAATTTTGATTCTCCATTTGTTACACCATTATTGAATGTTGTCAAGATGTCTTTTTAAGTGAGTGGTTGCTGTAATGTGGTTGGCATGCCTTGAAAGGATGGTAGTGTCGTCTGCAAAGGTTGTCGTTAGAATTTTTTGTGTGAAAGGGGTATGTCGTGTATATAGAGAGACTATAAAATGGGTCCCAGTACGCTTCCTTGTGGAACACCAGCCATGATGGGATAGATGTCAGACATAACGGTCTTCTCTCTCACGCAAAAATATCTGTCATTTAAGTAAGACTGTTAGATTAAGTAGTAAGCAAAGAGAAGAAGTAGTTTAGTTTACAATCAGGGTCCTGGATGCCACACCTTATCGAAAGCCTATGCAAAATCCAAGAAAGCTGCAGAACAGTATTCTTCGTAGAAAACGAAGGAATACTGCTTTCCTCTAGAACTACTTTCTCCTCTAGAAAAGAGGAGAAGCTATTTCGTCAGTTAGTCTGTGACATTTATGTACAGGGAATGATTTTTGCGGAAACCAAATTGATGATCTGGGGGTGTCTGGGAATGGTGAATGATGGGATTAAGTCGTTTTAGAAGTAATTTTCAAACAGTTTGCCAAGTAGGGAAAGTAGACTAATAGGGCGGTATGATGATGGTAAATGTTTAGGTTTCCCGGGTTTATGAAACAGTATGATTAGAGCAAATTTCCAGTGTACTGGGATTTAAGCAAGACGTAGTATTGCATTGTAAGATAATTATTATTATTATTATCGGGTGCCCAAAGGCGCGGGACCTAAGCCTATATGGCTCTTATCCCCCCGGTACCCCCCGTAACCCCTTAATTAGCCTCTCCCGGTAACTTGCCGGTTAATCTACAATATCTCAAGATATCACTATACTCCAACTCGCCCAGACAATTCTGCGAGAGTGGTGTCCTCCCAAATATACGAAACCTAGTTCCAGCGAAACGGGGACACTGACATAAGTAGTGATACACCGTTTCCCTAACTCCGTCATCACAGTTCTGACAAATGGGACTCCGCGTCTTTCCTATGTTAAACAAGTGGCTGAACACCCAAGTGTGTCCAGTCACTATTCCTACCAAGGTCCTCAAACCCGTCCTACTGAGAGACAGGAGATACTCCGAAATTCTCTGCTTACCTGCCTTTATAAATCTTTTAGCTTGGAGGCACCCCTGCGTGTCCCCCCAGCATTTCTCCAAAGCTCTCGTCTCCCAAAGTCTAATCTGTTTGTGGCGAAACGTCTTTGTAACGGCCAGGGCTGGTTCTGGACCACAGAATGGTAATGATGATCCCTCCCTGGCCAGCCGATCCGCCCTCTCATTGCCCTCTATTCCCGCATGTCCGGGAATCCAATAGAGATGCACCTTACCCCTCCGAGCCAAAGCGTTGAGCTTCCTCCGACATTCTCCCACTAATTTCGAACTCCACCAAGGCTTACTCAAAGCCCTTAGTGCGGCTTGGCTGTCCGAGAAAATCCGCACTTCCTTGAACTCTCCCTGCCACTCCCCCACCAGGTGGCAGCATTCAATGATGCCCACCACCTCAGACTGAAAAACAGTGGCCAAGCATTGTAAGATAAGTCAGGTAAATTATTGCTTTGCGTGGTAGATGTCATAATATTTTTGAAGTGATAAGGTCGAAGCTGGAGTTTTTGAAGAGGAAGTTTATGGATAGCGCATTTTAGTTCAGAAGGAGTGAAATGTTTTGGAGGTAAAGGTAGTTGTAAGGGAATGTCGAGATACTGGCAGATTTCAGCTATATGATTTTGATCTTTCGCGTCATGGTGAGGTTCAAATACTGTAGCTAAGTGTTTGGCAAACGCTTGAGCTCTTTCTTTATCTGATTTAGCCCGCTTGCCATGGGATGATAGAATAATATTTTTTCGGTGGCCTGCCAGAATGATTTGTCATCTGTCACTAGTAAGTTTATATTGTTCCGAAATTTTAGTATTTTGTAGTTGGTCAGTTCATGTTTTAATAAGGAGTTCGGGTGATTGAATTTAGCCTTGTCGGATGAGTATCGGTGTGTTTGCCATTGTCTTATAGCCTGTCGTTTTAATGTAATTAGTTTTTGAATCTGTTCTGGTAAGTAGTCAGTTGTAGTATTTGTTTGAGTAGTAGAAGTTGAGGAAGACCAGGCACGTTTTGAAAAAGTTTGGTAAATTCACCTACTGCATGATCCAACTGTTGGGATGTTTTAAATTGTTCTTAGATTGATAGTACCGTCTAGTATCCGTGTAAATTCTTGCCAGTTTGCTCTACCAGGAGTTAAAGTAGTTGCCTGAGAGGGGTAATGTGTAAGGTTACTAAAAAAGAAGAATGGTCTGATGATAAGTCGTGTAGAGTATGTGTCGTGTTCGTCTTTGTAATGTTGGAAGTAACAAAGAAGTCTAGGAGGTCGGATAGTTTCTTCTTGATGTTGGCCAGTGCATTCCTTCATTTGGGCTTATGACTTGATAATTGTTTCCTAGGACTACCCTTTGAAGCTGGATTCCCCTTGGGTTGCTCACCCTGCACCCGAACATAGGAGGTGTAGCATTGAAATCGCCTCCGGCTATGAATATATTACCTACAGAATCGAAGAATGAATGGAATTTATTGTAATCAGTTACTTTGTTTGGGGGGCAGTAACAGATAAGATGGCTATGGGTTTTGGCTGACATTCCACAATAATAGAGGTGGCCTGTAAGTAGTCTTCTGTACACTGTTGCAAGGTTAAGAATTTTAATTTGTTTCTGATTAGGATTGCTGAACTCCCGTGAGAAGTATCGTCTGGGTGAACAGTCCTAAGTGTTGTATAATTACGGATATACAAGTTAGTTTATGAAGTCAGGTGTGTTTCTGTCAGGAGGGCTATGTCTAATAGACATGGTTTCTTCGTTAAGTACTGTCTCAAGTTCGTTTCTGTGCGAGATGATGCCATTGTAGTTCCACAATAGAATTATTATTGAGTTGTCCGTCATCGCTGTCGCTTTTGTTCTAGTAGTTCCTGTATGACAGTCGTTAGAAATGTAAGAAGAGGCGTGATAGTGTTTTTGAATTCGTTGAGAAATGAGAAGAAATGGAAGATGCTGTCTGATGTGCTAAAGTTGGGAAGGGTTAGATGCTGATGCAATTTGGGAGTAAGTTGTATGTGATTAGAGCGTGTGAAGGAAGTGGGGGATAAACCTACCTCCATCTGGACATGGTATCTGACTTTTTTCCGAGTTCTGCTGTACTGTCCGCCGTCTGTCATAGTGGATGTTAGCTGTAGAGCAATGAATTCTTGTGCAGGTGCTGGGTTGTGCAGACTTGTTTCTTGTGCCAAATCGCTTCTCATTGCTTGCCTTCTCCTTTGAAGTTCTCTGTGGACCTTACATCCTCGATAATTGGCAGGATGCGGGCCACCACAGAGAGCGCAAATGGGTGATGATTCTTGGGCTTTAGGCAATTACCCGAAGTGTGTTCCCCACCGCAGCGAACACATCTATGAGGATGATTGCAATAACCTTCGTGTGTCCGAAGGTTGGCATCGTTGGTATTGTGGAATATCTTTCCTTTTGTTTGGCTCCTCAACTTTTATTATGGGTTTAGAAGTTTGTTACCTGGAATATTGTGTGATTCGTAGAGCAAGACGCAAGATCTACGAAAAACGGAGTAACGGTTTCTTAGTTCCGGGTTAAACATTAACTATGGCTATTGCTTGATATCCTAATTTGTGCAGTTCTTCAGATATCACCTCTGTTGGAATACAGTGATGGAAGTGTCTTATTACAATTCTATATGGTTTGTCGGCTTCAAATTGGTATGTGTGAAATTCAAAGTTACTATTTTTAAGGTATTTTATGGCAGCTCTGTATACATCTGGAGAGTTGGTGTTAATCGTAAGGTCAGAATTGTTGGCATTTACTGTGAAATTAGTTGCACCTAGACTTATCGTTAATCCTGAATATAATAATTTGAAATCTGTTATTTTGCCTATTTTGATTGGAGCTGGTAGGCGAGATTTTATATCATTTGAATTACTTTGGCACTCTGTATTGTTTGAACTGGTATTTATGGTAGGTAACATTGTTGTTTTGTTTCATATAGTGTGGTGTTGTCTTGGCCATCTATATATTTACATTTGAATTTAATTTTGTATTTGATTTGCTATTTTTCTTGAGTCTTTTAGCTTGTTCCCAGTCTCTGGAGAATGATTCTAGATTTCTATGACTTTCTTCATAAACCGTCAGATTATTAATTCGTAATTATGAGCTTCGGGGCGCTCATTTTTATTGAACAATTCCAATAATAACTTATAATTACTTACTTACATACACTTTAGGTCCTCGTGTTTAAAATAAGCTCACAATTTTTTGAAAACTTTTTCAAAAACCCACTTGAATAGTCTCTTAAACACACAGCAAAAATTCATTGACAATCACCATTTAACGCTCAGCTGATTTCTCACAAAAAAAACAAACAAGCAACTTAGTTGTGTTTTAATAAGACAAAAAGAATTTCCTATTGTTATAAAGATCTTTTATTTTTATTTACACATGTTTAAAGATACTGATTTATAAGACTGTTCTGGCAGAATGGTGCGTTATTAGGCTTTTCTCTAGAGAGTACCATTTTTTGTTTTGTTTTTGAAAATTGCATTTATGTACTTTCTGAGTTTAGAATACTTCCTAAGAAGTCAAAGAAAGTAAAAATTAAGATTTGGTTAATGTTCTTTCTATAAGACGCCTTCTTGTGGCTTATTTGTTTTAATTAACTTTATAGTATTATCAGTCTATTTTAACCTCAGCTGAATAAGAACATGACTGGGAAGGGACTTAAGTAAGTAAAACATAAATGTAAGGAATTGAGGGAATATGAATATGGTTAGATCTGTAGGATCTAAAGTAACAATGGGGAAATGTTAGAAAGAGAAGCAAATTTCAGGACCTTATCAACAAGTGCCTCCACTGGATTAACAACGTACTATGGGTAGCACATGCTGAATCAGCAACAACTCACTCTGGCTGGTGTTACCCTCTAGAAGTCTGTGAGCAGGCAGCTACATAAGGAGGGGGGCCATAAGAGGAAGTGTACTTCTAGGGATACAAGTCCTTATCACAGGATACAGGATAAAGGAAGGATGATTCTCTCTCGTATTCCCTTTCTATACAAAGCTCACTCTATCTCTTCCACGTATATATACAATACTTACATACACTCACATTTGGTTTGGCACTGTAGTTAGTTATTAGCAACACTAATGTTATCTTTACTTCAAATGCCTGTCATTCCCTCATGCCATTCACTCATTATATCATTCTGCATATTATTCTCTATTTAATACGTATTATTAAAACATTATGATACTATTTAAATTATTCATCTTAATAGTATATGTTTTTACTTTCTTTCTTTAGTAAATCCTTCATTTACCTCATTTATTTAAATTGTTCAGAATGATATGAAATTCAGCCTGCTTATGTTAAAATTGTCCTCACGTGTTGGTCTCGCCTTTGGTGCGAGAGTTCAAGCTTCGATTCCCTTGAAGGCAAAGTTGGTGTTGATCCAGAAGCGTGAGAAAAAGTGGGAAACTACAATTGGTAGCGCCAACTCTATCAACCACAACTGTAACATTAATGAATGGTTGTTCCAGTTTTCGCAGTTTTCTGGGACATGGCACCAACAATTTTCTTTAAATTCCGCGTAATTTCTTTATATATATATCAATTTTACTTGAAACATTTTTTTTTTTTGGCACTACAGCCCATGCAGGGCTTTGGCCTCCAAAATAATCTTTCCCCAAGTTTCCTTATCCAGTGCCTTCGTTTTCCATCTTCTTATCCCCAACTTTCTGAGATCATCTTCGACATCATCCAGCCACCTTCTTTTCGGCCTCCCCACTTTTCTTCTTCCTTCGGGCCGATCTTCATACAATCTCTTTACCATTCGCTCTCTGCCCATCTTATAAGGTGCTCGATCCATTCCAGTCTCCTCCCCTTTATCTCGGGTACTATGTCGGGTGCATTGTACAAACTTTTAGCTCCGCATTAGTTTTAATTTTCCAAACCCATTAACGAAGTTTGCGCCGAAAATTTTTCTCAATGTTTTCCTTTCAAATGCGAAGGAAATTCTCTTCACATACATTTAAAACCCAAGACTCACATCCATACATAACCACGGGACGGATACTGTTTTGTAGATCCTAACCTTATGCTTCCTCGAAAGCGACTTCGTCCTGAGGACTGAACGTAGAGCCAAGATTCATCTGCTGCCGGCTGCCATTCTTTCTTTTATTTCCCTTGCTATGTCCCTCTGCTGCGTGAACATGGCTCCTAAGTACTTAAATGCTTTCATATTTTCAATGGCTTTTCCATTAATTGTAACAGTTTGTGACCGACAGATTCTATTGTCATATCTGGATGCTAACAAATATTTAGTTTTGTCGAAGTTGATCCGAAGACCCACTGATGCCGCGATCCTCTCAAGTTGCTCTAAATAATCTTCTACCGCCTTCATAGTTCTTCCTATTAGAACAACATCATCGGCGTACGCTAGGTATTGCATGGAATGATCAAAAATCGTACCATTGGGATTCATATCCGTTTGTCTTATAACTTTTTTTAGCGCGAGATTGAATAAAATGGTCGACAGTGCATCTCCCTGCCTGAGACCTCTACTTATAACGAACTCTTCTGAGCCGCCTCCTTGCACTTTAACTTTGACGGCCGAGTTTTGAAGACACATCTTAACTAAATTAACAATTTTGGAAGGGATTTCAAACTCTTGCAGGATTTCAAATACCTTCTCTCTATATTATAAACTGTCATAAGCCTGCTTGAAGTCTATGAAGATGTGATGTAGAACTATGTTATACTCATAACACTTATCTTGCATTATTTGAAACATTTTTCTAGAAAAATTGATTTTTGATGGATTTTGGGAAACTGAAATGGAGCAGAATTGGTTTCTAAACTTTTGGAATTTCTTTGAAACTACTACAATGATTTTGTTTAAGCTTGGAATGCTTACCGCTTTCCAAGCTATCACTTTTATTTGAAACATTTTATAGAGGGGGTCTGGGGAATCTGGGAGTTAGTGTCAACTGACGTTGCAAGTTTTGGTGGAGTGGAAACGGTCCGAAACCCAGAACTATAATCTCTTCCATCTTTATACATACATATGTAATATACTGTTTATGTTTAGTAAATATTCCATCTGTAAATACATTAATTATTGTAGAATTGTGATGATTTATTATAATGAGAGAAAGTTGGATTTACTACCAGATTTTAATTGCATTAATGAGCAAATTTTAATTAAAGTAAAACTCTAAATAATTTAATAAATTGGTATTTTTAAATGTAAAAAATCATATCAAACTGAATGGTTGCATACTTAAATGTGTTTAATGAATAAAGTAAGTGAGTTTTAGCACTGCCAGAATGTTTGCAGCCTAGTATGAGATCATATCTTCTCATAACTTGAATTATTAAATAAATGAGGATTGGAATCCAAATTAAACTGTGAGATATACGAGACTGTAAAGGAGTGGCAGGGTAGAGAGGTGTAATGAAATGTTAAACAAACACACCAATCGAGCAGCCATTACTTCCACACAATTCTCTGTAACTGTGCATGGTTTCATCATTTAAATACTCCAGTGTTTATCTAACAAAGTAAAAGATAAATTACCAATTCAAAATATTTGTAAACTAGTAAATATGAGAGTCAACTATTAGCACGCTAATTATGTATGTACAAACAAAGTATGAACCAAATTTTGAAATCAAATTAGTGGCTCATTATTCATTTTCTCTATACTATTATGAACTATTTTCGATAATGTTCCATTCTGAATTTTGAAATTAAACAAATTTCTTTCTCTAATTATACGAATAATCGATTAGATTGAATGAATATTTTTCAATTATTTTAATAACTTAGAAATGTCAATTTGAAGCTGGGTGTTGCAACGATAGCAGAAAGTTACACTGAATACTAATGAATTTGATTCCCTTTGCGTTTGTTTTGAAACAGTTTTTTGAAAGAAAATATTTAAGAAGAACTTTAACTTTCTCTTTGTATTGTACGGTTCCATGTAAGTGACGAAACAGGCTGTAGAAATAAGAAAGACAAATATTTGAGCACCAACAACATAAATGACTTTACTTTATTTTGTTTATTTATTCATTTTATTTAACAACCTTAACAATGATTTCTTATGCACTATTTTAGGTTCTACAATTTTAACATAATAATAAACACCATAAGGGGCAAGATTAGCTCATGCGGGGTTCTGGTTTGATCCATCAGTGTTGTCCGTAGATTGTCTCGCCCCTGAAGCTTCTGTAGCTTATTGTCCGTTAAGTAGGCAGTGTTGCCAGGAGGCCGGCAGTACACTAAAAATGCTTCGGCAGCTAATGACCTTACATGTAAACGCGCATTTATTTAAAAAAATAAAAGAAATAGATAAACAACACAATATTAGTAATAACTGTTGTAAAAACTGAAATGAAAGATAAAGTATATATATATATTTCTAACATTTCCTAATTTATTTTCTAACATTCCTTGCCATAAAACTCTCTCTCTAATTCACTTTAACTTTACAAAATTATAAATGAGAGATTTCCATGAAATCTACAACATTGCAATAGGATATGAGAAGAACAGAGAGAAACACAAAATTGAGAATCTCTCGCGGTACTTGGGCCAGACTAATGTGGGAGACTCCGTATATATGTTACCGGCAAAGTATGAAATTAGGCATTCTATAAAATGCCTAGGCATTTCATACATTACCTGCAGAAATTACGCAATGTGTAGAATTTAGTCCAATTTCATACTTTGCCTAGGCATTCTGTAAAATGCCTATGGCGAAGCAGGCAAAGTTACCTTCCCTGTAAAGCTAGAGCGATTACATCATTTTTGTGAGGTTATGTGTTCAGACTTGAAATGTCAAGCATTTTTGTGTATTCTTTCTGTATAATTTTTAAAAATATACATGAATCTGATCAAACAAATTTTCGTAAATCGTAAATTCTCATCATCCATCCTTCTTTAAGCCCTAAAAACTCCCAGATAATAAGCAGTTCAGGTAGATCGCAAACTTCTCCCTCTTCCCACACCTCGCTGACAGGTGGAGCCTTGCGCGGATTGCGATAGCCAAGCGACGACAAATGTAGATAGGCTTGAGAACAACAGAGCGATGTCGTCTCTCCCCGCTGCTTGAGAATCTTGTATTTAGGTATCTTAAATATACCTATGAGCGAAGGAAAAGCCATCACAGTGGTCACAGTGGCCATATACAGAGAGACTACATGCGACTTAATATGTTTACAATACTGGTTAAGATTTGGAGTCGAGAAAGGTCAGAAACTGAAGACAGAGTATCCTCGGAGCGGTTTGTTTTGGGTCCTCTTGGTTCTTCCTCCATGACTGCTTCCGCTTACCCGGCCGCAGCAGCAGCTATGGAAGGGAGAAGAGGTAGTGCGGCCGAGTGGGCATGATGGATGGGGGTAGAGAAGAACAAAACATACGCAAGAGGATAAAAAAAATAGGCCTGTTTAAGTAAAATTATGTTAATGGAAATAAAGTAGTAAATGTATCTTGTTTTCTTATTGAACATACCAACAATACTTAAATCTTCTTAATGAGCACCAAATAGTTATATTGATTAATATTATTTATATAAATGAATTTATAGATCTTGAAAGAAAATATACTGTGATATCTATAATGTGCTATAACAGCATCATTGCAAAAGGCCACAAATAGTAGCATTCCTTCAGTAATAATTTACCATCAATAACTAGCCCTATTAAATTATACATGGCCTAGTTATTTTTTAAGTTTTTCCATACTTTTCCTAAAACGACGTAGACATTCTATAGAATGCCTAGGAATTCTACAGAATACCTAGCCCAAGTATGAAATAAAAAGGATATTTCATATCTTGCCTAAAGTAGCTAGGTAATTTATGAAATGCCTAGGCATTCTATAGAACACCTGAATTTCATACTATGCCGGTAACATATATATAACAGCCGAGCTAGCCCTACAGAAGGACAGTTTATACAACAGTTTACAACGCGTCAGCATTCACAACCACTATCCTTCTCTTTATTCAGTCTAAATCTCTCGCTACCTAATTTCTATTTTTGGTGTAAAGTTCTGCAGTTTTGTGTCTCTCTTTTAATATACAGTGTTCAGCATTTATTTCTACCTTTTTTCTCAAAACTGGTTCTCACTAATTATCTCTCCTTCTAAAACCTATTAAAATTATAAGAGTAAATTTAGATTTTTAAAATGGAAATTGAAACACTTCGCAAAATTTCAATTTGGCAATTTCACTTGAATGTAAACTTTTGCAAGTGCCCTGAGATCCAACATTCATAAATAAAAATAACATTCTGTTATAAAACAACAAAATTTTGAAGCCCTTTCAAAAATAAAATAAAATCTTCCCCAGTCAAAGAGAAGCGCTCCATACATTTGAGTAATAAAACATATCTGATGTAAAACTTTCACACTGATTCAGTGCGCAGTTAATTCAGTAATAAAATCGACAAATATTCTCTCAAGTTGGAGATTTATTATTCAATGTTTAGTTGCTCCAACATGATTATAATAAAGGTACTATATTTGACAGCATAGCAGGTAATATTTTTAGTACAGAAGAGAACGCCTAGTTCAAACCCCAATAACATTTGAAATCCAGAATCACAGATTCCCCAGAATCTTCTAAAATTTCCCCCCCAAAAAATGTTTCATTCTTGTAAGTTTCTTGTTCTGTACAGTTAACATTCCCATTTCTAATGGATATCATGGAAGCGATTTTCGAGAAAATCCAAAAAATATTAGAAATCAATTCTGTTAAATCGGTTATCCAGTTGACCCATTTTCATCAAATTTGGAATGCTTTTTAATGTACCTTAATATTGATAGTTTTTTTTTTTTTGGCATATTCAATATTTCACTGTTTTTCTCAGTAACATCTCCAACGATTTTCATTTAACTTTACATACTGTCTACACACACACACATATATATGCTTATCACTGTTTCTAACTCATTTTTCCAGAAAAATCTGGTGTGAAACACTTACACAACTTTCTCTTAAACCTGTTTACAAAATTATAATTGACAAAGGTTATAGTTTGTGTACCAAATATAAGGAAATTCGTCGAAAACTAACAAAACTGTTCAGTAAATGCGCACTTCCGGCTTACTAATTTTCTTAGAACTTGGAATTTTAGCCATCTATTTTTTTCTTATTAATTTTGTTTGGATGATAGAGCTGTATAGTCAACTACGAGTATGATACCACTTTAGAGGAAGCTGTAACCCCACCCCTCCCCTAAAAAGTGCCGTTAAATGAATTCTCCCAGAGAAATGTCTTAAACAAAAGATGTAGATCTTTACATGTTTAGTTTATATACGAAGTTTCCAAGAAAATCGTCGGAGCCATTTTTTGAGAAAAGCGAAAAAGTGAAAAAAATCATTTAGTAAAGTGTTAAAACAAACGCACTTTCGATTATATGATTTTTGTCAAACTCGGAATTTCAACAACATATTTAATTGTAATTAACATTATTTAGATGACAGAATTGTCTAATAAACTAAATGAGCAGTTAAGATGAAAACCTAACCCCACCCCTTCCCCCAGAAGTGCCCTTTAAATGAATTTTCCCGGAGAAATGTTTCAAATGAAAGTTGTAGCTCGTTTGTATGTGTAGTTGATATGCAAGTTTAAAGAAAATCGTTCGGAGCCATTTTGAGAAAATCGCAAAAACGTAAAAAAAACAACTGGTAAAGTGGTACTTCCGGTTGAGGAATTTGACAGATAACGCACCGTCAGATCCCATGGTGATACCTAAACGTAATATCAAGTTTTAACTTTCTACGGTTTTTCGTTTTTGAGCTATGCTGTTCACACACATATTAGCACACACACACACACACAGCCCCACACACACCACCTACACAGACATTTGCTAAAAACCACTTTTTTGGACTCAGGGGACCTCAAAACGGATATTTCCGGTGAAAACTCGATATGAAAATTTGACACGATTACAATACTTCCTGTTACTAGGAGTAAGAGAAAGTAAAAATGGACTCTAGAAAAGCTGCAATGTGAAACATTGCTCTAATGTACCATTTAAGTTCAATGTACGGTGCTATTTTGTATATAATATTTATGATCCATTAATATTGCATTGCTACTATTCCAGAATTTGAAGTGAAACTGTTAAGCGGAAGAATATCTTTAAGTTCTAACGGGAATCTTATCGAAAATAACGATTTTCTCTGAAGTTAGAATGCTAATTGCCCAGATAAAAACCTCTCACTTTTATTTGATATTAATCCGCCCCTGTTCACGACATCTGATCGGTAGGTAATCGAACTTAAAGTCTGTATGAAAATAGTTTACGAAACTATTTAAAATACTATAAAAATACTTGAAACGTTTTATCCGCCAAAATGGATTTTAGGGAGTCTATGGACCTGACGTTAGAGTAAGACAGTCAGAGAAACTCGAGAAAGGGTTTCGTACCAGATTTTATTTAATAGGAATTCGGGAGGGTGCAGGAATTCAACTTGCACAAAGGCGCCTCTCATGTTGGCCCTGGCAGCTTGTGTTTATGTATATATATTTTAATTAGACCTATTGGCCTAGGTCAATGGCGCTTGTAGCCTTCTCAGCGCGCTTCCGCTATGGATAGTGATCTTTCATTACGAAACAACAATGATTATCACCGGACAGTGAGCGGTAAAGGCACCTAGGGAGAAGAGAATATCTACGGCAACTCTACTGATCTCGAACACGGGACGTTTGCGTTGCTAGTCTAGCTCGTTATCACTGAGCTAATCTCTTCACCTAAAGATGTATATTGTTATCCAGAAATTTGACCATTCTTTCTTTAATTTTCAATTAAATAAAATATTTTTCTCAATATAATTAGACCTTTCTTCCAGAACTTGAACGATAAAAGTTTCAATTGATTAAAAAAAAAATGAATGCGATTGAAAATAAGTTTAATTTTATTTTATAAAAATTGTTTAAAGTGCTTAAAGATATTTCATTTTATTGGAAAAAAAAAGAAGTTTTAATTCTTATACTTAATAGAGAAGTAAAGATAATAATTGAAGTTGTAATTTTACTTATGTTTACTTCATATGTTTTTGTAACTCCTGTGTCAGTGAACTTTATACTTAATCCAATTTTTCTTTTAATAATTATTATTTAGTCTCATTTAAGGAACACTTTGTTTTAATAAGAACAAAAGAATATTTTCACTACGTAATCAAAAAATCCTGGTGTGAAGAACCTCACGCTACGTTGTTCACGCCAGTCGTTGTTACTAAAAGTTTACTTGCTTTCAATATAAAGCGGTAAGGGAATCTAATCTACAATAGACTTTAGAGGGCAACATGACTTGATGTCCGTGCTCTACCAAATCTCTAAAATCAGGTCTCTCAGAAGAAAGTTTTTAATCAAAAGTCATACATATTTACATGAATAAGAACAGCTACTCCACCAAGAATCTCGCTGATGTTATTTTCACAAAAAAAAAAAATTGAAGAAAACTGAAACAAAAAAGAAACGTTCAGATAATTTGCACTACCAGTTAACCGGTTTGCTTCATACTTCAAATGTAACTACATTCATTATGACCAGATGAACAGAATTGCACTATAAACTGAAAAAGCATTTCAGAGGATCATTCTCAACCCTCTAAAAATCAATTTGCCCAATCAAATGAGATACAAAAAATGAATACCTTAATGCACGATATTTGTATGGAAAGTTGGAGTTATTTCCGGAAAAAATAGAAAAAATTATTTGGTAAAATGGTACTTTTAAGTGAGAGATTTTCACCGCTAATTTTCGGAGATCTTCTGGACTCTGGTGATACCTAAAGCAATAAGAAGTTAGTTTGCCGCTTCCTGCGTTTTTCGGTAGTGCAGTTCACATACTTAGGAAACAAACAAAAAAGTAAGAAACGTACATATCAGATACTCAGGAAATCTCAAATCTTTCTTCCAGCAGTAAGATATTTTAATCCTCCATTCATATAGGTATTAAATTAATATTATTCTGTGTTTTGGGTAATTTTGAATTTCAAAACTTCACTCCATGAAGTTTAGTGGAATTTTTTTTGTCTATTAGGATATATTTGGTTTAGATCAGTCCAAGCGATGACGTAATACGTACTACGTGAATCTTTCACGAGGTAATCTGTAACACGTGCCCACCCTGTTACTCACTCTTTGATATCCCCTTGCCATGAGCTGTATTTGATCACTGCTGATTAAACAAGATCCTTGCGTATGTCCGAATTCACTCCCCTCCCCAAGATAGCCATGTAGGTATTATGAAGGCTCTAGTAGAAATAGCAATTTGTTTTTCCTAACCGTTTTACTACTAACTATCACGATTACTTGTGTTACTTAATTTTGACTGTATGTTCATTAAAACGAATTTTCAAAAATAACTTCCGCTCACTCAGTATTATCAATTTAAATTTGTTATTACACCCAAAGTTACTTGTCAGAAAAATAAACGTAGAGGTGCTACTCTTATTAGTCCACCATTTTTTTATGTATACGAAACCTTCTTAAGACTAATAACTACATGCGAAATATTGTTAATTCAGTTTAATATTATATACGATATTAATGAGATTAAAAATTAACAAAAAATAAAATAAAAAAGCCAATATAATAAATAATAATTACTCTATAACGTTGTTTTGTTTATTGGACTTTAAAACTTTTACAAAATATTATAATTGGAATTAAATGGAAAAAGTCCTAATATAATATGTATAAAATAGTTTATTATTATACAGCATCGAGCTTTCGACCTGGGAGCCACGTTATTTTCAAAATAACATGACTAGAACAACATAGCAGGTTATAGTTTGATGGTAGGTTATATTTCATTCTTTTAAGCAGGCTACAGACTACAGACTATGCATGTATTCGCGATTCGTGATGCGCGATGCGTGATTCGTCCACTTCGTAGTAATTCGTAAACAGAGCATACAGACTATGCGTTTGTTCAAGATTCGATGCGTGATGCGTGATTTATCCATGTTCGTTCGCAGTTTCAAATTAGTTCACAGAAATTTGTGAGCACGTGCAAAGCCTATATATTAATTATTTCAGTAGTACATATATACTATTTTTAAACTGTATGTACATATTTCTGCTCGGAAAATATGGAGAGTGACGATGATCTAGCAATAGCTAGTGCTGTTTTTATATACATGGCGCAAAATAAGAAAAAAATTTTAAACAAACGGAAAAAACGCAGATGGTGGAGTGTATCACTATTTAAAAATAGAGACAGGTAATTATTAAGTTCATACTATTCATTCTTTAGTGTCAGTTCTATACGAAAAAGCCAGCAGGGTTAATATTTGTTATTACACCATTTTTATTTACAGATATAATGGCAACGATCTGCTAAATGATTTATCAGTAGAACTCTCCGGTAAATTCGAAAATTGTTTTTAATTATCCTTAAAATAACAAAAAAAAATAAGAACGCGGAATAAAATATAAACATAACCTCCTTGAACGAACTAGCGCGCACAACGAATGGACGAATTAACTACGAACACAGCAGTCCGAACTTTGGCGAATCAGCGGTTCGTGCTGATGCGCAGCCTTTGATATTCGTCAATTTACCGCTCTTAAGAGCGAATTACTGTGCACACATGAATCATGTTGTTTACGAATCGATTTTTAACGAACAAGTCCCTACACACTATTCGTGAACTGCCCGCGAATCACGCATCATGCATCACGAATCGCGAATACATGCATAGTCTGTAGCCAGCTTAACACTGTAACATTATCCGGGAAAAATTTATTTTTTTGGGGGGGTTCTGGGGGAAAAACAACGGTTATGCTTTCCTTCTGAAGTACCACTTCAGTATAATACATGGTTTTTACCACTTTTGAATCTATTGACAGAATTACAAATTTGAAGAAAAGCGGTTAACAGGAAGTGTAATTTATATTACAGAATAGGTTAGGTTAGGTTAGGTTAGGCTCTTTTTTTGATTTTTTTTTTTCGAAATGGAACCGTATATAATTGCAGTAAGAGAAAAAAAGTCATGTGAGTATGTCATGCCAGATTGAGAATATTAGAAATTTACATTAAAAATAAAAATATTATATTTTTATGAATATTTTATATCGCATACACTGTCAGACAAATAAACAAGTATAATAAAAATAAAATAATAGAATACAATTTATATTTAAAGGTTACTATTAGTTCTTCTTTCTGCATAAAACTGCTGTGTCATTGTTATAAAAGTTTTACATTATTTCTATTTTCAAAACATAAATAAGAGTTTTGTTATTTCTGTTAGTTGTTATTTTAATAACTCTCTAAGGTTTTTAGTGTTATTTTTTTTTTTTTTTTACATTAACTATGGAGCTCCTAAAAATTTCTGTATTAAACAGGGTGCCTTTAGACTTTGGGAAATCAAAACAATACGCCCATAATGTAATAAGCCTTTACAGTATAAAGTTCTCGCTACAACTAATTATGAATAAAATGTAAAAGAGTATAAATAATGTATTACGCTGCAATTATTAAACAAAATCTGTTGTGAAACACTCACACGACTTTCCCTTACTGCAGTACACAGATTTAATTTTCTCCAAACTTATAATTCCTATTAAATGTTTGCTTGTCTTCAATTTTGTACCAATTGGATTAGATTATATCTCTCTAAACTTAATAAAATGGCTTTTTTGTGGAAACTATTCCTCCCACAAAAACTTCATAAAATGAACTTTTTTAGAAAAAAATTCACAGTATTCATAATTATGTGTAATAAATTTAATGAAATCCGATTGTATTCTTATGGATAAAATCGTAAAAATCTAAAATAAACTTCAGTAAACTCGAAAATTCCATTCTATTTTATTTATTTTATTATTCAGATGATACAATTATTTATTAATAAACTGAAATAGCTACTTTGAAAGAAAACGTAACCCCACCGCTCCCCCAAAAACTCCCTTAAATGAATTTTGCAAAGAAATGTTTTTAAATAAAAGTTGTAGCTCTTTATATGTGTGGTTAATATAATAAGTTTGAAGAAAATCGTTGGAGCTGTTTTTCGAGAAGAAATAGTAGAAAAGCTGGGAAATCCATTCAGTAAAATGAAACTCCAGATTGAAGATTTTTGCCCAAAATCTTCGTGATGGTAGTACCTAAGCGGAATTTTGATTATATATATATTATTTATTTATTTATTACTTGCTTATAAATACAATTTGTAGCAAGGGGTTTGACCTAAACATATATTTACAATAGAACTTAAATCACAAAATAAAATACCTATTCTGTAAACAAATAAACTGAGAACACAGAAAAGAAGTAAATAAAAAAAAAAAAGTAGATTAACGATGTTTTTTCCATACATGAATTCTTCTTAATAACAAATTTGCTGGTATTATATATATATATTAAAAAGGATAAATGTAAACAAACTGAATTAAAAAGAAAAATACTGGAATCAAAATAAAAAAAAAATATGAGAATATAATAGAAATACATAAATATCAAATTCTTAATTACTCAAAATAAAACTTCTTATTTTTAACGCTTTAGTTACGTAAATGTAAACATATTTCACTTGGTGTTGACTATCGAAACATAATAGATTTTCCATAACTGTTTTAGATGGTGGCACGTTAATATATTCTGTTAGGAACTTATACCTTAAGACATCAAAAATTGGACATGTTATTAAAAAGTGCATAATATTGTCCTTGTCCTCCTTGCATAGGGGGCAAGGCGCCTCTGAATTAAACTTATATAAATTCCCATTAACATATAGTTGGGGCTTTTTCTGGGAAAACAGTCTAAGTTGGCAGGCAACCCGGGTCATATTTATGTTACATTTAAAATGAATATATTGTTCTATTGAACCAAAACTACTGATGTTTCTAAAAATAGAATTAAATTTCGAATTTGTCGCAATGTCAACGTCCTTACAGAAGAGGTGATTATTGAAACTTGTTATAATATCAGGTACTCTGCTAGAAATGAAATCTACATCTTGTTGGTCAAATATATTTTCGGCACCAATAATAATGAAACATTTATCAAGAACCTTCAAGGTCTTTCGTGCAGGATCTTCAACCACCAACAGACAGTGCGTTTAAAAACTAGGGCGTGTTTCTAGATAGCCTCAACAAATTTTTGTAGAATCTTAGAGGTATTCTTT
Organism: Triatoma infestans; assembly: GCA_011037195.1. Classification (NCBI taxonomy): domain Eukaryota; kingdom Metazoa; phylum Arthropoda; class Insecta; order Hemiptera; family Reduviidae; genus Triatoma; species Triatoma infestans. The sequence goes on from JAAEAF010000557.1 coordinate 170,918, forward strand.
CTGCAATCTCCGCATAGCGGAGCCCCCATAACTCCGATGAATACAGGAGAACGCTAGAGACAAGAGAATTAAACAAATAATTCTTTACATCCCAAGAATCCGAGATTACATATATATATATGGACGGGTGCTGGTTAGTGGTTATGAGCTTGTAGCTAGGAGGTCCCCAGTTCGAGTCCCACGTATAACTGCCAATGTTTATATTCGTTCAAAAAATGTTAATAGTAAAGCAGGTGCTTCCATCCCCACGGAACGATAATCCAAAAATAAACAAGGAATGCTGGACCTAAACAGATATCTGTAATTAGGAATAGCTATTGATTAATCAATAAAAAAAAAAAAAACTGCACTATGTCTACACCATATCTCTGGGATATAGAGTGGAATATTAAATTGACATAATGTGAGAAATTATTACATTATTAACCAATCAACGAAATGAGAACAAAATTTTTAATACTATTTTTTCATTCAATCAATAACAATAAGGTATTGAAATATTATGCCATACATTTTAATTTTAATAGTCTGTTTTTATTGGGCGGCCAGAAGAAACTGTATCAAAGGGCAATGACCGCCGTTGGGAAAAAAGGGAGTGAGAAACTGTTGGCATATCTGTTTTTCACTTATTATTGTGAAAACAGAAGCCGAACTAAATAATTTTAAAATAAAAATATATATATTTATATATCTATCATAATTCCAAGTGAAACACTCACACGACTTTCTCCTACTGCGAAATGGCAAATTTTCTTCACACTTACAATTCTTATTGGGCTAGGCGCTGACATGCAATTTTTATGTTTTGCAATAGTTGCACAACAGTTTGATCGGCGAATGACAAAGTGCGCTGACACGTGCAACTAAACCGTCATATGCCATCAACTTAGCACACATGCAATTAAACGATTCAGTTTTAAGATGAACTTCTACGAACTAGTATCGGTTTGTGCTCTTGAAAAGACTTTCGGAGAAAGAAGAAATAGTGGATACATCCAATCATGTCACAACGATTGTTAAAAGGACAGTTTCATAAGTATATCAGGCTCGGAATCAATGAAAGGAAGAGAGGCGCCTAATTTGGCAAACCTATCCACCTAACCGGACACCAGGGTTTCGGGCAATATCCATCGGAACTGCAACTTTACTTGAATTATTTTTCAGTTTTTCGCGGCTATAACATGTGTGGTCAGGATAATTCAAAAAAGGGAAAAACGCAGGAGTTTATGTTTGAAATTGCATTTAAATTCATCAAGAGATATGGCCAGTAAGATTATGGAGCAAATCGACCAACCAGAAACGACCAATTATTGAGTAGATTTTTCAGATTTTTGGGGATTTCCTCAAAAAGCACTGCAATGATTTTCTTTTAATTTGGTGAATAAACCACATGTACAAAGAGCTACAATTATTATTGAAACTTTTGTCCGGGCAAATTCATTTAAGCGGGTTTGGAGCGCACTTCCGGTTTACTAATTTTCTTGAAACTTGGAATTTTAGCCATCTATTTATTTCTAATTAATTTTGTTTGGATGATAGAATTGTATAATCTACTATGATAGCACTTTAGAGAAAAACATAACCCGAACCCCTCCTCCAAAAGTGCCCTTAAATGAATTTTCCCAGAGAAATGTTTTAAATAAAAGTTGTATATCTTTGTATATTCAGTTTATATACGAAGTTTCAAGAAAATAGTCGGAGCTATTTTTGAGAAAATCGCGAAAAAGTGAAAAAATGATTTAATAAAGTGGGAAATGCCCCTGCAGGGCCGGGGACAGAATAGGCCTGCTCCAGTCCAGGATGTCGTAAGAGGCGACTAACGGACTACGCAGGGACGGCTGGCTTACAGCTGTATGGGTTTAGCACACCCACGGAACCCCAGCTCAATACCACGCCACATTGCACATCACTCACACAAATACATTATACATACACACACACACACGCACACACACATTTACAACACACACACACACACACACACATTTACAACAGACATACACGCACACACACATTTACGCTCACACACACACACACACACACACACACACACACGAACACTTGTTTGAACCCCTAAATCCCGGTGAGAGGTACCGAGCCGGGAGGTTTGTGGGCGGGGGTATCGGCCCACTGAATCGGCCCCACTGAGAACCAGGCCGAACTCAGTGCGTAAGCAGGCCTTCCCTTCGGTAAGGGCGCTCTGCTGAAGGGTGATATTTAGTTCGTCCCGACTCGTGGGAACGGAATGGAACCAATACCAATTACTGATATAAAAAATACAAAAAAAAAATCCCATTTCCCAAACCCCTAACCCACCTCCCATCCTTCACCCTGATCCCCATCCTCAAACCTCTTCCCTCTCCCAACCACTACCCACCCTTGGACTTGGATTAACTGGCTTAGACCCTGGCATGGATAAGGAAATGATATCGACAGCAAAGGCTGGTTGTCCAGCCAAAATTGCAGCTACTCTGCAACCTTATGAACCCTCTTCCCCGCCGAGGAAGAAAGCAAAGGGAGGCAACGTTGGGAAAAGAAAAGAAAATACGCAGTTCTTGAATTTTGTAAAAGACAATTGGGCCCGCTTTTTTATTATAAAAAAGAAAGAAGGAAACTTTAGTACTAGTTGTTCTTTTAAATTGAGTGCGTTCTTAAAAAATACCATAGGCACGACTAAGAGCATCAAGAAACTAGGAGATGGCTCAATCTGTATTGAAGCTTCCACTCCTAATCAGGCAACAACAATACTAGCCTTAAAGAAGATTGGAGATTCAGAAATCGAGGCAGCCCCGCACAAGAAATTGAATTCTTCACAGGGCGTAATAACATGCCGAGATTTTTTGAACAGTACCCTCGAAGATATCAAGGAAGGGCTAGCCCCCGAAGGTGTAATAGAAGTTCGAAGGATCAAGAGAAGGCAAGGAGAAAGCCTAGTTGACACTGCCTCTCTGGTCCTCACATTCAACAAACCAATCCCGCCCACAGAAATCGAGGCTGCTTTTTACAAACTTAAAGTCCGTCCGTATGTCCCATCGCCCATGCGATGTTATAAGTGCCAGCGTTTTGGACATACATCACAGCGCTGCAACCGCAACAGCAAAGCAACCGAAGAATTATGTGTTTGTGGAAAGGTAAGGCATGAAGGGGAATGTACGCCACCCATAAAATGTGTAAACTGAGGAGGTGACCATAATGCCAGATCAAACGGATGCCCAGTATTGCTGAAAGAAAAAGAAATTCAAAAAATAAAAACTCTTCAACAGTTGTCCTATCCGGAGGCTAGGACAATTGTTGAGAGCAAGTATTATGTTACACCTTCAGTGTCATACTTAGAAAAAGCAAAGTCGTCGACATTCCAATTTGTGGCGGGCACATCCCCGGCTTTCAGGGGAATCATTAACAAGGTGGGTGGCGACCCACCATCCTTAAATATCGCTCCAACTGGAGCATCGCCGGCTAGTAGGCTGGCAGCAGAAATCTCTACTATCAGTAGAGATGATAACTGTATGACGGATACAGTTCCGTCGTTGCCGGCCTTAAAGTTGGCCGCTGTTCCCACAGCTAGTGGGACTAATACAAACATGGTGGGCGCTACCCCGCCAAAAACAACTGCCATCCCTCCTGGGAATGCTTCGAAGGTAGTTAATCTGCCTCGCCGGCTGCCGAAGGAGGGAAGACAAAAATCGAATATGCTACCTGAACTATCAAAAGTTCAAGGTAGCAATGTTAGTGGCCATGATGGAGGCAGTAGAGCCTCCACTTCCAGCTACAATCTCCGTTCTCCCCGCAAACAATGGCAGCTACTGGGAACGGACTTGGATGCCTCTGAGTCAGAAGGGGGCGGATCATCAGATCGACCCTCGACTCGAAAAAGAAAAGGACGTACAAAAAGGAAAGCAAATAGGAACGCCACGGCTGAATAAGATGTGTGCTTTTAATAAACACAATGAACGACTATTTGTATTACAACGATAGTTTTGGTTATAACATGATTAGAATTGTACATACATTTGTAAATAGTTTTGTCTATATAGAAAAAATTGTAAATATTTGTAAATATGTAAGCATCTGGTTTTATTATTTTAAATTTGGGTGGGGAAAAATCATACTGCCAAAAGTGGTCACTACAAATCATTAACATGACCGAATCGATACTTCAATGGAACATGCGGGGTTTTATGAATAATGTAGAAGGGCTTCGCCGAATAATAACTGAATACCGTCCTTTCGGCATATGTCTCCAAGAGACAAAACTACGCCCAGGACATGCCATAAGGATTCCTGGATACAGAATATATACTAAAGAGGTGCAGCCCGCTCCAGGTGGAAGGGCGCACGGAGGAGTGGCTGTCTGTGTGAGAAATAATATACCAAGCAGCCAGCTTATGCTCAATACAAACTTGCAAGCTGTGGCCGTGCGTCTAGAGATACCGCTACAGGTTACCCTAGTAAGTATTTATTTACCTGATATTTTCTGGCGTAAGGGTGATCTGGAGAATCTGATCTTGCAACTGCCTGCGCCGGCGTTGTTAATGGGAGATTTCAACTCCCATAACACATGGTGGGGCTCAGGCAGAAGCGATGCCCGAGGAAGGACTCTTGAGGAAATAATTGATAATGCAAACCTAATGCTCCTCAATAGCGGTGTCGCAACTCATTTTAACGCACACTCAGGTACTTTTAGTGCAATTGACCTGAGTGTTGCAACACCCACCCTAGCGACTCATTTAGAATGGACAACAACGGACGAACTATACCATAGTGACCACTATCCTATAATAGTGAAAAGCACCATCTCTAGAGCAGACTACATTATGCCCCCCAAATATGACATTGGGAGGGCAAACTGGCCTGCTTATACCGCCAAAGTAGTAACATCTCCGTCTACAGGAGATGTTACTCTAGACGCAGCCTTGTTCACTAAGACGCTGATACATGCCGCTGAAGATACCATACCAAAAGTAGGTGGGAGAATCCCTAGACCGCCCGTACCTTGGTGGACTCTTGAATGCAAGGTTGCAAACGCTGCAAAAAAGCGGGGCTTTAATAGACTCAAAAGGTACCCAACAGTAGAAAACTTGGTAACATTTAAAAAATTAAGAGCCAGGGAAAGGAACATTATTAGGAAAGCGAAAAAGGAAACTCTCGCTTTGTATGTGTCCCAAATTTCTACATCGACCACCCTAAAAGAAGTTTGGAACAAGATAAAAACCCTCTCTGGCCGAAGAAATATCCCATCGATACCAGCTCTCCTAACAAATAATGTTTTCATAAACGATCCAGAGAAGGTTGCCGAGTGCTTTGCGGTACACTTCTCCCAAGTCTCAGGAACTGAAGCATACCCAACCGAATTTATCAGGCAAAAGATTGAGATGGAGCTCCAGCAACTTGATTTTGATGCTGCCCCTAGTGAGATATATAACTCCCCGCTTACCATAGAAGAGCTTGAAAATGTTTTAAAGAAAGTCAGGACTCCACACCAGGTATGGATGGCATTCCCTACGCAATGATAAAAAACTTAAATTTGACTGGGAAACTACACCTCCTTAATCTATATAATCGTATATGGGAAAGCGGAGAGTACCCTGATATTTGGCGGGAATCCCTCATTATTCCGATTCTAAAAGAAGGCAAAGACCCCAGACATCCCTCAAGCTACAGACCCATCTCCTTGACCACCTGCTTGAGTAAAGTCCTCGAAGCTATAGTGAATTATAGGTTAGTATATATACTTGAAAAAAGAGGACTTTACAGCCAGTATCAAGCAGGATTCCGCAGATATCGCTCCACCTTAGATCAGATGTGCCGTTTGGAAACTTACATACAGAACGCTTTTATGCGCAGACAGCACGTACTGGCAGTGTTTTTCGATCTTGAAAAGGCATATGATACTACATGGAGGTATGCGATTCTGCGGATGTGTCATGAATGGGGGCTAAGGGGGAATTTGCCAAGATTTATCCAAGAGTTCTTGAAATCACGGAGGTTCCGCGTGCGTCTGGGGTCAGTGCTATCAGGCCCCTACATATTAGAAAATGGTATACCTCAGGGGTCTGTCCTTAGTGTAACTTTATTTCTAGTAGCGGTTAATTGTCTAGCCGAAATTGTTGAGGAACCTACTCAAGTGTCTCTATACGTAGACGATCTCGCTATCTACCTTTCAGGTGATAATCTGAGCGAGGTTGGGTCAATTTTGCAACAGACTATAGACAAAATGGCAACTGAGGCGTCTAGGAAAGGATTTCAATTCTCAAGGCAAAAAACGGTTTGCCTCCATTTCTGTCGGTTAAGACATGAGCACAACCCTCCAATCTTATATTTAGATGGCATGCCTATACAGTATAAAGAAAGTGTTCGTTTCCTAGGCCTCTTGTTTGATTGCAAACTTACTTGGCAGGAACACATAGAACAAACCTATACTAAAGCAAAAAGAACCCTCGATATTTTAAAATTCTTAGGGTGCTACAAATGGGGTACGGAGCGAGAAATCCTGAAAAAAATATTCATTAGTCTTACCCGCTCCAAATTAGATTACGGAGCCCCCGTGTATAGTTCTGCGCGCAAGTCACGCCTTAGAAGAATAGATAATGTTTATAATGAAGGGATTAGACTAATTATACAGGCGCCTTCAGAACCAGTCCTCTTCAGAGCCTCTATGCAGAGTCGGGGTTGCTGCCACCTCAACTTAGAAGGGAACAGTTAACTCTGACATATTTAACCGGAATATGGGGAAAACCGACACAACCTTTGTATAAAGTCACATTTGAGAGCCCGCTTTACGAAGAATACTGCCATCAAAGTACGCGGACGCGACCCTTAGGGATCAGAGCCAAAAGCCTCCTTGAGGCCGAAGGCTTAGAATTGGGCCCAGTAGAGCCATGGGGCTTTGCCCCTTCTCCTCCTTGGCTACTAGACACCATACGTGTCCGCATGGATCTGTCAGTACATAGAAAAGAAGAAACACCTCCCGTCGTCTATAGGCAAAAGCTATTGGAAATATTAAACTGCTATATGGAGTACCGACCTATCTTTACAGATGGGTCGAAGATAGGCGGCGGTGTAGGATGTGCCGTTCATACAGAGGGAGTTACCCTTACTTGGACTCTCCCTTGCTATGCTACAATATATACAGCAGAAATATACGCCATCTGGCAGGCTCTGAAACTGATTATCGAAAAGTCCTACAGTAAAGCACTGGTGCTGACAGATTCTCTAAGTGCAATACAGGCTCTCCGGGACAAGTTCTCGACTGACCCAATGATTATTCATATTTATGAAACATTGAGCCAATTACGTACAAGATATGAAATAATATTTGTATGGGTACCAGGCCACATTGGCGTGTCTGGCAACGAGAGAGCTGATAACGCCGCAAAACGTGCTGCCTTAGATAATATAGATATAATTAATCCCGTACGTCCCACAGATTTAAAAACTTTTATGAAAGAAATAATGATTAAGAAATGGCAGGAACAGTGGAATTCCACAAATGATAAATTAAAGGAAGTTAAACCATGCGTGCGTACGGCGTTAGTCGAGAACTTCCCGCGGCGGGAATCTGTTATACTTACGAGGCTCAGGATCGGACATACACGAATAACACATGGGCATCTGCTGTTGGGTAGAAGAAGACCTAGATGCCCACTTTGCAAAGGAAGACTTACTGTAGCACATGTTCTGGAAGGGTGTCAGGCTCTGCGAGCACATAGGCAAAGAGCAGGCCTGCCACATGACTTGCGCGTTATTTTGAAAGAGGGTTCTCCCCATGTTAGAGGGTTATTTGCATTTTTAAAGCATATAAACTTATACGATAAGATTTAGCTTAGATTAGATTAGGTTTAATATAAGTGGGGAGTGGAATATAGAGTACCCTCCCCACAGTATGAATGTATAGTGTGAATGTATTTATAAGTGTGAATGTATTTATTGGCATGAATGTATTTATTAGCGAGAATGTAATTATTGGCGTGAAAGTTAGCATGAATGCGTTTAGATTAGAATTTTAGCTGGGGGAAGGAATTTTTTTTTATAAAGTACTTCACTCCAATTTTAGTTTAAGAATAGTTAATTTATGTTTTGTCTAGTGGGACGGAATATTTACATGTAATATTGCAAATGCAAGTAACCCTTTTATATCGTGTAGCTGTAGTGACTGGAAGTTAGCTTCTAAAAATATGAGCAACTTAGTTAACAAACATAGTTGTTTAACACTAGGTAAATGAAAATAGAAGTGAAGATTATTAAAAGTAAAGGCAAACATCGAAGTGCAGCAAGCGGTGGCACACCTTGTGTAATACTATTATACAGGAATCCACCTCAATCAGTAGTGAAAAGAAAAGGAGGGTGTCATTGTGCGGTTGTCGACCCTCCCCACTCCGTCGACTGGATTCGATGGCTAAAGCGGGGAGGGGGACGATCGACTATAATATGGCCCGGCTCCATGCTACTTCCATGGGAAGTTTCGATGGATGTCGTGCAAAGAAAAAAAGGCACCCTCTTCGCTCGGGTGGCTCTCAACAATGTTCGGCGCTAATGACCCAAGTTGTCGATGCGCCACAAAAAAAAAAAAAAAAGAAAAAAAGAAAAAAAAAAGTGGTAATGTAAACGCACTTCCGGTTATCCGGAGTTTTTTGAAACTCGGAATTTCAATATCATATTCAATTATAATTATTATAATTATTTAGATGATAGAACTGTTTAATAAACTGAAATAGCACTTTAGATGAAAACCTAACCCCACCCCTCCACCATAACTGCCCTTAAATGAATTTTCCCATAGAAACATTTCAATCAAAAGTTGTAGCTCTTTGTATGTGTAGTTGATCTACCAAGTTTGAAGAAAATCGTCGGAGCCAATTTTTGTGGAAAAACGCAAAAAAGTAAAAAACACAACTAGTAAAGTGGCACTTCCGGTTGAGGAATTTTGACAGATGACCCACTGTCACATGCCATGGTGATACCTAAACGGAATATCAAGTTTCAACTTTCTCGATTTTTCGTTTTTGAGCTATTCTGTTCACATACACACGCACACAGACCATTTGCTACTGCGCCACTTTTTTTGACTCAGGGGACCTCAAAACGGATATTTCCGGTGTAAACTCGATATCGAAAATTTGAAACGATTACAATACTTCCTCTTACTAAGAGTAAGTGAAAGTAATATATCGTTAACAGGAAAGCATTGAGTTTTATTAAGTATATAATAATTGCATACTAAAACTGCAGTCTGTGTGTTTACCAGTCTATAAATCCTGTTTGGTAGTTAATATTAATCCATTACGTAATCCATTCGATTATTATTATGTCATTAAATTAAAGGGGTTTTTGTCCTTGTAGAGAATTATTTTTTTATCCTTATAATTGTCACAAACAATCTCCAGTAACATAAAAAAAAGAAAAACAGACCTAATATTTCCGCCAAACAAATAAAATCTTACGTCAAACACATAAACCACTTTCTCTTACTGCAATGTACATAGTTATAATTGACTAATTCTCTTCAAACACATAATTCTCACTAAATGTTTAATCGTCAATTTACATGAATGAGAGACAATAAATTTAATTGCTATAATATAATACGTCTTTTTTCCCCCTCCACCAAAAAACCCCCTCAAACAAATTTTCTCAGGAAAAGTTTCAAACAGATGTAATAGGTAACTGCATAGTTAGTACACCAAGTTAAATGAAACCTGTCGTTATTTTTAAGGAAAAAAAACATCGCAAAAATTGAAAACAAAAAATGTTCAGTAAACTGGTGCTGCCGGACAACTGGTTTATCTTCAAACTCGGAATTTTGGCAACATCTGGTTTCTGATTAATATTATACAGATAATGGAATCGTAAAATAAATTTAAAAAAGCTCTCTACAGGAAAGCATAACACCAAGGCTCCCTTAAAAGCCACATTAAATGAATTTTCCCCGTTGAAATGTTTCACATAAATGTAATAATAGCTGTGGTTGGATCCCGCGGAGTTGGAAAGCATCAGAGATATTTTCCGTGATAGCCTGCAGTATATCAACTAAATTTGTTGTTGCAAGTCTATGTTATCACACTGTTTTGACAAAACAACCTGATGATGGGCAAAAGCCCGAAACCAGTAAATGACCACAAAACTAAGCAGGCTATCACGAAAAATATCTGTTGATTATAGCACTTTATATTATGCAGTTGAAACACCAAGTTTGAAAACAATTGTTGGTGCCATTTTTGAGAAACTCGCAAAAAAACCCATTTGGTAAAATGGTAGTTCTTCCGGTTGGCCAATAGGGACCACACTTTATTATCAGGTCTACTAATGGATCATAAACGAATTATCAAGTTTGAAGCGATCTTTCGTTTTCAAGTTACGCTCACCAAAGTCAGACACACCAAAAATCAGTTATTAGACTCAGAAGAACCGAAAACGTGTATTTCCGGTGCAAATTCTATATCAAAAATTTGATACGCTTACAATACTTCCACTTAACAGCAGTAAACAATCGTCACAGATAGTAAAAATTAAAAAAACATTGTGAAGGAAAAAATTTCTAAATAGTTTCATCTTGGAAATTCAATTTTTCAACAAAAATATCAGATAAATTGCAATACCGGCGGCAATTTGAGGTCAATCAAATTGAATAAAATTTATTAACATTAAGAAGAGTGCGACCTAATTTCAATAAAAATAAAATAATTGACCATTGGCCTTTTTTATTATTCATGAAATGAAAGGAAGTCAACTTGAATTTAAAACGTGGGAAACGATGAGTGAAACTCAAAAAAAATAAAACTTAAAATAATTAGAGAACATGGCGGGCGGCCGTGAAGAAGATATCTGTGAGAGGTGGAAGATGACTTGAGAAAGACTGGGGGTTAAGAAGAGTGAGGTGACAAACTAATGTACAGACAGACCTATCACTTTAGTTTGAGTAAATTCATTCAAGGGAGTTTTTGTGGGAGGTAGGACCAAAGATTTTGATTTCCATAAACAAATAGTTTTCATAAAGTGTAGATTGTCCATTCACAGGGTTGCCAGGTGGAAAATGTAAAATATATGATTAAGATTTCAAAAATATATCATTTAGGAAAGAAATATACCACATCTTTTTGAAAACTGTATTAAATAAAAACCAACTTAAATCTTTCAAAATTTCTGAATTTATAACACATCAGCTGCGGTCATAAAATCTAAGATGTCATCTGATTGTCAGTTGGTGTAGAGCACCCTTTAAGTTATTTGTAACCTAAATTTTTAGTTTTGTCATTTTTGACACTTGGTGAAAACGCGGCGGAATGCGTGCCACAAACGAGATCCTATCAACCAATCAGCATTCACTATTTTTGTTCATTGATGATTGTGTGGCGCGAGATGAGCGCGCTAATACGAATTATTATTGTTGTTATCATCGCAATGATCGGATAAATATCAGTTTTAGACGTATATGTATTTAGAGTCTAAATATCATATATCAATAAGAACAAAATATATCAAGGTGATATTAAATATATTAGATCTGGCAACCCTATCCATTCATGAATCTTGAAGACAACGGAACATCTAGTAAGAATTATAGTAGAGAATTAGCCAATTAAAACGAAGTAAAGATTTCCGGAAATACTTCTTTTAGAGATGGTAGAGGGAGTTGTTAATTAGATTAATATTTAAATCTGCCACGACAAGCTTAGTTGTGACAGAAGGCTCTCCGATATTAGTTACACTCTGGTATACATACATACACATACTATATATCTCAAAATTGAAAATTTGCAGGAAGCTCAAACATGATATTCCTTTTAAGGTAAACCACTACCTCAACTGACATTAAGATTTTCGTTAAAATCCATCAACCGGAAGGGCGTCTTTACTAGAATGGTAAAGTGCCAGTTGTTTCTTCACGAAAATGGAAGTTAGAAGAAAATATCAAGTTTTAAACATTTCTGCGATTTTCCATTTTTGAGTTATAGTGACTTCAGACACTCACACTCTCTCTCACACACACACACACACACACACACACACACACACACACACCAAGTCCAGTGAAAACTCCGATATCTAACTTTGATACGATTGCAAATTCTTCTTACATCAAGCAGTAAAATAAAAATTAAAGATAAAAAATAATCAGTCCCCCAAAAGTTCATTGTTAGGTGTATTAAAAAAAAAAAAAACATTCCTATAATAAAAATAAACATGAGAGAGTTGAAGAATTTAACAAAACATAAAAATGTTTTTTTTAAGAACAAATAAATAAAATAAAATAAAAAGAACCTAATTCATTTTTATTACTAAACTTTGTTCTCTAAAGAACTTTTACCCTTTTTTATTTTTTTAAGCAGGTGATATTTAAAATGGCCTCAAAAAAAAAAAAGAAAAAAAAGCCGCGTCCGTTAAAAAATGAACGTAAACTTGTTAAAATATTTACCTCGTAAAAATGAGGACAGATTATGAAAATTTATGAAAATAATTAACCTTTAACATTAAGGTTATTTCTAGTAATAATATTAAAAATTAATTATTTATACAATTAATCAAATCCAAGGATAAACTACTGTCCTTAAAGAGTAAACAATTGCCGCATTGGTCAGCTGTTAGAATGCTGTGAAATTCACAGCAGTGGCGGGCATTTGATTTATTTATATTACGTCAGGAACTGAAAAATTATACGCCCACCTTAAAGGGAATTTATTTATTAATAAATATATGTTGGTAGCACTTTTCTTTTTTTTCAAAGATCTAGATTTTTACTTTCTCTTAGTACTTCGTAAGTGGAAGTATTGCGATGAGTCAGTTTTTCGATATAGGGTTCTTTTAAAGCTCCTGAATCCAAAGAAAAAAGAATGAAGTCTGATGTAAAAGCAATCACACGACTCACACTTTCCTTTACTCCCTTTAATACAATACTATATATATTAAAATGACAAATTCTCTTTAAACTCAAATCTACGTACTTATCTCAACATAAATATAGTGGCGGTGGGGGGATAAGTACCAACCTACAATCTTGGAAGGCAGAGAAGTGGTATTATATTGTAGAGCCCAGTAGTAGAGCGCTCTTATAACATCGAACCAACTACAATATGCAATTTAGAATTAACACCACACATTCCACACAACAATCCAATTTTTTTTTTTTTTTTTGAAAAATGTTTCAATAACACATTTTAATAAAAATAATTCATTTTTGTCTGTGACGTTAGCATACCAAGTTTAGAGGAAATCATGACCTAAAAATGGAGAATATTCGACTCAAAGATGAACTAATCCAGTTAAAACAATCCATCCGCTATAATTCACTTAAAATTTCAAACTTTCCTAAAACTGAAAATGAAAATCTTTTAGAATTTTTTGATAAAATATGTAAACATATCAAATTTGAATTTAACCCAGATTTTTTACAAGATTGTTTTCGTATAAAGAGTAGAAACGACAAATATCCTCCACCTATCATAGTAAAATTCTTAAAGAACAAAGATAAAATAATACTTTTGAAATTGCTTAGAGAAAATAAAATACGTTTATCATCTCAAATGTTTGTGGATGGAAGCTCTGATGTTCCTGTTTATATATATGAATATTTGACGCCTGAACTGAATTTCTGGTTTAAGCAAGCGAGAATTCACAAAAGATGCAACGAATTGAAATATGTGTGGGTAAGGAATGGGCAAGTTTTGGTGAGAACTACGGAAAATTCTCCTCCGAAAATAATTAGAAATAAATTCGATCTGAATGAATGTTTGAATTCAAACTCAGTTATACCGGAGAAATTTAAACTCTATGAAGAAACCGATATTGATGAATCAGACGCAACAGATATATCAACAGTGAGTAAAAGCAGCAACAAGAGGAAGCTTAAGAGCACAACAAGCTCGAAGAAAATTGACGGGTTTTTTCGTCCCTCACAGAAGAAAGAAAAATACAAAACATCGGCTACCTTCAAATAAAGGATTTCAAATTGGATTCTGGAACATCAATGGTTTAGAAAGTTATATGAATTGGGTAATGAAAATATTAGTAGATATTATTGGGCTGTGTGAAAAACTTGGCTGGCGACCACCATTTCCCATTTCCCTGATTTTCTTTCTGAATATTATAGCTTTCAAGTATCAGCAGATTAAAAACAGCATTTTGGCCGTCCTTCTGGAGGTATTATTACATTTACTAAAAGAGCATCTGTCAGGGAGGTGGAGATTGTTGATCGCTCAAATTTTTGGATTTTTTTAAAATGTTTAATTAATAACAAAACAAATTATTAATAACAAACAGTTTATTTTAAACCTAACTTAAAGAGCAATGTTTTTGAAAAATTCAATGAAACTTTATATGAAATATTTATACATTATAGTCAATGTGAATTAATAATAGCTGTATTTCAGATTTAAATTCTTTTAATGAAGATGTTTTTCGTAATTCTTGTTTCTATGGTTCTAGAAGTTCATTAGATTTGGTTGTAAATAATCAAGGCAGTAGAATATTGCAAATTATGGAAAAGTATGGGTTATGCGTGTGTAATGTTAGATCTCGTAAAGACCATCCGGCTTCTTACACATATATTGCACGAAATAGTTGTAGCGTTATAGTTCAAATATGGGTAAACCCAATCCTTCTTGACTCCTACTTAGATTTTGAACTGTTAAAACCGAAATTTCTGATCACTTGCCAATAGTATTAAAGGTAGACAGACACTCTTTCCTCTAACATGAGCTATCAACATAATTCCGATAGCGAACAAACTTATTACAGTTTTCACAATGATCCCTTACATATAGAACATTTTAAAGAGATTTTAAGGAATTCCAAGAATATTTACTTTCATAGCACTGCAGTGGGCCATTTAAATGATAACTTAATAACAACACTTTCAGAGGCATTAACAAATAGCGGGATGAGAGTTACCAAGAAAAAAAGTAAACATTTCAGGAATAAAGTTTGGTTTAATCAAGATTGTTTTCTTGCAAATCTCAGACAAAATTATAAAATCTGCCGGAAATTTGAATTCAAAAAAGATCTTGTTAGTAGGTACGTTCGATCTAAAAAAATTTAAAAAAATTATATTGCCGCAAAAACTAATTATTTCGAAACAATTAATAAGGAAGAAACTTTGATTTTTAACAAAGATTTATTTACATTCCTTTATAAATTAGTGTTGCTATAAACAAATCATACAGTAAGATATAAACATAAATTCAGAAATGTTATTTTCAATAATTGTAGTAAATACAGTAATTTAAACAAAAAAATATTATTATATTATATAAATGTAAACAGGTAAATGTTTATTTTGATTTTCAATTGATGAAGAAAAGAATATATTTATTTTATTATTGTTAAAATTGAACTCTTAGCAATAAATAAATGAACTGAAAGCAATAAATAAATTTTGAAAAGTTTACAGGAAATCGTTCAATTTCGGAAAAATAAAAAAAAAACAAATCTATTCTAAAAAATTGCACTTCACTTTAACCAATTTTCTTCAAATTTAAAATGCAATCAGTGTATTATTATTAATATGTAGTAAAACAATATGGTTTTATATATATTAAACTGAAGTGGTGCATCAGAGGAAAGCATAACGTTATTGTTCTCCCAGAAATAAATAAAAAAAATCAATTATCCTCGATAAATGTTTCATATAAAAGTGAGACTGTTTTTTATATGTGTAGGTAGTATAGGCTATAGGAAGTTTAAAGAAAATCGCTGGAGCCTTCCGATTGATGGATTTTGCCCGAAATCTTCAGGTCTGATGTGGTGACATCACCTAAACGGAATACCATTCCTGCTACTATTCGTTTTTTAAGATATTTTTTTAAAACACACACACAGATACAGGACCATTCGCTAAAAACATGTTTTCTTATTCAGGGGGCCCCAAAACATGTATTTGCGGTGAAAACTCAATTTGCTAAATCTGGCACGATCGCAATACTTCAAGTTACTAGGGGTAAGAGCAAGTATAAAATGTTTATTATTATTATTATTATTATTATTATTATGGTATTTAAAATTAATAAAACAGTCCGTGCCTCCTAGAGTAAATACTGTTGCCTCTACTAAATAACCTAGATGCACTCTCTGATCCAGTTGCACTACTTTTACTAACTGCATCTTTTTATATTGACATTATTCTACATTCAATTAAACCTATATAATGGACTTGAAAATTCCGGTTGCTTCTTGGATGCGCTATTATTTTCTGTGGAACTTCCCTTCCTTCTTATGTTTCTAATTCAACAGGCCTTCCACTTTCAAAGCAGAATCGCTTGCGTATACAGAGTTGTAAAAATAGGGACTGTAACTGTTTATATATATAGAGCCATGGAAATACCAGATTGCCAAAAATTTGTTACCGACGTTTGGTTCATTTTGGAAATATGAATGTGCCCCGTTAATTGGTTTATACAGCTAAAAAATAATCTGTCTACAATTGGTTGCGATCATCTCCTTTCGAATGAAATTATGACAGTGTACTTCCTCATAAAATTAGAATGTTAACCAGTTTCGAAAATCATTTACTCATTATGGATATGAACTTTGTTTTAAATAGTACATTCAATGTTCATTACAGACAAATCAGTTTACTTGGTTTGAAAGAGGATTATATATTGTTAAAGTGTGGCATTGTAAAATTAAGATTAGTTGCACAAATCCGACTTTCAAGCACTAAATATTGCAGACTGTTGTTCAAACATGAAAAATATCTCTTTTTTCCCGACAAGAAATGTATCAATTGTAATCAATATAGTAGTATGGATGACACAGCACACTTTATTTTTCAATTCCGACTTTTTCTGTCAGCCGTGTTAAATACCTAAGTAGTTTCTTATTAAATGAAAATCTGTCTCCCATTGATCACTTTATTAATTTTTTCATAAATATTAATATAACCAAAATATTAAATTTACACAACTTTCTACAGGGCACTTTAAAATTAAGAAAACAATCTTCTATAAGTCCTTGAACTCCTTTTGTTCTATTTGATACAAAGGTGTATTATCATTCATTTATTTATTTTTTCTTTCTTATTTTTTTCCTTCTTATTATTATTATTATTTTTAAAGAAGCTCAGTTTGTTTTAAATTGCTGTCACCTTTATTAATATGTAATTATATTTATTTGGTTAAACCAGTTATTTGAGCTTGACACAGTTTATAGCCTTAATTCAATTATATTTGTATTCTTATTCCACTAACCAAATCACAGCAGAAGAAGAAACTCCATATCATTATTATTCCTTTTGTATTTACTTATATACTTTTGTATTTGTGTTATTTGTGTATTATTCAAAAGTTTTTATGTTCTTGTGTTTTATGTTTTTATGCACTCAACTCGTTTGCCATAGAATTGTATTTTTCTGGTGCAAATAAATAAATAAATTATATAGCCATGGCTTTCCAGTTAGTAATGAACGCAAGTCAGATTGTAATGTAGTAATGCAGAAGTAAGTCACTGATAACGAATGTTTTTTCTTTATCAGTGACATATTTTCACCATCTTTTACTAGTAAAGTATTACGATCGTGTCAGATTGTCGAAATCAAGTTTTTACCGGGAATATCCGTTGTTCAAGGATCATCTCCTGAGTTCGAAAAATTTATTTTTATAAAATGTTATGTGCACATGATGACTCAAAAACGAAAAATCTCGTAATAATTCACACGATTGACTTTATGGAGTGGTAGAGTACCTATACAGAAAAATCCTGAGTTAGGAATCTACATTTGTACTATGATTTATTTCTCTTAGTTGCTTTATGAAACCCTCTAGCTGATTAAGATGAATTCTTTGTTTCAATTCTGACAATGGAGCCACTACTTGTTTTCTAATCGCAAATGAGCCTATGTGGGACACCACACACACAGTGGAGTGAAGGGTCGGTTAAGTTGGAAGAAGCAAATAGTTGCGAGGTGGTAGTAAATTGGAGGGAAAGGGATAGCCGATATGCTTCACCAAAAGTGCAGAGTGATTGTGGATCTACCTCAGGAGCGTGTTGGCGTTAGCGGTCTCGTCAAACGTTTTAAGTTTTAGGAATTTTTTTTTTCAAAGAGAACAAACTCGTTTGAAGTTTTAATCAATAGAAATAATAATTCAATTACTAAACAATTCATTCGCAAAATTTATTAGAGCACCGTATTGTTAACTCTAAATAAAATAATATTATTACGAATATCATAATTTATATTTTAATTTACTTTTATAATTACCCTAAAAATTTGGGAGAATTTATAAAAGTGATCCACAGGCTGGAACTAAAGAAAAATAAATTCAATTTTGATCTATTTATCATAAAAGGTCGCTATCATTACATTACATGTTTGTTGTATTGTACACTATACTCCATTACGCTATTATCAATATTATGACAACAAAAATGATATAAAAGTGCACAACAAAAGCAAGTAAAATACATGTGATAAATATAACCTAAGTCACTCATAAAGTACCAATGCACATGCGATGATTTTTGAATTACATTATTTTGTTGTTTATATATTTTTATCGCTACATTTTATTCTTTACCGTAAAACTACATGTTTGTCGTTCCATGCATATTTTCTTGTGATTTACTTTTCTGTCGTTCGCAATACTTTTTTCTATCGTGCCGATAAGTAGCATACAATAATTACCGTTTTTTTTTTTTTTGTTTAAACGATATACTTTTGACCATTTTTTTTTTTTTAATAACATAATTAAATAAACTTATTTCATTATTGTGTTTACTTTATTCAAGAATTTATCCACTTATGGCAAAATTAAACCCGCTTATGGATTCTCGCCCCCAATGATTTAGGTTCCATAAGCGCGCCGAATGCAGAGTCAAGATAATCGATTTATATGCAATTTTGAATATTGTTGGCGTCAATAGTTGAAATTGTAATCTATACAAATAGATTTTTCCCACTGCCAATACTCCTCGCTTCTAACTGACATATTTTCTTAAAAGCCGTTAATTTTCATTGACCGTTTATTTTCTTTAACTTCCAATTACGACTAATCAGGCTTTAGAGAAGACTAGGGTAATCAGTTCCTCCAAACATTCCTCTAAAGGCTCCTGTATACTCTCGCGAAATTGTACGAAGTTGGGCAAGGCTCAAGGCGAGTGTGTGATGGGTGACTTCACCTCGCCCCATGCTTCTTCGCCTCTCCTCAGGCCTCTTCCATCTGGTGTCGATTACACGAGGCGAAATGAAGTTGCCTATTACTATCTTGCTGAACTTCAGTCTTATTCAACGTACCCTTCTGAACATGCATGTAACCCAAAAGAAGTAGGCTACAAATAATAAGAAAAAGTAAGAGATGCCTGGGTTCGTATCGAAAAATCTAGAAGCGACTTCGATGACATCCATTTTGGAATTACGCGAAGCGGAACGAGAATGTGGAGGAGGCTACTCCGCGTTAGTTCGCCTTGGTCAACTTAGCAAGAGTGTAGAGAACAAAGCTACCATTTCCAATTAAATGGATTTCCTTCAACGTTGGCATTTTTGAATACTCTGCAACCGTTACGATATTCGAGATTTTACAGAAGCGACTGTAGAAGAAAATGTGAAGTATTCGCTTATCTAGAGAGCTTACCGAAAATTAATTTTTCTAGAGAAGTGTTCCGTGTAAACATGATTGTTCCTATTCATACATTTGTGCGCGAGTAGGTAGATAATATACGAATATTGAAGAAAATCGCGAAAAAACTGGGATAAACATTCAGTAAAGAGGAATTTTCGGTATGTCGGATAATGCTGACTGCTTTTACTATTGTGACAAATTGTAACAATTGTTGGCCGTTAGATATGATCAGAAGTATCTGTTGGCTGGCTGATCGGCCAGAGGGTATCATAAGAAAACACCAAAAAAATTTTAAGGTGTTTTTTATTAGTAACCCGACGTTTCGACAAACATTGTTTGTCTTCTTCAGGGGCTATCTTAGAATGGAAAATTTGTATGCCCTATCACTACATGTTCAATTATTACTGTCAGGAAATTTAATTTTCAAAGAAAACAAGCCGGAAAATGGAAGTTACATTTATTAACCAAATCCCCCTTCTAAATAAAAATAAATAAATTTTAACATACTAATGAACCGATTAACGTTTTTATTTTTAGTTTCATACTCACTTATGTTAGGTTAATGCTATGCCGAAATTCCGTTAAATTTTGCACGCTATTTTGAAATATGAACTTAACTGGGCTGAGATCTTTAATCTAAACATTAATTAGAAAAGTCAAATAACAATAATAAATTAACTAATAATTTATTACAAATATGAAGCTTAAAATCACTTTCTTGAGACAAATCATTAAACCATAAAGTATTTAAACTAGAAACAGTTAATAATTTAACGGTTTTTGTATTAATAAAGACAATTTCATTGTTGGTACTTATTGTTAGTTTAACTTTATTGTAGAGGTAATTGCATTTTTTCAAGGAAACAATTAAATAATGCTTTAGTTCATGGAAGATTTGTATTAATAACTATGTTGAAGAAAATCGGCAAGCAAATGGTCTCATACTGTATTAAATAAAATGTAAATAAAAAAATTAACTGTGAAGTGTCTTGTTCATTAAGATAATCTGAACGCTTAGATATTTAAAATAATATCAAAATAGTCTTATAAAACTACATCAACAACTAATAAACATACAAAAACATAATATAAAACAGCTGTTAATAAAATAAACAAAGTGTACAGGTACAAAAAAAGGAGGTGTTACAAACAATACAGGTGATAACGTTATCAGTAGACGTGAAAAATGGTCCAACTTTACCTTCATAGACATGATGCTGCGCAGTGATTTTTATTTTCTGATCACAATAAAGTTAAATTAATGTTACTTGGTTAGTAATGACCACTTGTAAACAGCATATTAATTAAAAAAAAAAAAAATCGGTTTAAGAAAAATGCAAAACCGGTATTTATAAAAGCTAACCGCCTGATTATTTTGTTTTTTTAAACAAAAATACAGACAATGACACTAATTTTGAATAGATTATAATTTTCAATGTATATTGTACGAAAAAAAGATGAACGTATAAAAATATAACACTTAAATGACCGGCTACCAAACACACTATAACCTAGACTGGTTTATTCTCTTCTAACAGAATGGACCGCTTTACCCCACCAAAACTGTATAATACCATTACTCCACGCTGGTTGTGCACCAGGCTCGATCGTTTTTCCAACAAACGAAAATATACGAACATTGCCGATTTATACGGGGGCACAATGTTAATAGAGTTTCCATTCAAGAGAGATACTACGTTGCTTCTTGTTTTGTTAAAACTGGATATTTTTAAAAATAATTTTTTTTTCAAATCGACATCAGTTTTCAAAATTTTATTAAATATTACAATTGTGTATAATTTCTCACCAATTAGCTAGTTTTTCTTGGTTTATACAAGGGTACTGTGCATTCTGGGGTTACTGCACAAACTGTTGCATTCCAGATCAATTTTTGGGAAAAAAAATAATCTCCAGAAGTTCACGTTGTGAGGTTCACTGAGTGCAACATATATAAGATACGTAAACGGAATTCAAATTTGGGCTTCCCGCAATTTATCCATTCTGAGATATTTTGTTTACAGCGCGCATACACACACATAGACCATTCGTTAAATCATTTTTACTTTCTCTTACTTCGTAACTGACGAACATTCGTTATCAACACCTAAGAGTGATCTTCCTCTACAAAGAACATGCTATGTATTTACTGGAATTGGAGAGGAATCCTGTTTCACGAACCGGCTTTCTGAGAATGCTTCTTTGAGGGAATCCCATCAAATATTGTTCTCAATTGGATTTACTAATGCAACGCTAATGGAGAAGCGGCCAGAATTCCACAACAAAAAAGATGTGCGATGGCACAATAGAAGGCCTACAATGTGATGCGGCAAAAATTCTTGCAATTTGGATGGGATGTCTTAACCCACGCACCCATCTGTTTCGATTTTTGCAAAATTATTGAATGAATAACTATTCTAATGACGGATGGCCAGAAAACTACTTTTGATCAATACTTCGAAAAGAATAAAATATTTTGGGAGGACTGGATAATGTAATTGCGCAAAATATGGCGGAAGGCTATTCATTAAAATGGTACATAAATCTTGTTAAGTACGTTTGAAAATATTTCATAAAGAGTTTAGAAAAATAGTGACATTATTTTCTGGTGAACATCTTTTAAGGAATAGTCTCTCACTAGTAGATATCCATTAATTTTACAATATCTCGGGAGTAAAATTCATTACCTCCTTGCATCACACAGCTTAACCTGATGACCATAAGTTCCAAATATAAATAGATTTTCAACAGTAGTTGACTACCTGACGGTTGTAACCCATGCTTGATGAGAAGTAAAAGATAATTAGCATATACTACCCTCTAAAAATAACAAAATAATTTACTTAAAATGAATAGCTTTGAACAAAATATA
Organism: Triatoma infestans; assembly: GCA_011037195.1. Taxonomy (NCBI): domain Eukaryota; kingdom Metazoa; phylum Arthropoda; class Insecta; order Hemiptera; family Reduviidae; genus Triatoma; species Triatoma infestans. The sequence goes on from JAAEAF010000557.1 coordinate 193,331, forward strand.
TGCGTCTTTATAATAATAATAATAATAATAACAATAATAATAATAATAATGAGATAAAACTGTCCGGAGTCTGGCAATGCAACTGAGAAGGCAACGGGCACTAATAACCACTGCTGTGTGATACGACTTAAATGAAAAAAAAGAAGCAAAACACAAATCATTGTTAAAATATACTGATATAATTTAATTCCCTGTCAATCTAGAATCGTGCATTCTAATATATTTATCACTTGAGGCAGTAATCAGTAATTTATTTAATGGTGACACATGTACGTCAAAAAATGCTTATTTTCAGCTATTTCTTCAAACAGTTGAAGACACACTTCTGTATCCGAAAATCTGAGAGTGTGATCCATTGAAAAAATTACGAAGTAATGATTATTATCTATCCAACAAATTGATGTTATAGCTTCTTTATGGCCTTCAAGAGTATAACTCTTGATGTCGGTAACATTGTTTAAATTAAACAAACGTAGATTGTTAATATCGCAGTTCCAGCTGGAATTTATGAAGAATGAGACCAAGCGATAGATTGTTCATCATATTTGTGATTTTTTCATCATTCTTGAATTTCTTTGCATCACTTTCTTTATCAACATCATTATCATCACACTCTTCTTCACCATCCATTGTTGAATTTTTTTTTTTTTTAATGAACTATTTTTTCTTAAATAAACCATAATACCATAATTTTTACACCACTTAATTTTTGCTATCACTTCGCGTTCTCCAGCTAGTGGCTAGCTTATTGCCTTTAGTGAGAAAAATCAGATAAAGGGATTGATTATACGACGCTGACTAACATGGAGCGCAAAAATGGGGAGCTAGTAAGGTCAGAACTAAATGGCCAAGAAATCCTCTGGCAGGCATTGTCTCTTTAGAGACATGCGTCAAAGATTTATTTTATTTTATTTTATACTCATGCTGATCCCTTTAAAAAAAAGAAGAAGAAAACACAGTCTTTGCACAATAATGAGACAAAACTTATATTCAGGGCCGGTTCTAGTATTTGGCAGTCTGTGTGCAGGGAGAGAAACACTTCATTGAACTAAACAATACAAGTGGTGCTGGCCAACTATATTGGCTTGCTCGAACACAGCGTACATAATCAGTCAAAGATATTAACTTAAACCTCAATAGAGGGCACAATATAAAAGTGACTACAGATCCTCCACTTAACATTAGGAAATTGTCAGCATTAAATAACGTAAAAGGTAGTATGTGTAACACAATAAAATTAAAAACAAATTTAGCGTCAAGGTGAAAAATTATTATGACAAAAATGTCTAAGTCAAAATATAGATAATTTGAATAAATATAAACACATAAACGACAAAAGAAAGACAAGACAAAACAGCCTTGGTCATTAGTTCAGGTAAGAGATTATGCCGGTAAGAGCTAAGCATCGTATATGTGATGCCCAAAGAGTCGATTATGATCAACTCCGCAAGATTGTGGAAGTTGGATGCCCAGTTTCCTGAAAAGTCAGCAGTTTCTCTGGAGATTGCTCCCCGAGTTCCAAACCACAATCCTACAACAGCATAAATATTAATTAAAATAAAAGTCACCATTCCTAAACACAAAAACTTTTCTTTTTTCATCTTCTTCTTCTACTTTTTGTAGATCGCATATGCAAAATATGTAGGCCTTCCCTGAAGGGAGTTATAGTCATATTCGGTGACCAACCGTACTTTGTAACTGGGAGTTCAATGTCCTCGCTTCCTGGTCCAGTATTCCCTGTCCCGAGCTTTCCTCATCCAGTTGACTCCTTCTTCCATCTTAATCTCATCTGACCACCTCTTTAATGGCCTACCTTTATTCCGCTTCCTACCTAAAAATGTCCATTCTGTTAACATTTTGGTCCAGCGTTTGTTGTCTCTTCTAGCCACGTCACCAGCCTATTCCCACTTCAACTTTCTGGCAAATCCCGCTGCACCCCTCACTGAAGTTGCCTTCCTAATTCTCATTTCTGAGTCTATCACTTCTTTTCACATTCAGCGTACTTCATTCAATGCTCCTTGCCAAACTTCTATTTTCCTTTCCTGCGCTTTCGTGGTTGACCACGTCTGACATCCATATGTCAATACAGGGAGAATGCTGGTATTGAAGGTATTCCTCTTCCACTCGGTTTTTAAGTTTTTCCTTTATAGTTCACATTAATTATATACAACAGTAAATATTACCTCAGATATAACTTTGCATTTATGTTTATAAAAAATTTGTTGTGCACAATTTGA
>JAAEAF010000558.1:0-160672 GCA_011037195.1 Triatoma infestans
ACAGAGATATCAGTTTTCTGCTTTACGCCGATGACCTGAATATTCTATGTCACTCTCGGTATGACACGCAGCGCAAACTAAATATACTGGCAGAATACTGTAAATTAAATGGTTTAACCTTAAATACAAGGAAGAGAGTTATATTAGTATGTCATAAAGGAGGTCGAGTTGGAAAGATAAGGGATTTTTACTTTGAAAATTCAATTTTGCAGTGCTGCAGCTGCAGAGATTTGAGGGGTCCCCGTATCTTCATATCCTGGCTTTAGGCAGGCTAGTTTGGCTTTTAATGCAAAAAATGTTATGGCCAACGCATCAGTTATGCAGTTATTTAGAAAGAGCAAATCGGATGCATGGAACTGTAAGTGTTATCTATTCGACGCGATGTCAGAGAGTATTCTTTTGTACATGGCCGAAATCTGGGGCTGCCATGATATTAAGAATAATTTAATCAAGTATCCAGAATTAATCAAGATTGATCAACTGAAGTTTTTCAAACAATTGTTGCGATTGCCGCCCAATTCTCCTAATGCGTATGTCCCCCTGGAAGCCAAACGGATTCAGGTTTTGTGCAAAATCTTCAATAGAATGTATGGTTGGTGGATTAAATTATTACGTATGGCTGATTGGCAGCTGCAGAAATTATGTTATTTATGATTGGTAGAAACAGTGGATACCCAAACAATGCCATTTAACTGGGCTCGTGAACTTAAGAAGCTACTTAGTGTAATAGGAGCCGAAGATATAAGGATAAATGAAAATTTTAGAGTTAATAGTAAAAAATAGAAAGAGTTCTGTAGAAAAGTTAACTCTAAGTGCGGTCAAAGCCCGAATCGAAGGATCCTGGATGAGCAGAGTCTATTCCAATTGCGGCGGTGGAACTGCCATTACAAGTCCTTTCTGTAAGGACTGGGATCGCTCCGAGGCGGACGGACCGCGCCTTTTTGTAGTTCTGGGAGCGCTGCCGCCGAGCTGACGGTCTACTGGAATAGGTATCAAAATGCCACAGGAGGCCCAAAACGCAAGAACCGATCCTCAGCTCTTATAAGTGACTGTAACAGCAATATAACATCGCGGCATCCCAACGCCGATTCAGAAGTATCACCCAGTCTATGACATGCTATCTAAACCAGACCTAAAAGTATTTGAGCTCCGTGTAACGCTTTACAAACTATTCACTCGCGTTTCCTGGAGGTTAGATGGTTGCACATATACAGAGATGGTACCGCAAAGGCGGGAAACGGTGAGACCGAACCAGGATATAATCGCGTCTGTTTTAGGGATGTGTGCCAGTTAGTGTTCCGTAATAACTTTGCCCGAGAGGTAGCTTCAATTGAAGTAGCGGCAATACTACTGGCCAACAAGTCTTCTTGTCAAGGCATCTTTCTTGTGGATTCGAAAGCTCTCACCACCAGCGTTTCTTCGATGATACGTGCGTTTGTGCTTATACTCTCTCAGAAGCTCTTGCTTTGTTTTAGGAGGTTATTGCCCTGTTGACAATCCGTAGCTCCCCTGGGAACACTGTGTGATCTTTCTCCAGGATCTTCCTCAAGGAAGATAACTTGAGAATATCAGCGGAATTTAAGGCTCGCCCTGTCACGGCATTTATAAAGTGCCGAATTCTACTCTCAATATTTGACACAGATGGTTGGCTGTCCTCTTTTACGATGACAACTAAATGTTTCATTCAGAGCCGGTGGGGTTTGTTCTTGGACTGGGATACTCCCATTCGATTCTGATCTTGCTGAGGAATGATCTGCTATCCTTTCCTCTTTCAGCTTAGTGTCTACCTGCAAGTTTCGAACTTCATCCTGCAGTTTTGCTAGGCCAACTGTACAAATTACCTATTTCTTAAGTTGTTCAGCGGGCCTCTTATTTCTTGTTGGTTTCTGACCCACCTCTCTTCTATTTATTACTATATTGTCTACCTGTTCAAACACTTTCTGAAGGCGGAGAGGTGCAGCGGTGTTTATAATAATTCTATTCTCATTTTATGTTATTCCTTTTGACCTCGAGGTTTACTCTACCTCTTCTCACACTGCACCGAGTTATGGAGAGGCAGGGTTCGCTTATTACATTCTCTCGTTACTCTACTCACTAATTATTATATCGCGTTCCTTTTTTTTTTATTGCCTTGGAGTCTCAAATTTTGAGATTTCAGATGTTTACTTGTGGAGCGTTGCTTGCTCCTATGCTTGCGGCCGTTGCCGTCCTTAGGTTTGAGAGTAGTGTCTCTTCTTTAATTGTTGTCTCAGCTTTGCTTACACCCACGCTCTTATCATAATCATTGGCTCTTTTAATTCTCATGTGTTAGTGGATCCCTTCCATGTCTGGTGAATACTTTCCCCCTCGCAGAGTTGCGTATTTCTGGGGTTTTAAGGTATATATTGTGCAGATGAATTACGTAACTTTTTTCTTTCACCTTGTTTAGATGTTTTTGTTTCTTCAATATCTAAGTGTTATATTTACTACAAGAAGTGTTGCATTTACTTCCTGAGTTGCATCATCAGTTATAGCCTCATTTCGTGATACAATTTATCATTTAATCCTGTAACTATTGCAGCTGTGGTGACTATTAATTCAAACAAGTTCAGGCAGCGTCAAATCCGCCAGTTGCACATTGATTATATTAACTTCTTACAACCATCTGTGAGTAAAGATAATTTTCCTGTCTTTCCCATCCCCTATATCTGTAGCTCACTATTTAATATTAGTAATTATAAAAATCTGGCAGATGCCACTTGTGCGATACGAACAAAATCGCCCATAAAGGTAATCTACCGTTTTTCTATTAGTGCCTTCAGCATCAGTTTATTACTTATATGTAACATTAACTTTATACCTTCACTTCAAGACAGGTGCCTCTTGACTCATCCACTCATATCATATGTTGCGGTTGCACATAATCTATTCAATATTGTGCCTCATTATCTAATAGTACAAGTACCTTTAGATCTCATTTGGTTTCGTTTGTTCTCAAGCTCAATTTGAGAGTTCTTCCTCTATCATTTTTATTATATCCATTGATTCGTTTACGAACAGATTCTCAGGTTCTACAATCTGCCCAATAGTAGTGGTCCTCCGACTTATCTGGCAACATCTTTAAACCTGCAACCTCATTGACAGCTACACCCTTATTTCAGCAAGACCTGCCTATGCTATCACACCGGAGTTCCTGCAGTGTTCTAATTTCCCGGTAACCAGATTATGGTACCGGATGAATTAATCTACTTGACTGCGAATTCGCTGTAATGTGATTATAGCACCTACATAATAATTATTTACATTACTTCATTGCTAGAATTCAAAATTTGAAGAAAAATAGGTTAAAGGAAAGTGCGATTTCACAGAACGGGTTTTTGTGTTTTTTGTATTTCTTGAAAATGTAATAGGATCCAAAGAGAGAGAGAGAGAGAGAGAAAGAGACAAAAATGAGAGACCACACGCTATTTAGGCCAGAGTAGAGTGGGACAGTCTGCTTAAAAACAGCTGCGCTAGCCTTACAGGACCATCTTTAGAACAGTTTATTTAGCAGTTACAACGCGTTAGCAAGCAACTACAACCCTTCTCTTCAATAACCCTAATATACCTTCTTACGATGCTGTTACCTAGAGAAGATTTGGATTCCAGGGTAGTTACCAGGCAAGAAATATAACCTTTCTAGAAATTTCCCAGATACTGAGGTTCCTCAGAGATCTTGAACTGAACGGTTGCTGTAGGTGGGTAATCTCACTTGGAGCATAATAGGTCACTTTTGGTCGCAGCGCTGTATTTAAACAAAATAAAACTGATTTGGAAGGAGAATTTTTGTCCAATCAAAACAATTTGTCGACAAGAGTTAAATTGTAGAATGTTTGCTGTAAGTGTTAAATTTTGTTTAAATAAAATTTCTTGAACTAATCATTTTTTTTTAACCAATATAAATTGGGTGGTAGTTTCTACATTTCATATATTTTAAAAAATGTGTCGGAAAACTTCTTATGCAAGCAAGTTATATTAAAAGTAGTTGGCATTAGTTTTGACTATTACTTCTGGCTAAAGGGAAGCACGTCTGAAGACCTAAGAAAGGAAGTATTAACCTGCCTTAGTCACTAATTCCGTGTATAGTCTATTGGCAAGCAGTCTGATTTTATTTATTTAAGAAATGTCGAAATTTATATGGCACCCGGAGTCTTCTCAGTGCACATTATCTCTCTTTTCAGGCAAAACGCCATTCTTCGGATTGTAGTGATTCCTAGGAAGAAAAAAACTAAGGGCAAACTTGCTTATTCTCGAACATGCTCGTCCACTGCGCTATTTGATTGCTAACGTCTGTTACGTCAGTGAATGCTATGTCAAAAATTATGTAGTCTGGTACAGTGTATATGATACTTGTTCGCTTACTAATGTCTTGCTTGATACTGGTTCAAGTATGGTTATTATATAGCAGTAGAATATGAGTTATTAAAAACAAAATGACGAATTGTTTAATCACAGGTTAAAATATCCATTAATTTATATACAGCCATACAAATATTCTCTTAATACAGGACTTACATGAAGTACAAAGAACAACCCAAAACTAGCCTCACTAATTCACTAATTCTAACCTTCTCGTTACCTTCTCTGCCCACCATACTGCCATTCATAACACCTTCCAGCTTCAAAACAATTTTTTTTTTTTGCTTCAATCTGGAGATTCATGTATGAATTCTAGAAAGGCTATCTGGTACTATATTGTCCTTTCCTTTGACAGGTTTGATATATAATCATTCAGAGTTCTGCAGTAACTGACAGCATCTCTCTGAAGATAAACGAGAGGATTGTGACCAGTATATACAATCGCTTGAATGCCACAAGGATTTAGACAAACTTCGAAGTTTTGTAGCGCTAACACGAGCGCTAAACACTCATTTTTAATAGTGGAATAATTTTTTTGATGTCTACTAAATTTCCTAGAATGATAGCAAACTGTATAGTCTCTACCATTAATATCCCATTCCAATTAGGACTCCACCATTCCCAACATCACTGGCTTCAACCGCCAATTTAAACTGCTGATTAAATTTGGCGCTGAGTGGACTGGGGTGTCTCCCAGCATGGCATTGATGCATTCAAAATATCTAGAACACTCATTTGTCACTTGAAAACTCACTTTCGGTTTACTGTATTTCTTGAGACTCCAAAGTTTGAAAATTTATTTTGTCAAAACATACAACTTTCACTCTAACGACGACCATTGCAGACGACACTGCCACCCTTTCACGACATGCCAACCATATTGCAGCAACCACTCACTTACAAGAACATCTTGACGACATTCAATAATGGTCCGACAAATGAAGAATCAAAATTAACACGTGACAGGAGTCCAAAATCTCGCACATGACATTCACACTACGTAAAGGTACATGCCCAACATTACGTGTTTACTTCGACAACCAACCGCTCCCCGAGAAAGCTGTTACAAGTTAGCTTAGACTCCATTTAGACTACCGATTAACTTGAATCCCCCTTCACCAAACATTTGATCGGAGATTTCGACAGATGCAACGACTGCTAATTGGAAATCTAGTCGACAAACTCTACAAAAGTTTATGCCAATTTACAAAAGTATTATGCCAACTATTTGGCTGGTCGGTTGCGAAGATTGGGGATCTACCAAACCTTCAACCTATACAGAATACAGGCTTTCTAATCTAAACTTCTACGATATTTTACTGAAGCACCCTACTACATATCAAAACTTTCACTAAACAGACCACAATATACCATTCGGGACAGATACAATCACAACCAAAGAATAAAGTTTCACGAAACTTTATCACAACATAACAATTCTCTCATCTCCAACTTTAGCTCTAGCCACGGGATACAACAAGGAGCCTGATGAAGTAGTGGCCTAGGGTCCCTTGAGCAACCGAACCTGTAACATGGAACGAGTGTGATCGCTGGATGGCTTCACCACTCAAGATCCACAAGCGAACCGCATCAGCAGTGAGCATCAGCAATTACTGTTATCTGATTTAACAGACATTGAAAAAAAAAACAAATTTTGTTTAGATGTAGAATCGTATAATCTCCTGAGGTAGCACTTTAGAGGAAAAAATAACACCACCCACTCATGCAAAAGGCCTCTTAAATGACTTTCGCCGTACAAATGTTACAAATACATTAATTTTTTCTATAATTTCTATTAAATAAGTTTTAAATTTGGGAATGTCTATTGTTTATGTGTCCAATCTTTGTACACAGGATCATTCTCCTTATCCTGTGATAAGGAATAAAGAATTATTACTATTATTATTACTAAATTGAGGTACATCTAATTATACAACACATATATGTATGATTGTAAAATTGTCATAGAAGGCTTTTAGAAAGATGCTTACCACAAGTATTGCAATGTCGTTTTCTGGTGGACCAAATATAGAATAATTTTCGTGAGTTACCACTTGCTTTACTGCTCTTACTTGAGCGCGTGGATCGTGGTGATAATAAGACATAGTTCCTCCATAAACCTGCACAACATAAGAATGAATTTATTAAGTACAGCTTAAATCCTGATTTGATGAATTTATTAACTTAGCAATAGTTGTTACCAGTGACGGCTGGTTCATACGTGCAAATCCGCACGTGAACCGCTTGGAAAATACTTAATTAGAAAATATAATATATAATGTAACAATATAACTGATAGGAGGCAAACAGTTGCAGGGTGGAGTAAATTGGAGCCAAAGTGCTTCTTGAGGATTGCTGAGTTATTGTGATCTCGGAAAATGAATATTTTAGTTCAAAATCTTTTTAACAAACTGAATCCCCTTAGGCTATGAAACATTTCAGTTATAAAAGTTCTATTTTAAAACCATTTGCTGAACATGGTTTCTGATTTAGAGAATTTAGATCCTACAAAACCAACATGAAGAATATAATAATTTTTTTAACCTAGACCACTTCTATATTTTCCGGTCATTTACAATTAAAATCGAATCTATATTGTAATATTTTAAAATTTCGTTCTGATTATGAGGTTTGTTTACGGTATTGAGTAACTATAAAAAAAGCTATTAGCCTGAAGTATGTTTTTACCTGATAGTAATTTCATTTCTGCAATTTTCTCCCAAAAAAACACCGCCGTATTGCACTAAACCTTGTATGTCTCACTTCCTAGCGCTACGGCCCATTGAGGACCTAGGCTTGTTCAACAATTCTCCATATTCCTCTCTATCAACGCCTCCCTCCTCTATCTTTTGACTCTTACCCTCCTCTACGTCCCCATACCGTGGCCTTCCTTTCTTTCTCATTCTGCTAATCTTGCCAAATAACATTTTTTTGGGAACTCGACCTATACACATCCTCTCCACATGTCCCAACCATCTCAACCTATCCTTTTTAACAATAGCAACTATGTCCGGATGGCTATACGTTCCTCTAATTTAAGGGTTGCTCCAAATTTGTATTTCACCGTTAACCCACTACAGGCCATATATTTCATTAATATTTTTCTTTCCCACACGTTGAGAAGTCTCTCACTCGCTTTGGTAAGGACCTACGCTTCGCTCCTATACATGACTACCGGTCGTATTATGGTCTTATACACTAGCACTCTCATACAAAGAGGCAGTGTGTTGAAATTTAAAACCTTCTGGACTGCATAATAACAACGATTCTCTGTAGCAATCCTTGCCTTTATTTTTGTTACCATGTCATTATCTGCAGTAAATGCGTCCCAGGATATTTTTTGTTCGACTCCCACGCAGAGAACCCGGGTTCGAGTTCAGCAGTGCTACCGTTCGATGTTTTCTTCCTAGAAGCTGTTTCAGCTCACCGTCCGGTGATGGACAGAGTTATTGTTGATTGCCTCTTCTAAGAGATACCAGTGACATTCTCACCTACGCGGTATTAAGGTCATTTATTTTAAACTCCTAACTACTCACTCCCTTAGCGAATTATTCAAGAACTCTAGACATTGCTGAGAATGTTCTGGTTGAAATGACCACGTGATCGGTGTAGGCCATTTGCTACGTGCACTGGTTGCATATTGTCCCTCCTAGGTTCGTGCGGATGTTCCTTATCACACCTTCCATTACGAAGTTAAAACTGGTTTGAGCTAGTGGGTCACCTTGCCTACGCCATAGCCTATTGTGAATTCATTAGTCAGGCTATTCTTACTTTTACCCGACACTTGATACCGAACCTTGGAGAGTCATTCTGCACATGCGAATTAATCTCTTGGGTATCCCATATTATACCATATCTTTAAAAATCTTAGACCTCTCTACACTGTCATATGCCTGTTTTAGGTCTACCAAGCCAGAGGCAGGCGAAAAAGTTTATCCATAGCTACTCGCCCAAGCTAACTGCAGAATTACTCCAACTAGGCCGGGTGGCCATAAGGATAGCATTTGGCATTCTCACTGGCCATTGTAGACTAAATAAGCACATGCATCGCATGGGCCTGGCAACGGATAGCCTGTGTAGGTTTTGTCAGGAAGAAGAGGAGACGGCACTGCATGTGGTATGGCAGTGCGAGGGGCTGGTTTGGCTAAGGTACCGCCTCTTTGGTAAAGAGAAGCTGGTGCCAACAAGCCTCAGCCAGGGCCCTCTCTCGGACCTATTAAGTCTTTTAAGGCAAGCAGGACTCGAGAGGGTGCTCTGATGGCAGGTGCTCTGATTGACCACCTGGGAGCCCCCCCCCAATTCCACAGTCCGGTTAAGGACAGGATAGGGGGAGGGTCTCCAACTAGGGGGGTGCCACAATAGATCCTTGGGGTGTCGCGGTGGCGTAGGCTGAATAGCCAATTCCCCCGGTAGAATCTATCTATCTATCTAGGTCTACCAATAAATGATGCATGTTCACATTATATTTATGTGCTTTTTCATTATTTGTCTAAATAAGAATATGTTATGAACTGTAGATCGGTCTCTTCGGAATCCACTCTGATACTCACCCAGTTCTTTTTGTGGGTTCTCTTGTGGGTGCTATTCCTTTATTTAATGCAATGTATAGAATCTTGTAGATTGTATTTTATAGAGCAATACCCCTATTTGTCGCACTTCAGGTAATCTCCTTTTTTGTAGATCGGGCAGATAACTGCAACACGCCACTCCTCTGGCATTTTTTCTTTCGTCCAAATTTCATATATAATTGTATACAGATTATCCCACAATTTTTCTCCTCCGTATATAAGGTTCTCTCCATTCACTGTATCAACTTCTGGTGCTTTATTATTCTTCAGACCATGAATAATCTCAATAACTTCCTCAATGAGGGACATCCTAATCATTAAAATCTTCCTCAGCGAACACATCTTCATCCATCATCTTGAACTCAGCACTCCTAGGATTAAGTAATTTTTCAAAATATCGTTTCCACCTTTCTCCAATGCTGTGATCATCTCCCAGAATATTACCATACTCATCCTTGCAACACTGCCCTCTAGGTTTGTATCCGCCTTTAATTTCACTCGAATCGTTGTAAAAGGAACTAATATTTCTATTCTCATACTCTTTCTTTAATTTTTCTATCTGCCTTACTTCGTATTCTCTTTTCATCTTCCTCAAGATCTTCTTAGCTATCTTCGTCGTTTTACTGTATTGTGTCGCCGACCTCGTTCTCATCTGAAGCATCCTCTTCTAGCTTCATTCCATCCTTTTAATACTTCTTCACACTCCCTATCAAAACACTGTTTCTTAAACTTTGCCCTACTGATACCCAATACTTCCTCTACCGAATCCTTCATTATGTTCTTCAACCTATTGCACTTATCGTCAATTGTTCCTCATTGTCTTCTAATAGTAAAAGGTGTTCTTTAACTTTTCCTTCAAATTTCATTCTGATTTCAGCATTACTCAGGCTCTCTACTTATAACTTTAAAAACAGTCTGCATTGTCAAAAGCAGCACTAATGTCTAAGAAAAGGCCAAGTGTACTTTCATTGGACGACAGAGCTATCTGGATGTCTGTGATTAATTCTGACAAACAATCCTGTATTGTTTTTCCTTTACGAAACCCAAACTGAGTTATTGGCAAAATATTATAGTGCTCACACCACCACTCTAATCTATTTTTTATCATCCTTTCTAATGTTTTTAAAAGGCGTGAAGATAACGATATTGGCCTATATGAACTACTTTCATTTGGGGACTTATTAGGCTTCAACAGAGGAACAATAATGTAATGCTTCCATTCATCCGGAAACTGCCCTATGGACCACATTCTGTTATAAATTTGCAATAATATTTTTTTACCCCTAGTCGGCATATGATATAACATTAAATAGTGCATCTGATCCAAACCAGGAGCAGAGTTCAGGCTAGATTTCAACGCTCTGTTAAGTTCACCTAATGTAAAGTTTTCTATGAAATAATTAACATTAACATCAATGTGAACGTTTTCTTCGATTTTAATTTCATTTTGGGCCATTTCAGGAGCTAATGTATTAATAAAATCTTGTACCCACCCTCCATTAACTAATGGTTTGTAACTATTTTGCTTATTACAGATATTTTTAATTTTTTTCCAAATATCTTTAATAGGAGTACTTCTATTTAAAGTTTCACAAAATTTTGCCCAACTTTCCTTTTTTGCTTGTTTAACAGTTTGAGAGGCCAAAGAAGTCAATTTTTTACATTCAATGTAATTATCTAAGCATGGATTAGCTTTGTATTTATTAAATGCTTCCTTACGCCGCTTTATAGCTTCAGAACATTCAGTTGTTCACCATGACTTTCTTAAAACAACGAATTTTGAGTTGGATTTGAATTGTGGAATTGAACATTCGGCAGCTTTATTTATGATATTTATTAATTGTGAGTAGTCTAGATCCAAACAAGAATTATTTATTAATTCTGAAAATATTGTACTATACAGAGGCCAGTCTGCTTTTGTAATATTCCGTTTACTAAGTGGTTGGCGTGGAACGTGAGGTATATTCTCTTTCTCTGAAGTTATCAATATTGGTAGGTGATTTGATCCCATAGGATCATTCAGAACTTCCCATTTAATATTAGGACTAATACTGGCAGAACAAAAACTTATATCTAATGCTGACTTATTTTTTTGGCGAATATTATTTACAAGTGTAGCAGTTCCATCGTTTAAATAAATTAAATTATTACTTTGTGCGGCCTCTAAAAGACTTCTACCTTTATTATCAGTAAAACTAGACCCTACTTCTTTATGATGTATGTTGAAATCTCCCCCTACAATCAGTGGATGAGGTAAAATTTTAATAAAATTATCCCAGTGATTAAAATTAATATTATTGAGAGGTGAATTATAAACAGAGACGATCGTAATATTTTGTTTGCTTGTAGTGGTATACTCACTGCCACGGCCATCACTCCGTCTATTGTAAGTTATTTATTTCTACATACGGAATTGAACTTTGTAACAGTATAGCTACACCAGCTTTACCATCACTTCTAGTTTTATGTACTAAATTGAAACCTCTAAATTTAACATTGCTATTCAGTTTAAACCACGTTTCAGAAATTAATGCAATATTTATTTTTTCATTTTCCAAATACTTTTCCAAACTACCTTTATTAGCTAACGCTGATCGTGTATTCCATTGAAGAATTCTTAACTTCTGTATTGCCATATATAATAAATTTTCGGTTTATAAAATATAATTAAATAAATAAATTTACTTAAATGGAAAAGATGAAACTCTCTCTTGGATTATTTTTATCAGTTCCTCTTCCCTTACCTGTGACGTTATAAGGGGATATATAGTGCCTAACGCAGACATACTTATCTTACATACCCACCCACTCTTTCGAATGTATACTTTCTCTATAATTTTCTTCCGGTCGATATGGGTTAAAATTTATCAGGCCACCGGATGTATTTTTAGACGGGGTAGACCTAATTAAAAAAGATTCTTTCTTTTTGTGAAAACTGTGGTTTTGGAGGGGAAAGTTTTATCGACCTTTTGATTGGTTGAGATATCTCAATTTGTGGTGTAGTACTATTTAAATTTGGATTTAATGTAATGGTGGAAATTCACGCTTAGTGTTAATCAATGGTGCTACATCAGTTATTTTAGCATACGAATTTTAAAACGCATTTTAGCATCTGAATAAGACAAATTTTCTAGAGCCATAATAGTTCTTATTCTGGTTTGCCTTAATTGCTCAGTACATTTTTTGTCTGTAGCTGAGTGTTTTCCATTACAATGAACACATTTTGATTAATCTTTTCTTTCACAGTTTTTCCTATCATGCTGCTCGCCACACAGATTACATCTAATCTTACTTCGACACTGATTACTCGTATGACCAAACCGTAAACAATTGTAACAATGAACAACTTTAGATATGTACGGCTCAACTTGACATCGTACATGATGAATAAACACATATTCTGTCATTACTTGTCCCCTAAAAGTTAAGAGTACCGAGTATGTAGGTTTGGTTTCATATTCCCCTTTCTCATTTTTATATTTCCTTATAAACCTTTTAGCAGCGATTAATTTAATATTTCTGCCCTGATTAAACAAACTCTCATTTACTATTTCTTCATCAGTAAGAGTTAAATCCACATTTTTAATTACCCCTTTTCTTTTCAATAAATAACTGGGTATAAAACATTTATCTTTTTTCAGCTGATCAGAGAGACCTAACATATTGGCAGCACTACCATTTTTAAACTTTAACCTCAATCTGTTTTTCCCCATTTTTGTAATTTCCACAATATCTTTCTGTATCATTGGATGATATTTATTAATTAATTTACCCACTGGTATAGCATGTAATTGACCAATACCTTCTCCTTGTCCCTTACTTTCCATATATATTTCAAATGGGCCCACATCTGTAGGTCAATACAACACTATAACATTATCATCTTTACTTAGATCACCTTCAATTTCCTTTTTATCCTTTTCCTCCCCAACAGGAACCCCAGCTCCCATTACTTCCATATGATGAGGTCCAGGACCTCCGCTTTCAACACCCATTTTCCAAATTAAAAATAAAACTACTAGATCACACTTCGAAAATAAGAGAAAATTAGAAATTAATAACTCCTTTAATTGAAAAATATAATTTTTAATAAAAAATAAATAGATTGAAAATTAAAATTAAATAGAAAAAACTTTCACTTTATAATATAGTTGTTATAAGAACAAACTGAGCAGACACGATGTGAACGCTAGCTAGTCCAAAGCTCAACTGAAGAAGTGATCTGAAACACAATCCGCTTCCCTGTAGCTTTGAACATCTAATATATCCACGGCATGACAAGAGTCAATCAGAACATTGACTTTTTGAGAGTCGCAGGTTTCTTTGTGTATCTGCTTATGTGGGAAATTTGTACTGCTAATTTGTTGCTAGACGAGGGAGCCATCCACAGTTTATAGTGATAACGGCACTAATTCATTGGCGCCTATAATTCGTGTGAATCAGTTGATTGGGACAAAGTGGTTCAGTATAGTGCGGCAAGAAAAATAGAGTAGCGGTTCAACCCTCTCCCCACAGAACCATGGTGAGATGGTTTTTGGTAGAGGTTGGTGCGGTCTATGAAGCAAATCTTAAGGAAGGTTCTTGGCAGATCCCATTTAACCCTTGAGGGATTTGAGTACAGTTTTCTGCGATCAGAGGCAACAATGAATTCAAGACCTCTCACCTATGTATCCGATAGCAGTGGTGAACTCAACCCCTTCACCTGCTCTTTTCATTCAAGACATTCGTACCTTTGGTGTTCCTGACATAGATGCTGTAGACGAAAACACTCTTAAGAGGAGACTGAAATATAGAATGAAGCTAAGGAATGATCTTCGTAAAAGGTTTGCTATGCAAAAATTTTTATGTAGGTGGTCCCTCTTGGTCTTCAAAGGCTCACGACTAGTAGTTAAGTTAGAAGTAGTTAAATTAAGAATTAGTTGTTAGGATTAGTTAAATTAAGATTAGTTAAGTTAGGGTTAGTTTAGTAAGTATTAGTTAAGTTAGAATTAAAGTAAGCGATCATTAACTTAGGGTTAGATTAGTTGGTAGGGAAATAGCTTAGAGTAACTAGATTAGCCGAGTTGGAGTTTAGGCTGGAGAGGAATGTAGAAGGCGCTGGACGGGAGGCTCTGACTGCGCATGCGCCCCAGCTAGACTATGAAGAGGACGGCAGGACGGGATGAGAAGAGGAAGTGATAGGAGAAAGTTTGTGTTGAGGTCAGGTGACTGTAGGAGCTAAAGGTGAATAGTCCCCTTTTTTCCCTGAAACAAAAATCAGAGCTGCGAGGCAGCAGGCGGCTTGCCCGGACCAGTGGGAATATAGCAGAAAGGAAAAAACCCAACACCTGAAGGGGACCCGAAACAAAAAAATAAAAAACAGGTGACATGTAACTAACCAAAGACACAAATCATATTTTTAAAACCATTACATCTGAACTAACCCAGGCCTGGTGGTTGATTTGTCGTTGTTGTGGTAGAGAGAAAGAGAATATATCTACTTGTTTTATAATTATTTATCATTGTATGTGTATAAAAGAGAATTATTAATTGATTTTGTGCCGAGTAGGTCAATTTTCTTTAGTTTTATTTAATTAAGTCAGTTTCATTTTATTTGATTTGTGCTTTTTTGTTTTAGTTTTAGGATGCGTTTGTCAGACAGTGTGATAGCACAGACTTGCACAAAGTAAATTCAGTTTATACACTGATTGGTCTTTGTAATTGTATTTTAAATCTAAATATTTTTAACGGATATACTAAATATTTTCACATTCTGCTTATTCTTATTATTTGTACTTATCCTCTTATTTACAATATTGTTTAATTATTCAGTTATAAACATATAGCAACTCCTCAGACGGTCGTGTAACCACGGGTATTTCTTCGGAATTGTACTTGGCAAAAATTATGTTTTTTTTTTGTTTAACAAAAATTAATAAAGATTATAATTTGATTATTGGTGTAAGAGAGACCCTGCAGTAGTATTTTCCACCTGATATTTATTAATTGTATATTCTGATTTTGAAAATATATCAGTAAAAATGATCGAAAACAGTGATTCGAACGCTCACAAGTTGGACAGATATGAAGTATTTTGCCGTATTTTTACATACGCTAAACAAAAACTAAATCATTCCGTGACGGACAAATATTAGAAGGTGCATCTATTCTGAAATTCATCTTTTTTACATTTCTCAAATGCCCCTCAGTGAGAGATGCTGCAAATAGTTTGATATGGGTGCGAAAAAAGAATACGATAGCGAAGACCGATCACAAATATGATTAGCCATACGATTTTTAAGTTATATCCTTTTTTTATTTTTATTTTGCATTTTATCCGCAATTGAAAAGAGGAGCGCTGGCAAGCTCCCCTAATTTCAATAAGTAAACGCAAAATAATTTTGGAATCGGAAAATTGTGTAGATCTTGTGGTTGATACAGTATACAGAAGATGTCTATAGAATGTGCTCGAGAGTGTAGCTATTCTTCAATTTTACTGTTACCTAATTCTGTCCTTTTACATATAAAAATTTATTCAAATATATTGAGAACAACTTACCAACATTTTTGTGACATCATTGAAAAAAGGTACAAAACATCCCGCTGTAGTGAGTGCATGTGATAATGTCAGTAATGTTCCGCAACAAAAAAGATTCTGATTATAAATACCAACATGAGATGTAGAACTATTTCTCCATTTATATTCACGATATGGGCCATACCTAATTTCAAATGATTCATGTCGAGGTAGATTTCTGCTAAAGCCAGAATTAAAAAGTAATAAACAGATTAAATATATCTGTATGACCATTGTGAACACAATAATACAATTATTGATACTATGTATTGTTTGGCACAGCCTTATTAAACATTAAATTTCACATGTTTTTTTTTTAATTCTTTTTTTAATTTTCACATTAATTTTAATTAAATACAGATGCTTCGCGAGCCCTGTACATTGCAAACATTGGTTTTGCTTGTTCCAATATTCTTTGATTAAAAAATAACATTTTTTAGTGGATAATATCGTATGCTGTTTAGCCATGTATACTTATTTAACTATGTAAGACAGTAGAACAAGTTTCATGTTTAGAAAGGTTGAGAAAAGCAGATTCAACTTGGATGTTACTAGCAAATTATTATTGCAATTTACAATAATTGTAATGCGATAGCTTCAGTATGTTTTAGTACATGTTTATATTCTTTATTTATATCTGTGTTTTTCTTGGTAATTCGACAAATTGAATCTTAGTAATAATACTATAATAATAGTAATAGTGTTTATTTAGTAGAAAATACATATATAATAAACTAGAAAAAAGATAATACTTAATAAACTAGAAAAAAAGAAAAAAAACACAAAACGCATAGGGATTATTCTCCGTCTGCTGAGTTGCAAATTTTCAACAAAACATAACAAAAGATTCAAAAAATATTTTTTTATTTATTTTATTTTTTACATAATGCTTTTGGGGTTCCCCCTTAGCATGGAGTGTGACAATGTAAAATAGAACTACACAAAAATGTACTTAATATATAAAATACAAATTTCTAAATATAGGTTTGTAAAAGTGTAACTATATCCTACTATAAGAACAATTTCTTCCCTTTTTTCTAACAACACATCGTTGCTGTTCTATTTACAAAATATTATTAGTTTAATTCTAATTTCTATTACACATAGTGAACAAAATAAAATTAAAGGATTAAGTATAAATCTAAATAAAATTTTTTTTTTTCGAATAGACCAAAACCATATATATCTGAAATTAATTAAAGAAGAAAAAAATAAAAAATTACCACTCATTTAGTAAAAAACTTCTTATTCTTAACGATAAATTAACATAATCATATATAGCGTTGATTTGATGCACAGATTTAATGGTTAAGAGGTTTACATAATTGTCAGAGTCAGGGAAGTCTGTTAATATAAAGTTATTTAATATGTGTGATCTGGAAGGTTGGAAGACTGGGCAAGAGAGAAGGAAGTGGAGTAAGGAATCTGGAACGTTGTTTTTACATAAGGTGCATATATTGAGGCTGTCAAAAACATAGGTGCAGGAGTTGAAGTAAATAATAGACTTACTCAGCTTTGCCAATCTAAGCTGGGATATCAAACGAATTTTTTGGATAGACACAAGCCAAGCTAAATGCTCTTCATCAATGCCCAAACTGCTTATGTGACGGTACAAAGTGTTATATCTACATTGATCCGTTACATATTCGATATCTTTAGATAAACAGTCGTTTCGAATTTTTTTTTCCAAATTTTTAATTTGAGATTTGAGAATAACGGGGTCTTCCTGAGTAAAATCTTCTAAAGCACCTATGGAACTCAAAATTGGTTTAAACTGAGTGACCCAGTTGTATTTAATGTCATTAAACGGAAGAGTTTCTCTATATAGTAAAGCGTCAAAACAGATGCGAGGAAGGCGTGTTGAGGGCATCCTAAGTATATTTATAACAAGGGTTACTATACTTTTAAATATTTTAGCCTTTAAAGGGAAAGGTCCGTATTCCAGGCGTACAAAACTGTTTGGTGTAAATATACTGATATTATATATTCGTTTAATGAATTTCAACTGAATTTTCTCAATTTCATTATGGTAGTTAAATGCCCACAATTCTCCGGCGTATAGCAAAGTAGACGTGATTTTCTCTAAGTTTTGTGTCTGAAGTACGAGACTTTACCAAAAGTTTATGCACGCGGGTTATTGCCATATTAGCTTTTGCGGTGAAATATTTACAAGCCTGAAAAAACTTAGCCGTTGAACTAAGAGGCAATCCTAAATAATTCACGGAGTTTACTATTTCTATCAGATCACCAGCAAAAGACACTCCCCGAAACTTTTTTGGTCGTGTACTCTTGGAAAATTAAACAATTTTAGTTTTAGAGGAATTAACATACAGGGAATTTTCGTTGCAATATCTTTCCAAAATTAAAAGTTTTTCAATTACATCAGGTAGGGAACTTGCAAATAACACTATATCATCTGCATAAGACAGAAGAAGCAAGCGATTATTTTTGTTAATTGGGAAAAAGGAGGCGCCCTGGGATTCAAAAAACTGGACTATATCACTTATGTATAAGTTGAATAACAACGGTGATAAAGGTTCTCCCTGAAGCACACCAGACGTAACATCAAAATCAACAGTACTTCCAGCTTGAGTAGATACGCAGAGTTTAGCGTTATCATACAAACTTTTAATAATTTTAGTTATTTTTGAACCAATTCCCAATTTTATTAATTTAAGCCATAAGTTTTTGTGAGATATCAGATCGAAAGCCTTCCGGAAGTCTACAAAAATTGTAAAAAGTGGTTTATCATTTAATAAGCTGAGAGAGATGATTGTGCTAAGAACAAACAGGTTATCAATGCAACCTCTTTTTGGCCGAAAACCATTTTGTTCCTCTCCTAATATTGAATTATTTTCAATCCAGGTATTCAATCTGTTTTGCAGTATTGAGGGAAACAACTTGGGATCACTATTTAGCAATGCTATACCTCTATAATTCCTGGGGTCAGAAGCGTCTCCTTTCTTGTATAACATTTTCAAATCAATTAGGGCCCAACTCTCAGGTATTTTCCGAGTTCTTATTATCAAGTTGAACATATTCAGGTTATAATGTTGCCAAGCAGGGGAGAGATTACCATAAAATTTATAGGGGATCAAGTCCCTGCCGGGAGCCTTGTTGGCTTTACAATTGGTCAAAACCCGCTGAAGTTCAAGTAAAGATATTTCCTGCTCTAGTTCATTATTACAAAAACATAGCTCTACGTTTCCCATGTTTTCTCTTGGTTTATAGAAGTTGGAGTAAAAGTGATGCCATCTTTCAAGATGCAAAACTGGCTCTGGATTCTTTAAAGGTGATATGCCTCTAATAATTGACCAAAACTCTTTAGAACCCCGCGCTGCCGACAGATTTTCCACACATGATTTCCTAAACTGTCTTTTCTTACTTTTAATTAAATTTCTGTACGCACTTCTCTGGGCAAGATAAGACTCTAGAGCACTACTGTTATTTTTATTTTTACGCCATGTCCTATAATAGTAACTGAGATCGCGTTTAGATTCATAACATTCATAGTCAAACCATTTATTTTGTTTTAATCATTTTTAAAGATAAGGCAGTTTCCACTATTGCAGAGTTCAAGTTTTGATATAGCTCCTCACAACTGTTACTATAAAAGTATAAACGAGTGGAGTTTGCAATTGTATTACTAAATTCCTTCTTTATTGTGATTCTAGATAAATTTTGGCTGATATACTAATTAGGTACAGTCTGACTTTAACCTTAATTCATGAAGTATCTTTAATTTCAGTGAACAAGCGAGATGATCGCTTAAAAAATTCAAATTTTTAATTTCAAAACTTGAGATAACTTGTATTGAGTAAAGGTTACACCATATTAAATCGATAATACTTGAACCCTGTGTAGAAAGAAAAGTGAATTGTGCAGGTGAATCCGCTGGCAAGCGCCCAATCAGGACAAACATTCTGTAACAAAGCGGGCGTGTTGGGAGGGGATTGACGGGAACTCATATAGACAAGCCTTGGTTTCAAAAAATAATGTACTTATTGAATGAAAGTTATCTCTACAAATTAATACTTTTAATAATGAACCTTACAAAAATTTAATACTATTAAATTAACGAATACCCTTTAAAAATTAATACTATTACCTTACAAGCTAATATCAAACTTAAGTTACAATTACTAATCAAAATTCTAAGCCAAAATGTTAATACTAATCATCCTATGCCAAAACAAACAAAAAATAATAAATTCAATTATTAAATAATAAATTCTCATGCTTGCCAGAGTTACTATGGAGAAGCTGACTCACCTAACGCCCAAGCACACAGCCATAAGCCAGGTTTCATTCTTTGCACACAACCACAGACTGACTTCCTTCGAGTTGTTATTGTAATCTCATGACAATAGGAATTCACTCCAAAGAGGGGAGGATTCCCGAGTCAGCAATCTCTGTAACATCTCTGACAGGGCCTTTGCTACTCTACATTTAAATTAAATCTATACTCTACACTTAATTACGTTCAAATATTACGTTTTACATTTATTTGGTTACACATCACCGCCCGAATTAAAGAAGTTGGTATCTCGTCTTGATCCAACTTCTCTTACCTTATCTAGCACACCCTCTACACTCTCATTAACCCCTACACTGATGGGCAGCTGGCTCCCTGGTACCTCTTGCCAGGTACGCTCTCTCCCGACCATCAAGCTGGTGGATCTCGACCGGCTCCCTCCCCTGGCTGCTCTCCGGTTGGCTAGGATCTTCCGCCGCTGGAGGGCGACTCTTTCCTCGCTGGGTATACTTCCACCAGGCAAGAGCTACGCCGGTGACCAATAGTAGCAATAGTCCAGCTCCTCCCAGAAGGCTCACCGTCCAACTGTCTTGCTGAGACCAAGACTCCGCCTGCCGGATTCGCTGTTGAAGTACCTCTAGAGGCACCTCCATGGCGTCGAAATTTCCCAGCTTGCTGTCTCCTCCCAAGGTGAGGGCATCCACTATTTGATTTATTGCCGCTTTAGGATCAGGCGCAACTCAGAAATGGACCGGTCCATACAGGTAATATTTAGTTCCACCACCACCTGCCAATAGTCGCCCGAGAGTAATACTTCCGTCTTGGGTAGGAATAATATTCCCTGCCTCCAATGAGCCGCAAGCACGCTCCCTGAAACACGTGTGACTGTTAGGAATGTGGTTTTGTTTGGTGTTAACCCCCTCTCCATTCACGGCTTCCCGTTCATCTGATTTCATTTAGTAGGGCAGGATCACGTACTGGGACAACCGCCCCTCTCTCCTCCCGGTTAGTTCCGGAGATTCGGCTCTTTGCACAGGGGGGTTCGGCTCACCCACTGTTACTCGTCGCGGCCTCGGACGCAGAATCATAGGGTGCTGACGCGGTTCCATCGCGACGGGGATACCTGGTGCCCAGGTTGGGTCTTTGGGGTTTCCGACAAATGAGGGAGACTCTTCCCCATAGAAACTGATGGTCTCCTCTTCTTCCCCAACAGCATTAAGATCCTCCCTGTCGCCTACGGCTACTGCTGAGCTCCCGCTCGTCGGCTCTTGGTCGATGTTCCTAGCAGGGGTTTCGGGGCGTCTCCTGGGCGTTGGGGAGGTCCGTTCGTCGTCTACCCACGAAGGCCACCATTAGTGGTCCTCTTCCAATAGTGCCTCCTGATTTCCGTAAGAGGGCAACTGCTGGTCTCATCCTTCCTCTTCTTCTTGGGTTCCAGGATTTTCCTTTCCAGACGCGGTCTTTAAGCGGTTTACATACACTGTGACCAGCTCTCCTCGACCCTTCTCGATGACGTAATTTACAGGGGGCGCAATGGGGACTTGGTGGTACCCGCTGGCCAAATCTAGGGTGGTGAAAAATTTACAGGGGCCTAGGTTCTCCAGAGTCTCCGTGATCAAGGGGAGTGGGTATGAATCCGTCTTGGTTACGGCATTCAGACCCCGAAAATCGGTGCAAAAACGCCACTTCCGTTCACTTCCTTCGCATTTCTTCGGCACGAGCACTACAGGCGCTTGCCATGGGCTCGTGGAAGTTTTGATAACTCCCTGCTCTAGCATAACTTTGATGTGGTTTGCTATCACTTCCTTGTGGCAATGTGGGACTCTGTAAGGACGCTTGACTACCGGCCTAGCAATGCGGTGGCGAACAGGCAATGAGCAACCCTTTCCGTCCGGCTCCTCAAACACCGAGCTATGTTTGGCCAGAACCTCCCATATCATTCGCTGGTGGTTTTGATCAAGGTGTTGCAATTTGGCTTCCACCTCAGGCGGGAGCAGCTTCCCGCTTGATGTGTTCATGGTCTCCCTGGCTCTCACAATTGGTTCTATGCTTGCAGCCTTAGCTAACTCCTGCCCGCGATCAATATAGATAGTAGCCGCCGTGAGATTGACCACCCTAACCCAAGTGCTCGAGCCATCGACGAGGTTTACGCTACGCGCTACCCGTAGCCCCGGTTGTGGCTGCACACTTGGTTCCACAAGAAGTTCCCCTGTACACCCGGAATCCACTCTGGCAGTGATAATACTCCCGCTATAGGCTGGAACGTCCCATTTGGTATCAGCCTTGATGAGATAACTTTTCTGTCTGGGAACTACAACACCCTCTTGGATAGAGTTACTCTCTTTCCTCTCCCTTTTGTGTACATGCGCACCTACCGGCCGGGGTTTACCTTGAGGGTTCTTCATCTTCTCTGACCGCTCGACCTGGCGGTTATTAATTCTTTCTCTGTCCCCAGGCGTTGTGATGGAACATTGGGTGTGGTCTGGTGTGGTTTCATTCTCTCCCACAAAACGCACGTGTAATTCCGGATCTACAGTTAGGGATCGTTTCCGGGAATTGACAAATACCCCAAGCTTCTCCAAAAGATCCCAGCCAATAAGGCCATCCATATTACTGGCTACCCCCGCAATCAGAAAGGGGTGCGTGACCTGCAGGCTCCCCAATTTGCAGGTAATGACTTGCTCTCCAGTGACATCCATAAAGGTGCCAGTGACCCCACGAGGTTTTATTTCTGATGTTTGAATGGGAATCCCTGGGACAGGGCGCCGCAAAATGGATAGCTCCGCCCCGATGTCTACCAGTAGCTCCCGCCGACCATCGGGCAATTCTACGGTCATCGATATGCCCTTTGGTCTGGATTTACTAACATGAGGAATTAGTATAGGGATTGAGGCCCCGTCTCCGTAACTTGTTCCGCCTCCGGGGCAAGGGCGAAACCCTCTGAGTTTGGGTGGTGTTTCTCTTGTTCGGGCGTTACGCCGCACTGACATACCTTGGTTACTATCACTCGCCTCGGACAGTCACGGGCAAAATGTTTGTTATCTCCACAGACATAACATGCCCTATCGGTCTGGCTGGAATTGCCCCTTCCAAAAGACGAGGTTTGTCGAGGTTGCTCTCCGCGGTTCCGACACTCTCTGGCCAGGTGGTGGCCTGTTTGCCGGCAACGGTAACATCTAGTTCGGGGGTTCGGTACTTCCCTTGACGGCTGGGCATTCAACTTCGGGTTCTCCATCGCAAATACCGCTGGTTGTGCCCTTCCCGCTGGTTTGGGTCGCGCCTGTTCGACTAGAGTGGCCCTCTCCACCGCCTCTCTCCAATCCTTAGGTGGAAAACACTTGAGGAGGTGCCCCGCCTCCCCGCCTCCCCGGATAACCCCTGAATAAACGCGGCCGTGAGTAGGCGTTCTAACGCTGGTCTAGATAAGGCGGCCTCTAGTGCCCTCTGCGGCTCTGGCCTACTCTTCTCTCCTAACGCACGGCACCTTACCGCGAAGTCCTGCACTGATTCTCCCTCGCGCTGTTGGACCGTGTTCAGCGCCAACAGGTACTGTTCCGGGCTGGCTAAATCACGAAACCATTCGACTAATATTTTTTTTATAGAGTTCGAAAGGCGTCCCTGGCAGATTTAATTCGGGGTACGCCGCTAAGCCGGCGGCGGCAGGTCCCTTTACACACGAGTTTCTTATCCTGTTCCGACCATGAACTGCTGAGTGCCAGCATCTCTAAATTATGCAAAAAGTCATAGACCGACATGTTGGGGTCATCCCCACTCCATGTCTGTAGTAACCGTGAAGCACTAATGTCCTTTCGCGTCCCATTTCCCGGCGGTTCAGACTGCCTGAGCCGCTGCAGTTCCTCCTCTAACTGTGCCTTTTCTCGCACCTGCTGGTCTTTGAACTCCTTCAGTTCCTGATTCGCGACTCGTAGATCCTCCAACTCCTCTACAATTGCATCCATGACCTCCGACCGGTATATATTTTTTGTTAGTACAACCTGTCTAGTGGAAGCGTACTGTTATGGTCTTAGTACTACTGGCCGGGAAATACTCTTTCCAACAAGGTGTCACATCCCTAGGTGATTTCCCAGTCTCCCTACCCCAGGGCCCCTTCCACAAATTTTTGCAGTAAAAAAAAAAAATTAAAAACCCCAAAAATAAATTTGAAATATTACCTCACTTCCGATTTGTACACTGTACACAATTTTGGTGGTCAAATCCCCGATTTCGGTCCCCTTCACGGAGAAAACGCTCGGCCCTCAATTGCTGTAATCAGCAGTCCCCCTACTAGCGGTCGTATTGTCTTAGTACCCCGCCTCGCCAGTGTAGTTGGTCCGCGTAATGAAGTAGTACTTATTGCATACTACCCCACACTCTTGACACCAGTGTAACGAAGCGGGCGTGTTGGGAGGGGATTGACGGGAAATCATATAGACAAGCCTTGGTTTCAGAAAATAATGTACTTATTGAATGAAAGTTGTCTCTACAAATTGTACTTTTAATAATGAACCTTACAAAACTTTAGTACTATTAAAAAAACTAATACCCTTTAAAAATTAATACTATTACCTTACAAGCTAATATCAAACTTAAGTTACAATTACTAATCAAATTCTTAGCCAAAATGTTAATACTAATCATCCTATGCCAAAACAAACAAAAAATAATAAATTCAATTATTAAATAATAAATTCTCATGCCTTGCCAGAGTTACTATGGAGAAGCTGACTCACCTAACGTCCAAGCACACAGCCATAAGCCAGGTTTCATTCTTTGCACACAACCACAGACTGACTTACTTCTCGTTGTTATTGTAATCTCATGACAATAGGAATTCACTCCAAAGAGAGGAGGATTCCCGAGTCAGCAATCTCTGTAACATCTCTGACAGGGCCATTGCTACTGTACATTTAAATTAAATCTATACTTTACCCTTAATTACGTTCAAATATTACGTTTTACATTTATTTGGTTACACATTCCATTAGCTCTACCAGCAATTTTCCTCGACTATTCACAGTTGGGTCTAAAGAATCACGGGTTGGGGACATAGATATGTTTTGAAAAATATCAACGTCTAGATTATTTAAGGTACCAATTCTCGAGTTATAATCACCTCCCATTATAATTGGCATGTCTGAAAACCTAACCGTTAAATCTTCGATAATCTCCGACAGAATGGAATGATAATAGTCATACTGATTAGAAGGCCTCCAGTGTATCAATAATAATATAAAGCTATAATCCGGAGTTTTAATACTGAGAACAATAATCGTGGGATCTTTGTATATTAAACTCGCAATGTAACGGCAACATTTATTAATTAGTATCATTAGACTCTCACCAATAGCGTCTATCTTATCGCTGGACATGGTTTTAAAGTCTTTAAAGTTTTAAAGATTACTTTCCTGGCCATTGGTCCTTTACTATCTTTGCCTAAAGAAAAGATGTTCTCTATCTTACCTTCAACTTCAACATCCAATACATCCTTAGAAAAAGTGGCTATAGCTTCAACATTTTGTTTACAATCTAAACCTTTAAATATTGTTATTTCTTCTTAATTGATTTTCCACTGCTTCCAGTCTCCTATCTTGCTACTCATTTTCCAACTTCATCAATCTTTCCTCTCTCATTTAAGTTTTCCTTTTGGAATTGTTTGATCTCGCTTTCAATTCTGCTGTATCTAATTTCGTTGCTAACTCCTTTGCATCTATCATCATAGAAAAATGTTTCATCAATTCTCCGTAATCATTTTTTTTAACCTCTTTTTCACCAGTATTTTAAAAGTCACTTTCTTCTGTTTCTAATTTTTTTTTTTAAATTCTGGAGATGAACGACTTCTTTTTACAGTTTTTTTTTTTTGCTTTGGAGTTAATAAACCTTTGACAGCCTCTTTATTTGATTTTTGCATGTATTATATTCTATTAACAATCCCTTTAATTTAATTTTTTTTTTGCGAAAGCATTACATAAAATATGATCTAAAAATATTTATAAAAAAGAATTTCTTAATTTATTCGAAATATAACTGTTTTTATTAGCGTAGTATTTAGTTGTTGAATATCTTTAGACCCTTTTGTTTTGTATAAGTATTGTTTATGATGATGCCTCCACTACTTCCCAACATTGAGGTCAATAGAACAACTAAATAATCAAACTTGATGAAGTAGTCAATGCAGACCTGCCTACCTGACATGTACAAACTCTGACTTATTTATGACGTTTATTTGTTTTATCAGATAACTGATACATGTGTGATTTTACACTTGATACGTCAAACCTACGCAATTATATACGTAATTTACAAGTTCATGCAGACTACCTGTGCTTGTTAAACCGGCTTCCTTCTTCATTAAATATGTGCAGTGATTTTTCAAAAATAGTGCGATAAAAAATTTTGAAACTTTACATAGACCCTACACAACCTTTAGTCTAACACTTTGCCAACTTCCATCACTTAATTGCACCATTAACCTTAAAAACTAATTGATTTTTACAGAGACGAAGTGACCTGTTCAACTGACAAACTAGAACTCCTCGCCAGCTTTCATTTACCACACGTCAAACTCCCTTTTTTCTACAAATCAAAATTTTTAATTTATCCATATTTATTGTTAAACCCCAATTTTTACCATAATGATTCAGCGAAACTATCAATTTTGCAGCGTTACTGGGTTATCTGCAATTAAAAGTACATATCCTCATACATTAGTATTCGAATGTTTGTATTTCCTAAAAATACACCACCTCCAATTTCATCAGCCAAATTATTCAGATATATAGAGAAGAGGGTGAGAGATAACAAACAGATTTAGTAAGAAAAAAATTCGACATACCCTCTTTCTTTAGGGCACGTTGGGTGGTGCAACCTCCTCAACACCGATAGCCCCAAAAGGGGTAATATAAGTTTTAAATTCCCCTAGCTCAGTGGAGAAGGGAGGGGTCTTCAAATAAAGATCAAAACAATAAAAAGAAATAAATATATAAATAAATTAGGACAATAAACAAAACAAAACAAATATAAGTAAACAAATAATTAAATAAATACTTGGCAGCTAGTACATGGAAAAAAATAAGACAAAAATTATAAAAAAAAAAAAAGACAACAGGGCGCCACGTAATTTTTCTGTATTAATAAGTCTGGAATTACGAAGCCAGATTCGAGAACTAAAAACAAAAGAAAGACAGAAAAAGCAAATAAGTGTAACAGAAAGTAAAATAATTTCTCTGTCTTTATGTTTAATTAATTAATTATAATTATGAACAAAAAAGAGAGAAAAAAAAGAAGAGAAATGGAGAGTATAAAAAAAGAGTAATGGAAAAAAAAAGAATCGAAAAGATAGAAATGAAACAGAATAAAAAAAGAAAAAAAGTAATTCCGCCGCTGGGAAGCGAACGGCGATTCTTAACCTTGCTCTGTCCACTAGACACAGGCCAGCTGTTGCTAAGTGCTCTACTTATTTTACTAACCTCGTCCCGCCTTGCGTATTACATTGACCTTGGAGGCCTGATTTCAATCATATGGGCAATACTTGCCCCTCTACAAGTTTGCAGGTTAATAAAGAAAATGAAAATTAAATAAGAAAAGAAAATTGAAAATTTTCTATTTTCATTAAAGAAAAACTATATACAAATTACAAAAATAAAGAAAAGAAAAGGTACCTTGTAGGAAAATTATACAGAAAATACAGAAAATTAAAAAGAATGAACATAATAGAAAAACTTAAGATAACGTCAATCCAGGCAACCAAAAAAAAAGGAGAAGAATAATAAAGTTTGTATTTACAGTTTTCCACTCGACCTCTTCACCGCGTAGTCGTCCTGCTGGCAGATACGGCGAATCCCTGCTGTGGCTCTTCTTCAATACTCCAGGATGGATTACACTGCCGATCTCCTGCACTTAATTCTCCTCTAATTTGTGTTAAATGAGAATTATGGGCCCAATCCTCCGAAGAGTAAGGCGTATCACCTTTGTTCTCTGTTCACTCTCTCTCACCCGGGTAACCTCTCCTATCTCACAGGCTCTAACACTCCTTGATTGAGACAGGCATTACATTTAGGAAAAGTCATTGGCAACCTCCAAAGCTTCACTTTTCCATTTATTTTTATTTTTTTTATTTTTTTCTCTCATGTTCTTTATTATTCCTACAGGGAATTACTGCTTATTGAATCTTGAATATGTTTCAACAGCTGATCCGTTCCCGCATAAATATGATCTCTTGCCGCGCCTACTAACCTATATAATTAAAACCCCGCTATTTATTACGCAAACCGACAGAGTATACTCAACCAGCTATTTTTTCCTAGTGGATCCGGCAGCTTGTGCTATCTAGTGGCGTTCAGAAGAACTGACAAGAAAAATTTAACTTTATAAAATACTAATTATTATTAAGAAAACAAGTGTTTTTAACTTTAAATGGAGGTTAAATAGTGATAATAGAGATATTAAGCTTCCAAAGTATTCACTTAAAAGGGTAAATAATTTCCTACTACTAGCCCCAGATTTATTAAATTATCCCCATAACTAATTTCTCCACTCAACACTATCTTCGCACCAAACTGCAGCCCGTGTTTCAATATGCAAACCTTTTATTAATTAACAAATTTGTTTGACAATCCATTTCAGAATAACTTAAAAACAATAACTTTCAGGGGACAGAGTCGAAAGCAGCCTTGAAATCGACAAAAAATAAATACATCTTTTTTGTTGTTTTTTCTTCCAGTTTAGTTGTATCAAATTCACCAGGCTAAAAATATTTTCAATGGTGGAATAACATTTTCTGAATCTCGCTTGAAATCCAGAGATATCTAGCCAAATAAGGAGTGTATTCAATAACAGGCCAGTAAAGAGCTTAGCTTCTATGTCTATGAAGGTAATTCCCCGGTAATTCAAAAATGATTGAGAACCTCCTTTTTTAGATAATGGAAATATTAACGAATCTTTGAAATTGGAAGGTACATGTCCATTGTTATAAATATTATTGAATATAGAAATTAATCTCGACAAGAAATTGTTGGTTGGATTCTTAAAAAATGCATACGGTATCCCATTTATTCCTAGGGCCTTTTCATTTCTGGCTTTATTTAGTACAGCTTGTAACTAACGTACAGAGAAATCATCATCCAGTAACTTATGTGTTAATAACGGTTGGGCGTACAATATTGTCGGTGCGGCAACAAAAGGGTTATAGAACTTTTCTAAGTGCAATTTAAAATGTTCTATTTCTATATTTTTATTATAAATATAATTTTGTTTCACAAACACCTTCACGGAATTCCAAAACTGCTTCGAATCTTTCAGATGTTTAAAATTTTCAATAACAGAGATAGAGTAGGCCGATTGCTTCGTTTTTAAAATACGCTTAAAATGCTTTATACTTCCTAAATAAAGCATTTAAGAAGTTCAATGTAAGTTCCTTAAGTCCCTTTTTTACTGGCCCAAATGTACTCCTAACTATGTGGTTCGATTGGGATTGGGACGAAGTCAGTCAGGTTGCTGCAAAGGTGTTCAATGGGGTGGTGAATAATTGGATAAAGTTGATGAAAATTACCGGAAAATAATTTGTTAAAACACTGCTTTAGAGCACTTTGCAAGCTTGATTCCGTCTGTGCTGATGTCAATTATAACTGGGTGAGCCAAGTAAAATGTCTTGCAGAAAATGGGGGAGATCAAAAATTTTTTACTACATCGGATATAAGATATCTAGTAGAGAACAGGAAGAACTTGTTGCAGAAGTTTAATAATAATTTGTTATCGGTTGATTTAAATAGAATTATTAACTCAAATTATCTGCCTTTCTATCATAGAATTTTTATTTTTAAATGTTTTGAGCCTGAGGATTATATAAAATTTTGTACAAGTTTTTAAAAAATAAGGATAGTCAGCCAATTGAGGGTTGCAAATGATGACTTTATAAGGTTTTATATAAAAGGGAAAATGTATATTTTCAAAGCAGATGAAATTTGTAAATTGTGTAACAAGGTTATAGGCAATGTTTTGGAGCATCTTGTTCTAATCTGCCCTGGTTATTGTGACTACCGCCAGCGTTACATACAAAGATATATAGTTCATGATGATAATTTACAAAATGTGGAAAGTATCCTGAATTACAACAATTTAATAAAATTAAATTATGTTTATTGTTATTTAGTGGAGATGTTAAGAAGGAACGATTTTGTTTGATTTTATATTTAATTAAGGGTTGCTTATTTTATTTTATTTGTATGAAAAGTTATGTAATGTTTAATTTGTTTATCTATTTTCTTTAAAGGACTATGTTTATCGCCCCTTTCTACAATAGTTTTTGAATTACTTAATCTTGTAATTAATTGTCTTTTCGAATCGTAAGCATTATTATTATTTCTTTCTACTTTATTTTGTTGCATTGTATATTAACTGAGCCAGACTCAAAATTTGCATAAGAATATTCATTAACAAATACAAAAAATCAATCAATCAATCAATCACTTCCTAAATACATAATTTTTATAGCCAAACAATTACATTTTCTATAAACATTTAATAATCTAAAACACTTTTTTCTTTCACGAAAACACTGCCAATCGTACCGTTCATACTTTTTATACAAGAATTTACGCTGTTTATTTATGTTGTACCGCGGATAGAAGTCAGTATAGGACTCATTTTGTTTGCTTAAAAATTTGGATGCTCCATTAATTTATCTTTTGTATTCAATAATATCATTTCCTTTTCTTTCATAACTTTCTATTTATAATTGTTTGTATTTTTTGGGAGTGATTGTTTTGATTTCTTTCAGCTTTGGAGGTTGTCAATGACTTTTCCAAAATGTATGCCTGTCTCAATCAAGGAGTGTTAGAGCCTGTGAGATAGGAGAGGTTACCCGGGTGAGAGAAAGTGAACAGAGAACAAAGGTGGTACGCCTTACTCTTCGGAGGATTGGGCCCAAAATTCTCATTTAACACAAATTAGAGGAGAATTAAGTGCAGGAGATCGGCAGTGTAATCCATCCTGGAGTATTGGAAGAAGAGCCATAGCAGGGATTCGCCGTATCTGCCAGTAGGACGACCACGCGGTGATGAGGTCGAGTGGAAAACTGTAAATACAAACTTTATTATTCTTATCCCTTTTTTTGGTAGCGTGGATTGACGTTATTTTAAGTTTTTCTATTATTTTCATTATTTTTAATTTTCTATATTTTCTGTATAATTTTCCTACACGGTACTTTTTCTTTTCTTTATTTTTGTAATTTGTAATTTTGTATTTTATTTAGTGAAAATAGAAAATTTTCAATTTTCTTCTCTTATTTAATTTTCATTTTCTTTATTAACCCGCAAAATTGTAGGGGGGCAAATATTGCCCGCATGATTGAAATCAGGCCTCAAGGTCAATGTAATACGCAAGGCGAGACGAGTTAAGTAAAATAAGTAGAGCACCTAGCAACAGCTGGCCAGACAGTTGGGCTGTGGTCTAGTGGACAGAGCAGCGGACTGCAAGGATAAGAATCGGCGTTCGCTTCCCAGCGGCGGAATTACTTCATTTATTCTGTTTCATTTCTATCTTTTCGATTCTTCTTTTTTTTTATATTCTCCATTTCTCTTTTTTTTTCTCCTTTTTTTGTTCATAATTATAATTAATTAATTAAACATAAAAACAGAGAAATTATTTTACTTTCTGATACATTTATTTGCTGTTTTCTGTCTTTCGTTTGTTTTTAGTTCTCGAATCTGGTTTCGTAATTCCAGACTTATTAATACAGAAAAATTACGTGGCGCCCTGTAGTCTTTTTTTTACTATATTTCTTTCTTATTTTTTCTTCCATGTACTAGCTGCCAAGTATTTATTTAATTATTTGTTTACACATATTTGTTTTGTTTTGTTTATTGTCCTAATTTATTTTATTTCCTTTTATTGTTTTGATCTTTATTTGAAGACCCCTTCCTTCTCCACTGAGCTAGGGGAATTTAAAACCTATATTATCCATTTTGGGGCTATCGGTGGAGAGGAGGTTGCACCCACCAACGTGCCCTAAAGAAAGAGGGTATGTCGAATTTTTTTCTTACTAAATCTGGTTGTTAACTCTCACCCCCTTCTCTATATATCTGAATGATTTGGCTGATGAAATTGGAGGTGGTGTATTTTTAGGAAATACAAACATTCGAATACCAATGTATGAGGATGATGTACTTTTAATTGCAGATAACCCAGTAACGCTGCAAAATTGATAGTTTCGCTGAATCATTATGGTAAATATTGGGGTTTAACAGTAAATATGGATAAATTAAAAATTTTGATTTGTAGAAAAAAAGGAGTTTGCCGTATGGTAAATAAAAGCTGGCGAGGAGTTCTAGTTTGTCAGTTGAACAGGTCACTTCGTCTCTGTAAAAATCAATTAGTTTTTAAGGTTAATGGTGCAATTAAGTGATGGAAGTTGGCAAAATGTTAGACTAAAGGTTGTGTAGGGTCTATGTAAAGTTTCAAAATTTTTTATCGCCCTATTTTTGAAAAATCACTGCACATATTTAATGAAGAAGGAAGCTGGTTTAACAAGCACAGGTAGTCTGCATGAACTTGTAAATTATGTATATAATTGCGTAGGTTTGACGTATCAAGTGTAAAATCACACATGTGTCAGTTATCTGACAAAACAGATAAACGCCATAAATAGTCAGAGGTTGTCAGGTGGGCAGGTCTGCATTGAACACTTCTTCGAGTTTGATTATTTAGTTGTTCTATTGACCTCAAAGTTAGGAAGCAGTTGAAGTATCATCATAAACAATACTTATACAAAACAAAAGGGTCTAAAGACATTCAACATCTAAATACTACGCTAATAAAAACAGTTATATTTCAAAAAAATTAAGAAATACTTTTTTATAAATATTTTTAGATCATGTTTTATGTAATGCTTTCGCAAAAAAAAATTAAATTAAAGGGATTGTTAATAGAATAAAATAAATGCAAAAATCAAATAAAGAGGCTGTCAAAGGTTTATTAACTCCAAAGCAAAAAAAAAAAAACTGTAAAAAGAAGTCGTCCATCTCCAGAATTTAAAAAAAAAATTAATTACAGAAGAAAGAGACTTTTAAAATATTGGTGAAATAGATGTTAAAAAAAAGTGATTACGGAGAATTGATGAAACAATTTTCTATGCTGATAGATGCAAAGGGGTTAGCAACGAAATAAGATACAGCAGAATAGAAAGCGAGATCAAACAATTCCAAAAGGAAAACTTAAATCAGAGAGGAAAGATTGATGAAGTTGGAAAATGAATAGCAAGATAGGAGACTGGAAGCAGTGGAAAATCAATTAAGAAGAAATAACAATATTTAAAGGTTTAGATGGTAAACAAAATGTTGAAGATATAGCCATTTTTTCTAAGGATGTATTGGATGTTGAAGTTGAAGTTAAGATAGAGAACATCTTTTCTTTAGGCAAGGATAGTAAAGGACCAATGGCCAGGAAAGTAATCTTACATCAAGTAAAGCAGTAACGGACATATTAAGTAATACGAGAATATTAAATGGAACGGGCATATACATTGATAGAGACTACACTTGGAACGTGAGGAACAGAAGAAGGAGGATGTTCTGGGTAAGGAAGGAAATTAGGAAGGAGAATGGGAATCAAAAGTGCGTGGTCAGGAAGGATATTTTGATTTTAAATGGAAAAGAATTTCGGTGGGATGAAGAAAGTGGAGTTACTGGAAAAAAGAATACATTGACTTCTTGAGGGGATTGTTGGGAGAAGATTTATGGTCTCGATGCTGGGATGTTTTCTACCAGAATGTCCGAGATTCAACAAGCTACAGGAGAAAAGGAGGACTTCAGTTAGTAAATAGGGATATGTCGTCTGCCAGGTAAACACATGTATGAGTAAAAGATTGCACGAACTAACAAAATTATTAAAATATTAGGGTATAACATAAGCTGGGATAATAAATAATCTAAATAATGTAACATTTCTTAAGTGTATACGTAATGTCGATATTATTTGTTTCTTTGAAACTCATTTAGAAAGTGATAAGTCTAAGATTCAAATTGAAACTTATTTTTCAGATTATTGTTTGTTGTGGACCAGCCAACAGATTTAGTAGGTACGGTAGAGCTAGCGGTGGTAAAGTATACGGCTTTAAAAATTGGTTAAAAAATGAAAAATTAGGCAATTATGTTAAGGTAGAAAATCAAACTGTGTTTCAATTGAAAGCATATAAGGAAATGATGCATATAATTCCATTATATATAATACTAGGTGTAGGGTGGTTGATTTTGAAATACTGCGTAATTTAATAATTAGTAATGATGAACTGCAATACTTGTCGGTGGGGGATGTAAAGCAAGAGTAGGAGAAGAACAGAATTTGTATTGGGATGATGTCAATGAGGATGTAAGTTTTTTAGAAAGCAGAAAGTCAAGAGATAGGAAAGTAAATAACGAAGGTAAGAAACTATTGGAACTGGTGAAGATCATGGGATAATAATACTGAATGGGAGATCAGAATGAGAATTTACACATATTAGTAAAGTCGGTTGCTCTGTAATAGACATAGTTATAGTTTCATTAGGGATCAAGGACATGATAAAAGATTTGGAGGTAGGAGAGCAGATATTTTCAGATCACATGTCAGTTCTTATCTAGCTACAGATTAAAATATTTCGGTAAGAAGGTTCTTAATGAATTGGAACTTTGTAGATATCTGAATGGGGAAAATTGGAATATCCTTTGTAAATACTTGAAAGATTCTCTCCTGTATAGGCAATTTCTAGGTAATGAATTTAATTATTAATAAAAAGATTTTATTTTTTATTTATGTATGTATTTTTTATCACCCGTATGTGATTACAAGTATTGTATATATCAAAGGAAGAGATGTTTTGTTTTCTCATTTATTTTATATTGTTTGAATCTTTTATGTTTTGTTGAAAATTTGCAACTCAGCAGACGGAGAATAATCCCTATGCGTTTTGTGTTTTTTTTTTTTCGTTTTTTCTAGTTTATTAAGTATTATCTTTTTTCTAGTTTATTATATATGTATTTTCTACTAAATAAACACTATTACTATTATTATATTATTATTACTAAGATTCAATTTGTCGAATTACCAAGAAAAACACAGATATAAATAAAGAATATAAACATGTACTAAAACATACTGAAGCTATCGCATTACAATTATTGTAAATTGCACTAATAATTTGCTTGTAATATCCAAGTTGAATCTGCTTTTCTCAACCTTTCTAAACATGAAACAACTTGTTCTGCTGTCTTACATAGTTAAATTACCAGTACATAGTTACTTTTTAATCAAAGAATATTGGGACGTTAAACCAATGTTTGCAATGTACAGGGCTCGTGAAGCACCTGTATTTAATTAAAATTAATGTGAAAATTAAAAAAAGAATTAAAAAAAAAACATGTGAAATTTAATTTTAACTCGACATGAATCATTTGAAATTAGATATGGCCCATATCTTGAATATAAATGGAGAAATAGTTCTATGACTCATGTTGGTATTTATAATCAGGATCTTTTTTGTTGCGGAACATTACTGACATTTTCACATGCACTCACTACAGCGGGATGTTTTGTACTTTTTTTCAATGATGTCACAAAAATGTTGGTAAGTTGTTCTCAATTTATTTGAATAAATTTTTACATGTAAAAAGACAGAATTAGGTAATTCAAAGATGACGTCATCTAGAGTTCTGGCGCAAGGCATACTAGTCTTGGGGGGTTGCAAGAGCAAGAGACTATTAATTAAATATAATCCAAATCGATGACGTCATCCGATGGCCTTAATTATTATTACAATATATTATATAAATTACAAATAAATTATATATTAAATTATTAATATAAATAATTAATAAAATATATATTATATTATAAATAAAATGAGATAAAACAAGTTGTTTTACCTGGAATCGAACCTTAATTTTTGGGTTAGAAGGCGGTAATGCAACCCCTAGACCAAAGTGGTCATTTAGTTCATATGTAGAAAAGATCTCGCCTATAAATTTAGTGTGGACTGCCCGTGCGTGCGCTGCACGCGCGCGCGTTCCATGTAGTTGTTTAGCTTTGTAGTAGTTTTGTTTAAATAATCATAAAAAAAATTTAAAAAAGTTTTATTTTTTTTTAATTTATTAGTTCTTACACCTAATAACTATAGTACGTATTTTTTTTGTAGTTTTCTTTAGATCCTTATACCTCACCCACATACTTCTCCCTCATCTCTCTCATATCCTTTCTCTCTCTATCTCTATCTCTCTACAGATATATATATATATAAAATATATACACAGAGACTTAAAGAGAGGCCCGCCCCCGTACCTTGGCCAGGATTCATTAACCTGTATTTTTCCATTCGTACAAAAGTTTATTAACCTCTATGTATGCACAATGTTTGCAATATAATTTCTAATTATAATATATTTATTTTTATTTTTTTTTAGACAGATACTTATGTAAGTTTTTTTTTGGTAAACAATAAACTAAAACTTAATCTATGGTTCCTTCTTATACACCATACTTATCTATTTTTATCGATCAAGTATATTGACATTTAATACAGTATATTGATTTATGAGTCACTTACCTTGTAAGGTTTTTGGTAAGCAATTACAATTTAAATCTCCATTTTCCTTTTTTAAGATAATTTTTTTTTTTTATCAATCAAGTATATTACCAACACATACTTCCAATCCAATATAGTGATTTATGAGACACATAATTAGGTTTTTTTTTTTGGTAAACAATAAACTAAATCTAATCCTTCTAACCTGTTATTTAAGATAAATAAGTATATTGACAACAAATATATCCAATATTGATTTATGAGTCACTTACCTGTGTAAGGTTTTTGGTAAGCAATTACAATTTAAATCTCCATTTTCCTTCTTTAAGAAAAAGCTATTTAACCTATTACACAAAACACACCGAGGACAGCCGAACTACAGAGCCGATAATAACCGAACAGTCCTCATTTTTTTTAAAAAAAAGAAAAATACAGATTACACAGTCATTTATAATTAGGTTGTCCAAGTTTTCTAATAATAACCACAGACCAAATCGTTCGTTACTAGGTTTTACTTTTCTTCCATGGAACTGAGAAAAACATTTAACACTTTGTGAGAGCCCATGTTGTCTCTGGCGACGGCCGATTAACACTTAATTACAAATGGCTGTGTAATGAGTTAAATCTCCACTTTCCTTTTTTAAGATAAGTTTTTTTTTATCGATCAATTATATTTATAGAATCTAATATATCGTTTTCTTTTTGGTACAGCTTAAAGTCGTTGGATCTGTTATCTAACACAATATACGACGAAGTAGTTAATAATATGTTTTGTCGAACTAATTGTTTATGCAATTAAAGAAAGGAAAAAAAGCTAGTGTTTAACCAGAGATTTAATAGCTGTTGTATCTCAATTTATGTACCAAATTCCACATATTTAATCACTTTTCTAATCTAAAATGTACTCAATTTACACACATAATTCCGTCAATTCTTGCAAAGTAGAGATGTATGTTTTCGGTTAGAAATGTAGAAAGTGCCTATCTTACAAATTGACGTGTAAGAAATAAAAGTAAGAATAGCGATCTATGCGTACATATTAAAACTAGTAATTTAAATGGAACTAATATGTTATATATTTAGAAACACTTTTTATAAGAGCAAAAGTAATTTTCTCTAGAGATAGCTACTGTAAGTTTGCAGTTAAAATTGTAAAAGTCGAAAGTGCGTATCTCTTAGAGCTTAACATGTAAGAAATAAAAGCTGCATGAAGAAGAAATCTTCTGTTTGTAGCCATTGTCTAACGTCTATTAGTCCAAGAAATACATAGATATACACAGAATATAAACATATATTGCACTAAAACAGTCTTAAGTTATCGCATGGCAATTATTGTGGATTGGAATCAGCTTTCCTCAACCTTTCTAAAACGTAACAACTTGTTCTACTGTCTTACATTGTTAAACAGGCATAGGATATTATGCACTAAATATATATTACTTTTTAATCGAAGAATATTGGAACAAGTTAAAACAATGCTTGCAAAGTATAGGAAAATAGTTTCTAATCTGGGGAATTATATCCAAATTCAGAATCTTCTGTTTGTAGCTGTAACGTCTAATAGTTAGAGTTGTTTAAAACAAACAAATAAGTACCTGGTCCCCAAACTGGTTGTAATTGGTACCGATAAGAAAGATAAATATGGAAGTCATTCTGGAAGAAATATTCCCCAAAAAAAGGAAAATCATTCTTACTTCTGTTCAATGTTTTAACTCCCTTCCCTGTTAACCAATCTTTCAGCGATTACATAGGGTTTGTTATTTCCGTCATATAAGTACACAGTGTTAAGTGTTTATCAGGTTGAAGAACATAATGAACGATTCGGCAGAGGAAGTATTGGGTATCAGTAGGGCAAAGTTTAAGAAACAGTGTTTTGATAGGTAGTGTGAAAAAGTATTAAAAAAATGGAATGAAGCTAGAAAGAGGATGCTTCAGAGGAGAACGAGGTCGGCGACACAGTAATACAGTAAAAAGAGGAAGATAGCTAGGAAGATCTTGAGGAAGATGAAAAGAGAATACGAAGTAAGAAAATTAAAGAAAGAAAAATTAAAGGAAGAGTATGAGAATAAAAATATCAGTTTCTTTTACAACGATTCGAGAGAAATTAAAGGCGGATACAAACCTAGAGGGCAGTGTTGCAAGGATGAGTATGGTAATATTGTGGGAGATGATCACAGCATTGGAGAAAGGTGGAAACGATATTTGAAAAATTACCTAATCCTAGCAGTGCTGAGTTCAAGATGATGGATAAAGATCTGTTCGCTGAGGAAGATTTTAATGATGAGGAAGTCCCTCATTGAGGAAGTTATTGAGATTATTCATGGCCTGAAGAATAATAAAGCACCAGGAGTTGATGGAGAGATCCTTAAATACGGTGGAGAAAAATTGTGGGATAATCTGTATAAAATTATATATGAAATTTGGACGAAAGAATAAATGCCAGAGGAGTGGAGTGTTGCCGTTATCTGCCCGATCTACAAAAAAGGAAATAACCTGAAGTGCGACAAATATAGGGGTATTGCTCTATAAAGTACAATCTACAAGATTCTATATTGCATTGCATTAAATAAAAGAATAACACCCACAATAGGACCCAAAAAGAAGTGTGTGAGTATCAGAGTGGATTCCGAAGAGACCGATCTACAGTTCATAATATATTCTCATTTAGACAAATGAATGAAAAAGCACATGAGTATAATGTTCGCCATTAGGCAATATTAGGTATTGGTAGACCTAAAACAGGCATAAACAGTGTAGAGAGTCTATGATTTTTAAAGATATGTTATAAAATGGGATACCCAAGACATTAATTCGCCGGTGCAGAATGACTCTCCAAGGTACCAAGTGTCGGGTAAAAGTACAGAATAGTGAATTCACAATAGGCTATGGCGTAGGCAAAGTGACCCACTAGCTTAAACCAGTTTTAACTTCGTAATGAAAGGTGTGATAAGGAACATCCGCACGAACCTAGGAGGGACAATATGCAACCGGTGCACTCAGCAAATGGCCTACGCCGATGACGTGGTCATTTACTGCAGATAATGACATGGTAACTGAAATAAAGGCAAGGATTGCTTCAGGGAATCGATGTTATTATGCAGTCCAGAATGTTTTCAATTTCAACAGACTGCCTCTCAGTATGAGAGTGCAGTGTATAAGACCATAATACGACCGGTAGTCATGTATAGGAGCGAAGCGTAGGTCCTCACCAAAGCGAGTGAGAGACTTCTCAACGTGTGGGAAAGAAAAATATTAAGGAAAATATATGGCCTGTAGTAGGTTAATGGTGAAATTCAAATTTGGAGCAACCCTGAAATTAGAGAAAGATATAGCCATCCGGACATAGTTGCTATTGTTAAAAAGGATGGGTTGAGATGGTTGGGACAGGTGGAGAGGATGTGAATAGGAAGAGTTCTCAAAAAAATGTTATATGGCAAGATTAGCAGAATGAGAATAAAAGGAAGGCCACGATATGAGGACGTAGAGGAGGATTAGAGTTAAAAGATAGAGGAGGGAGGCTGTTGAGAGAGAGGAATAGGGAGAATAGTTGAGCAGTCATAGGTCCTCAATGGGCCGTAGCGCTAGAAAGTGAGACACATAAGGTCTAGTGCAATACGCGCTGTTTTTATGGAGAAAATTGCCGAAATGAAATTACTATCAGGTAAAAACATACTTCAGGCTAATAGCTTTTTTTTATAGTTACTCAATTCTGTAAACAAACTCATAATCAGTACGAAATTTTAAAATGTTGTAATATAGATTCGATTGTAATTGTAAATGACCGAAAAATATAGAAGTGGTCTAGGTTAAAAAAATTATTATATTCTTCGTGTTGGTTTTGTAGGATCTAAATTCTCTAAATCTGAAACCATTTCTAGCAAATAGTTTTAAAATAGAACTTTTATAACTAAAATGTTTCATAGCCTAATGGGATTCAGTTTGTTTACTTTGAAAAGATTTTGAACTAAAATATTCATTTTCCGAGATCACAATAACTCAGCAATCCTCAAGAAGCACTTTGGCTCCAATTTCTCCACCCTGCAACTATTTGCCTCCTATCAGTGATAAAAAAAACTAAATTTTTCTTAATCAGATTATATATTATATTTTCTAATTAAGTATTTTTCCAAGCGGATTTGCACTTATGAACCAGCCGTCACTGGTAACAACTATTGCTAAGTTAATAAATTTATCAAATCAGGATTTAAGCTGTATTTAATAAATTCATTTTATGTTGTGCAGGTTTATGGAGGAACTATGTCTTATTATCACCACGATCCCCGCGCACAAGTAAGAGCAGTAAAGGAAGTGGTAATTCACGGAAATTATTCTATATTTGGCGTACCAGAAAACGACATTGCAATACTTGTGGTAAGCATCTTTCTAAAAGCCTTCTATGACAATTTTACAATCATACATACATGTGTTGTATAATTAGATGTACCTCAATTTAGTAATAATAGTAATAATTAAAATAATTCTTTATTCCTTAACACAGGATAAGGAGAATGATCCTGTGTACAAAGATTGGTCATATAAACAATAGACATTTCCAAATTTAAATCTTATTTAATAGAAATTATAGAACAAATTAATGTATTTGTAACATTTCTACGGCGAAAGTCATTTAAGAGGCCTTTTGGGTGAGTGGGTGGGGTTCTTTTTTCCTCTAAAGTGCTACCTCAGGAGATTATACGATTCTACATCTAAACAAAATTGTTTTTTCTTTTTAAATGTCTGTTAAATCAGATAATAATAATTGCTAATGCTCACTGCTGATACGGTTTGCTTGCGGATCTTGAGTGGTGAAGCCATCCAGCGATCACACTCGTTACATGTTAGAGGTTTGGTTGCTCAAGGGACCCTAGGCCACTACTTCATCAGGCTCC
Organism: Triatoma infestans; assembly: GCA_011037195.1. NCBI lineage: Eukaryota > Metazoa > Arthropoda > Insecta > Hemiptera > Reduviidae > Triatoma > Triatoma infestans. The sequence continues at coordinate 41,195 of JAAEAF010000558.1, forward strand.
TTGTTGTATCCCGTGGCAAAGTTGGAGATGAGAGAATTGATATGTTGTGATAGAGTTTCGTGAAACATTATTATTTGGTTGTGATTGTATCTGTCCTGAATGGTATATTGTGGTCTGTTTAGTGAAAGTTTTGATATGTAGTAGGGTGCTTCAGTAACGTATCGTAGAAGTTTAGATTAAAAGCCCTCATTCTGTATAGGTTGGAAGGTTTGGTAGATCCCCAATCTTCGCAACCGACCAGCCAAATAGTTGGCATAATACTTTTGTAAATTGGCTTAAACTTTTGTAGTTTTGTCGATTAGTTTTCCAACTAGCAGTCGTTGTATCTGTCGAAATCTCTGATCAAATGTTTTGTGAAGGGGGATTCAAGTTAATCGGTAGTAATGGCGTCTAAGTTAGCTTGTAACAGCTTTCTCCGGGAGCGGTTGGTTGTCGAAGTAAACACGTAATGTTGGGCATGTACATTTACGTAGTGTGAATGTCATGTGCATAGATTTTGGACGCCTGTCATGTTTTAATTTTGTTTCTCCATTTGTTGGATCATTATTGAATGTCGTCAAGATGTTCTTGTAAGTGAGTGGTTGCTGCAATGTGGTTGGCATGTCGTGAAAGGATGTCAGTGTCGTCTGTAATGGTCGTCATTAGAGTTTTTGTAAAAGTTGTATGTTTTGACAAAATAAATTTCCAAACTTCGGAGACTCAAGAAATATAGTAAACCGAAAGTGCGTTTTCAAGTGACAAATGAATGTTCTAGATATTTTAAATGCATCAATGCCATGCTGGGAGACACCCCAGTCCACTCAGCGCCAAATTTAATCTGCAGTTTAAATTGGCGGTTGAAGCCAGTGATGTTAGCGCTACAAAACTTCGAAGTTTATATAAATCCTTGTGGCATTCAAACGATTGTATATACTGATCACAATCCTCTCATTTATCTTCAGAGAGATGGTGTCTGTTACTGCAGAACTAAGAAATATAAAAATTTGTTTTGAAGCTGGAAGGTGTTATTTATGGCAGTATGGTGGGCAGAAGAAGGTAACGAGAAGGTTAGGATTAGTGAATTAGTGAGGCTAGTTTTGGGTTGTTCTTTGTACTTCATGTAAGTCCTGTATTAAGAGAATATTTGTATGATTGTTTATAAATTAATGTATATTTTAAACTGTGATTAAATAATTCGACATTTTGTTTTTAATAACACATATTCTATTTTTATATAATAACCACACATGAACCACTATCAAGCAAGGTATTAGTAAGGAATCAAATACCGCATTTACTGAACCAAACTACATAATCTTTCAAATAGCATTCACTAACGTAACAGACTTTACCACGCATAAAGCGCAGTGGACTAGCATGTTTGGGAATAAGCAAGTTTGCCCTTAGTTTTTCTCTTCCTAAGAATCACTACAATCCGAAGAACTACCACCCAATTTATATTGGTTAAAAAAAAAATGATTAGTTCAAGAAATTTCATTTAAACAAAATTTAACACTTACAGCAAACATTCTACAATTTAACTCTTGTCGACAAATTGTTTTGATTGGACAAAAATTCTCCTTCCAATAATCAGTTTTATTTTGTTTAAATACAGCACTGCGACCAAAAGTGACCTATTATGCTCCAAGTGAGATCACTCACCTACAGCATCCATTCAGATTGTGATCTCTGAGGAATCTCAGTATCTGGGAATTTCTAGAAAGGGTATATTTCTTCCATAATTCTTGCCTGGTAACTACCCTGGAATCCAGATCTTCTCTGGGTAACAGCATCGTTAGAAGGTGTATTAGGGTTATTGAAGAGAAGCGTAGTAGTTGCTTGCTAACGCGTTGTAACTCCTAAATAAACTGTTCTAAAGATGGTCCTGTAAGGCTAGCGCAGCTGTTTTTAAGCGGACTGTCCCACTCTACTCTGGCCTAAATAGCGTGTGGGTCTCTCATTTTTATGTCTATTTCTCTCTCTCTCTCCTTTAGATCACTCTCATCGGATCCTATTACATTTTCGAGAAAATTCAAAAACCCAAAAACCCGTCCTCTAAAATCGCACTTTTGTTTAATCGATTTTCATGTAATTTTGAATTCTAGTAATGTATGTAATGTAAATAATTATTATGTTTGTGGTATGACCATATTATAGCGAATTCGCAGTCAAGTATATTAGTTCATCCGGTACCATAATCTGGTTACCGGGAAATTAGAACACTGCAGGAACTCCGGTGTGATAGCATAGGCAGGTCTTGCTGAAATAAGGGTGTAGCTGTCAATGAGGTTTCTGGTTTAAAGATGTTGCCAGATAAGTCGGAGGGCCACTACTATTGGGCAGATTGTAGAACCTGAGAATCTGTTCGTAAACGAATCAATGAATATAATAAAAATGATAGAGCAAAAGCAGATGAACTCTCAAATTGACCTTGAGAAGAGACGAAACCAAATGAGGTCCAAAGGTACTTGTAGTATTAGATAATGCGGCACAATAATGAATAGATGATGTGCAACCGCAACTTATGATATGAGTGGAGAGTCAAGAGACACCTGTCTTGAAGTGAAGGTATAAAGTTAATGTTACATATAAGTAATAAACTGATGCTGAAGGCACTAATAGAAAAACCGTAGATTACCTTTATGGGCGATTTTTTTCGTACCGCACAAGTGGCATCTGCCAGATTATTATAATTACTAATATTAAATAGTGAGTTACAGATATAGGGGATGGGAAAGACAGGAAAATTATCTTTACTGGTTGTAAGAAGTTAATATAATCAATGGGCAACTGGCGGATTTGACGCTGCCTGAACTTGGTTGAATTAATAGTCACCACAGCTGTAAAGCCCTCAATAAGCAAAAAATAGTGGAATAAATGATAAATTGTATCACGAAATGAGGCTATAACTAATGATGCAACTCAGGAAGCAAATACAACACTTCTTTTAGTAAATATAACATTTAAATATTGAAGAAACAAAAACATCTAAACAAGGCTAAAGAAAAAAGTTACGTACTTCATCTGCACGACAATATACCTTAAAACCCCAGAAATATGCAACTCTGCGAGGGAGCAAGTATTCACCAGACATGGAAGGGATCCACTAACATATGAGAATTAAAAGAGCCAATGATTATGATAAGAGCGTGGGTGTAAGCAACGCTGAGACAACAATTAAAGAAGAGACACTACTCTTAAACCTAACGACGGCAACAGCCGCAAGCATAAAGGAGCAAACAACGCTCCACAAGTAAACATCTGAAATCTCAAAATTAGAGACTCCAAGGCAATAAAAAAAAAAGGAACGCGATATAATAATTAGTGAGTAGAGTAACGAGAGAATGTAATAAGCGAACCCTGCCTCTCATAAACTCGGTGCAGTGTGAGGAAAGGTAGAGCAAACCTCGACGTCAAAAAGGGTAATATAACTTGAGAATAGAATTATTATAAACACCGCTGCACGTCTACGCCTTCAGAAAGTGTTTGAAAAGGTAGACAGTGTAGTAATAAATAGAAGAGAGATGGGTCAGAAACCAACAAGAAGTAAGAGGCCGCTGAACAACTTAAGAAATAGATAATTTGTACAGCCTAACAAAACTGCTGTATGAAGTTAGAAACTTGCAGCTAGACACTAAGCTGAAAGAGGAAAGGATAACAGATCATTCCTCAGCAAAGTCAGAATCGAATGGGAGTATCCCAGCCCAAGAGCAAACCCCACAGGCGCTGAATGAAACATTTAGTTATCATCGTAAAAGAGGACAGCCAACAACCTGTGTCAAATATTGAGAGTAGATTTCGGCGCTTTATAAATGCCGTGGCAGGGCGAGCTTCAAATTCCGCTGATATACTCAAGTTATCTTCCTTGAGGAAGATCCTAGAGAAAGATCACACACTGTTCCCAGGGGAGCTACGGATTGTCAAAAGGGCAATAACCTCCTAAAACAAAGCAAGAGCTTCTGAGAGAGTATACGCACAAACGCACATATCATCGAAGAAACGCTGGTGGTGAGAGCTTGCGAATCCCCAAGAAAGATGGCTTGATAAGGAGACATGTTGGCCAGTCCTATTGCCGCTACTTCAATTGAAGCTACCTCTCGGGCAAAGTTATTAACGGAACACTAACTGGCACACATCCCTAGAACAGACGCGAGTATATCCTGGTTCGGTCTCACCGTTTCCCGCCTTTGCGGTACCATCTCTGTATATTTGGAACCATCTAACCTCCAGGAGACGCGAGTGAATAGTTTGTAAAGCGTATACACGGAGCTCAAATACTTTTAGGTCTGGTTTAGATAGCATGTCATAGACTGGGTGATATTTCTGAATCGGGGTTGGGATTCCGCGATGTTATATTGCTGTTACAGTCACTTATAAGTGCTGAGGATCGGTTCTTGCGTTTTGGGCCTCCTGTGGCAGTTTGATACCTATTCCAGTAGACCGTCAGCTCGGCGGCAGTGCTCCCAGAACTACAAAAAGGCACGGTCCGTCCGCTTCGAAGCGATCCCAGTCCTTACAGAAAGGACTTGTAATGGCAGTTCCATCGCCGCAATTGGAGTAGACTCTGCTCATCTATGATCTTTCGTAATTTCACGTTTCGGGCTTTGTCCGCACTTAGAGTTATCTTTTCTACAGAACTCTTTCTATTTTTTACTATTAACTCTAAAATTTTCATTTATCCTTATATCTTCGGCTCCTATTACACAAAGTAGCTTCTTAAGTTCACTAGCCCAGTTAAATGGCATTGTTTGGGTATCCACTGTTTCTACCAATCATAAATAACATAATTTCTGCAGCTACCAATCAGCCATACGTAATAATTTAATCCACCAACCATACATTCTATTTAAGATGTTGCACAAAACATGAATCCGTTTGGCTTCCAGGCGGACATACGCATTAGGAGAATTGGGCGGCAATCGACACAATTGTTTGAAAAACTTCAGTTGATCAATCTTGATTAAATCTGGATACTGGCAGCCATTTATTCTTCCGGTATCAAATCCCTTGATTCTACCCAATCAGACAACCTGTTATAAATAATGGAGGTAAATATCCTTGTAATGGAATTAAACATTGCAATCCCCCTATAATTATAAGGGTTTGAAAAGGGATCCTCTTTTTTATGAAGTAATTTTAATATTATTTTCGCCCATTGTAAAGAAATATTTTCACTTCTCAGAATATTTTAAACATATTTAATAAGTAATTTAACCATTTTAAATCTAACTTTTAGTAGCACTCATTAGGGATCAAATCGAACCCATGTATTCAGAAATATAAACTTGAACATTCAGATTGGTTTCGTCACACGTACTCAGTACAGAGTTTAAGGAAAGAGTGTTATTTTTTACATTCCTTCTATAACAGTCCAAGAAGAAAAGCTAGTCAGAATTCTTGCAACATTTAAAAATAACTGACAGATTATTAGATTTTCTAATTTTATTTAGACGATAGTATTCCTCCAATTTATTTGTCTTCTATAGAATCGGATCCTATGATGCACGGATCGGATCCTTATTTATTGAAAAAATAATAGATAATAATGACACTTTTGTCCCTAATAAAAAAACTGAACTATCCCCACCACCACTAAAATATGCTATTATCAATAATTTTAATAAATTTAACGAAGCTTTCCTTCACTGTTGCGGAAAAAACTGATCGATGAAAATTTATCAAAATTCACCAGATTGTTTGAAATAGTAATAGTCACTAGTATGTCAAAAAATCAAGACTTAATTCCAAATTTAACTAGTGAAACCCACTCAGAATTACAGAACGACGTTACCTCTACAAAAGCTCGAACCTAACTCCTACACCAAGGTAGTTTTATACATATTCACTACCGCAAAACGCCGTTTTTCCCTTGATGCTAACTTGCCTCTTCCCCTGTAGATTTACTAAGAAGTTTCATTTATCTTAATACTCCTTTAAGGCATTAATGTTTCGTTGAAGAGAATACGGATTGTCAGCAAGGAAACACTTCACACTGAGGAATGAGTTATATCTCTTTATAAAAGAACGTTACGTAATATTTTAACAATAACTTTCTTCCTTCTGCCGACCTGGTGCGCTACCTTGGACTCTTCATAGACAAACGACTTACATGGAACCCACACACACGACTTAAAAGACAAGCACTGACTAAACAGGCCAAACTTCTCTACCGACTTATCGGAAGACGCTCTAAACTACCCACTGAACTGAAGAGACTAATATACAATACTATATTAAAACCTATGTGGACTTACGGACTAGAGCTGTGGGGTTCAGCCAAACCGACCAACATACGGACTATACAGACGTTTCAATCAAAACTACTCCGATAGATAGTAGACGCACCTTTTTACGTTACAAACCTAACTCTCCATAACGACCTCAACATTCCTTTCGTACAACAACTCGCCAAGACTAAATATAATAAATTTCACTCTGCTCTCTCTCACTGCTCTAATCCTTTCGTACAATCTCTCGCCTCCACTACCATCCCTGACAATCCACCACGCCGACTGAACCGCCAGTGGCCCCGAGATTTCCTTCGGGACTGATCAGTAGCTGGTATCCCGTAGAGAGTGCTACCACTGGGTAGTTTCACTCCTCGTACTTTTCACGCCTCTGTAATCTCATCAACACATTTACTTATTGTATGTATCTAAATACAGATTGTAAATGGCTAAATAAAGAAAAAAAAAAAAAAACTAGTGAAACCCACTCAGAATTACAGACACGACGTTACCTCTACAAAAGCTCGAACCAAACTCCTACACCAAGGTAGTTTTATACATATTCACTACCGCAAAACGACGTTTTTCCCTTGATGCTAACTTGCCTCTTCCCCTGTAGATTTACTAAGAAGTTTCATTTATCTTAATACTCCTTTAATGCATTAATGTTTCGTTGAAGAGAATACGGATTGTCAGCAAGGAAACACATCACACTGAGGAATGAGTTATATCTCGTTATAAAAGAACGTTACGTGATATCTCATATTGCATAAATGTTAATCTAGCCTCAAATGGAACTGAAAATTGTATTTATTTCGTAACTTTGTGACTTATAATATTAAATAAACTAACATTAAAACCATATACTAAACTAAATAACAATAAAAAACTATAATTCTATTAATTATGCTATTCAATCCATAATGGCTTTGTTCATTTAAATTATGTTTTTACATAAACCTATTTTCCTTTTCATAAAAAAATGGAATATTAGAACTAAATTTCCAGTTGGTAACCTGTCTGAAGGTTAATTAGGGGTCACCACCATTGGAAGTATGACAGCGATCTGTCAAAGCCAACAAAGCTAGCGCGGCCTCGTGGCTGTGCTAGGAACTCCTTATCGCCTAAGTGATTACTTCGTTTATATCTGAATAAAAATTAAACAATTATTTTCACAAAAACAGGAACAAAGACCGCCCCACTATTTCCAAGTGAATCTCCTGCAATTCGAATTGGATGGCAGCATCTAATGCATATGCATGTATAGGACCACATATCTCATTAGAGACTGAACAAACGCAGTGATTAAAGTGAAGACTAGGCATTCTTTCAATATATTCAATTGAATATTCTTGCAAATTTAATAACCGTTGGTTTAAATCAACCATTTTTATGATAAATTTCGGATCAATATCAACCCAAGTCATAGTGGAAAATTTATTCCTAAATTCTGATAATTCTCTAGAAGAAACATTTTCTGCCATATATCAGCCATCGTTATCAACAACAATTAAAGTATTTAAGTTATAAGACGGTAATAACATTATATGCTCGTACCTTCTCTTGCTTCTATATACACGTCACAATGTATATAACAAAATGCAGTTGGTACGTTAGCTATCAACCACTCTTCAATTGGGTATGCATTATGTATCATCAACTTAGCAGAACTACTGTATATTCATCTTCAACATCATGGAATGTTGGACTGTTTCCATATAGTCATTTAGCGTATATACTCAAGACAACTTTACCCTATTATGATGAGGTATTAATTAAAGGACGGCCGCCATGTTGTGCAAAAATATGATTCAGAACCCGCGATGCAGAAATAAATTGGGCTGGAGAAAAGCTGTTTAAACGAGCCAGATACTTTTAGCACAATTAAAAGGGCGATTCACACCTGTACATTGTTCAACATTGTCGTCGAAATAGTGTTATAAAGTCAGAATTGCAAGGATGTGAACATTCTGAACTTTAATTGAAGTTGAACAGAGCAGACAGAATAACGACTAGAACACCGCATCAGGACTAAATTGGAAAGTAGTCTTCATGGGCCTAGAAAAACTCTGATTGGCTGAAGTTCGGAAACTTAGTGGAGCAAACCTCCCTCAAATATATTACTTACAGTCAACATATAGAACATATTATGCCATTATGAAACATTTTTATAAAAATATAAATAAGTATTTATTTAGTAACTTTACACTAAATGATATTAAATGGATATTATTCACCTGGTCGCCAACACACCACAATATTTTCAGGGAAGTCCCCCTTCGAAAAAAAAGTATTCCGAATTTAAGTAGTATATTCAAGGAGCTATAAATATAAAAGCGAGACATAGTATGCATTGTATGGTCATGTTTCCTTTTATGTCAGCACCTTATTTATTAAGATAACCATAAAACTCTATTATGATTATTAATATGAAAATACACAAATATAGGTAAATTCGTATTTATTTGCATGATAAATTGTAATTTTTATTAACTGAATATGTTTGAATAATGCCGATCACTGCTTAAAAATTTAATATGTATCCAATTATGTCGAATATACTCTAATGAATTGATTTTACATGTTTGTCTAACAGGTGGCTGCACCGTTTGTTGAAACTTTCCGAATAAGTACAGCACGTCTACCAAATAGATTATGGTTTAATAAAAACGTTTATACTTCTGTATATGAACTTAATGTTAGAGATGAGCCCGCTGGAACATTTGCTAGTATAGAGATGAATGGTTTTCGCCTCAAAGGCGACGATAGTTATAAATGCGGCCACTGCAACAGTGAATTCTTGTAAGTAACTCATAACAGTATTTTTAATACCCTCAATTAAGGACCAATTCTGCTTAACTTTTAATGTTGTAAATTAGATGAGGTTAGTAGAATAATTCCTGGCTCAAATGTGAGTATTGGCCGAACAATGCAACAACAAGTACACGAGAGTAGACTAGGCTTAGCTACGTTTTGTGCTATACATTCTCTTACTCCAAATAATAGAGTAAGTACTGCAATTGCGGCCGATTTTCGTTATTGAGTTTTTACCGGAAATACATGTTAAGATCCCGTGAAAAATCATTTTGTCGAATGGCTTGTGCGCGTGGTTTTAAACTAAATATTTCAAAAGCTAAAAATCGGGAAATGGCCAAACTAGTATTCCGGTTAGGTATTACATATAGCCGGTTCTGACACGAAGGTTTCTCACAAAATTGTTCATTCGGAGTTGCGACATTAGTGAGAGGTTTCTTTTCAATGTTTGCGATTTTGTCGAAATCTGCTCCAACCATTTAGTTGAAATCCTTTTGCTAAAAAAATTATTTTAGAGTAGTTTTGTGAGTCTGTTAGCCAGGTTTAAATTTAGCTAACACGCAAGACCGCTTTGATGTAGCATCTGGGGCGTTTGTCACCAGATTTTATGCTGCTGGCTTGGTATCCGGTCAAACAGTTAAGAGAATGCTGGCACAAATTTGTGCTACCCGCTCAGGCTTTGAGCCCTCAATATGCAACCTCGTTCATCGAAGTCAATTTTGTAATCCATTCGCCAATTTTGTCTACTTACTGAGTGTAACTACTTCTACTACAGGCCCCACTACTATTTGCCTGTCGTCGGACGAGATATAGAAAAATGAAAGTGTTGACACGGTTTCTCAGTATTCACCTGCCCAAATTGTTTTCAAACAAATTTACTATGCAAGCTAAAAGAAAAAGCGACTACTTCCTCTAGTAGATGTTCTGCAATAATGCGGGGCTCAATGCCCTAAAATTAGTGTAAAACCGATATCACTGTTGCCCATATCCGTCTTCTTCCTTGCGAGAATGATAGGTGCCGACAAGGTCCTAACTTTTAATGTGCTTTCATTTTATTTAATTTTCTTTTTCACATGGGCTATTATTAAATATGTTATAAAATTGGATGAGTCAGATAAATATCACATGCACAGAAGTTTAAAACAAACAGCTTATTATTAAAGAATTTTAGATAAAAATACAAATGCACACAATAAGCATTGTATTTGGTGTGAAACATATCAACTTTAATAATTGTCAAATACATCAACATCAATCCCTAGTTGTAGAAAATAGGATAATTTCCAGTAGCTATAAATTCAAGTATTTCATATTATATAGACTGAATTAGATCAAAGATTCAGAAGAAGAAACTAATCATGTTCCACCCAATCAGAATGCCTTCCATGTGAACATTAAATTCATAAACACACTATTCGCCATTATTCTTTTCATTTCCCTCTCTCTCTCTTGCCACTGCCACTGTTATTATTATTATTGTTCAAGTCATATCGGTTACACACACACACATACATAAATATATCTCAATTTTCTTAATTTCTTTTTCAGAAACGGCGATTATTATGATGCAAATGGAACAGTTATAGCTAAATTAATGTGCTACATGGGGCACTCCAATAGATGGGCAATCGAAAAGCGTATATATACCTGCTACGGTGGTCTTGGCTGCCCACTGATGAGCTACGACAACGAAATACTAACAATGCACTCCATATATTATCCATCAAACTGTAGTCGTTATGCAAGATCGCCAGAAATTTTTCAGAGATCGACAATTTGTCAAGATGGCTACGAGGTGCTAGCAATTCAAGTCCATACAGAATTCATAACAAAAAGATTAATTTAAAACCGTATATACCGTTATTAGTTTACATAACTCTCATTGCCATTGCAATTATTGTATTCTTAATTTGTAATCGAGCTGTTTTTGGTAGAGTTCGTCTCTAGTTCATCAATAAAAATTATATTATTATAAACATTTAATAAAAAAAGTATAAAAATAAGTATATTCTCTTCAAACTGGCTAAGTTGTTCAATGAATAATACTGTGCATTATTCTCTCATAATTTGAATAATAAAGATCAATATGTGGGTATTATGTTTCATAATCCTAGTTTACCGAAATCATAACAGACATCATTAGATTTTGCATTGCTCTAAATTAATTATGTTGTATGTATGTACACGTATAAGAAATTATTAATGTTTATTTAATTTTGCAATGAAATGTACACTGTAAGAGTTCGTGGTCATCGGATGACAACTACTAACCCTAGTATGTAAACGCAGAACTCCACTCTCAGTCTCTAATTATAATGCGTAATTGGTGTTATTATGGAAAGAATGGATTCTCTTAATACTGAATATTTGGAATTTGTCTAAGTAATCGCATTATTTCTTAACCATACCGGTGTCTAAAAGGAGACAACCCATACCTGAGCCAAACAAAGAGGAGCACGCGCCCAAAATTCCTTCCCCTGTAATACCAAAAATAACATTTTTATAAATCTGGATTAAACATTTACTAAATTGAGATTGAACATAACTTAGCTAACATTATTTTTTCTTCAAAATGTTCTTTTCAAGTTATCTGCGGATTAGAATTACACCAAAATATAAGTTTTTATGAGTACTAGGTAATTTTTCTGTAGACCTTACTTAATTTAGATTTGTGATTTTTTAAAGACAATCTTTGTTTTATGAGGGATTTTGAAACCTTCTCCCACACTAGGCGCGGTAGTGTGGCAACGACCAATTGGCGAATCAGTGTGTATGAAGACTTTGAACGTCCCAGACTTAATTGGGAGTTCTTGTTAGATGTTATTGATACTAATTATATTTAATGTTAAGAAAGTAGATGGTCATGGCGCCCGGGGCATTCTCAGTGGGCTGCCTGTCTCCGGACAGTGTTCTCTCGATACAGTCAACACTAGAGGTTCCTAAGAAGAAAAATCAAAGGGTAGCACAGCTGGACTCGAATTAGTTTATTCAAACTTCCGGTGTCATATTAAAGTGTTGTAATATATAATAAAGTGTATAATCCCACAATATTTAGGGGCCGATTTCTTGGGACAAAATTTCTCACCTTTTAAGTCACCTGGATCGGACGGGATTTATCCTTGTTTGTTGCAAAAGGGCGGGGACGTGCTGACGAAGGTATTGTTAAGATTGTTTAAAGGTTGTTTGATGTTTGGTCATGTACCAACATTATGGAGAGAAGTAAGGGTAGTCTTTATTCCCAAGCCGGGAAGAAACGACTACTCTGATCCCAAGGCATTTAGACCCATTAGTCTTATGTCTTTCTTCTTGAAAACTCTGGAAAGGTTGGTGGATAGGTATATTATTGATGGCCCATTAAGGGATCATCCACTCCATCCTAACCAACATGCTTATATTGTGGGTAAGTCGACAGAGACTGCATTACATTGTCTTGTCGGAAGAATAGAATCTGCTTTGGAAATAAAGGAACATGCCCTAGGGTGTTTCTTTGATGTTGAGGAGGCATTTGACAGAGTATCGTTTGATGCTCTCGAAGATGCCTTGGTACAAAAAGGTATACACCCCGTCTTAATCATTGGTAGCTGTCTATCTTAGGAGTAGGGTTATAACTGGCTTCTCGTTGGCGGGCGGCCCGCATAGTTCAAGCGTGGAAGAGGGTGCCCTCAAGGGGTTTTTGTTCTCTCACAAAGTTTTGGTGCGTCGTCATGGATTGACCTTTTGATTCGGAATTGAATTTCATCGGGATTTATGTGCAAGCATCTGCCGATGATGGTGTTATTTAGTGATAGGACGCTGTTTGTCCACTATTTCGGACCTAATCAAAAAATAATAATAATAATAAGGTTCCTGTGATGATACCCAAACGTAATATCATGTTTCAACTTGTTGCGATTTTTCATAAGAGCGGTAGAGAAAATTGTGTCTACTATGAAGCCCACATATCTCGAAAGTTGTTTACTAGTAAAGTACCCTCACTTTATAGACACTTGAGAAGTTGATAATTAAGTGCTCTTGATGATACGGCAGATCATTCCCTTAAGTGCATATCTTTAAGGATAGAGCCAAGTTTCATAGTTCCATCACTTTCAGTTAAAACGTTTTGTTGGCATTGCAATGATATTTAACCAATAAATATGTAATTTCAATAAACTGCCACTAACCAAATAAATAAACATAATTCTTTTTTCTTTTTTTTTGGAGGAAAGCACAATCCCATACCTCCCTGAGAATTGTTTAAATTAACTGTGCGTGTCTAACAGATAAATATCTAAGAAAAAAAAACTTAGAATTGCGTTATACGTACATATGAAAACTAGTAAATTAAGTGGATTTTATATGAATTTGTTATATATTTTAAATACTTCTTATTACAACAAAAGCAACTGCTTTAGAGATAGTAGGGCTAGGAGGGTTGCCGGGCAGAGTGCGGGATGAGAGGCGTCGGACTAGAGAATTAGGCTGTGAAGACAGGATACGATCGAATTTCTTGTATCTGAGTTTGGTTACTTCCTGTAAGAAAGATTCATAGATCATTGTGGATGGTTTGATTGGAATTATAATAAAGAGCGTTACCTATTGAGCCTTCGAAGGATCTTGGGTTGTAGCGATTGGATGTGCTTGAGGTTGGAACGCTTGGCTGAACCTCACAGTTCGATGCCATATGTCCAGATGGGATTGATGAGTGAAGTTTAAATTAATCGTTTGTTTTCGATGAAACATAAAAAATGTCAATTAAAAGTCGTCACTGGTAACAATATACGCCCTGGCAAAATATTAGAGAGGATAGAGCACGAAAGTTGATATGAGATTAATATGAGGAAGAAAAAGAACATTTTTGAAGAAAAAACGAGTTAGCTATATGTACGGAAGAGAAAATCAGAAAGGGAACATATGTCTTGCCAGAAATGAAACTTGTAAAATTTGTAATAAAGCTGGGCATTATATTCGATGTGCAGGCCAAGAGCACTAACTCTAGAAGTGAACCTGGCGAAGCTTTATATAACGATCTCACTTCTCGGACATATAATTCTAGCAATTGGGTGATAGTTCGTAATGAAGTTCTGCAATATCTAATCTAAGCTTTATGGGAGCGTTTGGGAATGTCATCTAATACCATGAAATAGTATTACAAAGTTGAGAAAACATCCTTGAGTTTCGAAGCAGAGGTGAATATTAGATTGGGAAAGAAGCGAAAGAAGCTCACGTGACTGCTGCTTGAAGCCGCTATATGGACTGGAATGGATCAAAGCGTCTTTTATGACTTTTAAAGGAAGTATTTATCAATATTGAGAATACGGCAGATTCAAATAAACAAGACATAAAACAGAACTAATAATAATGTCTTTTGGGATTAACCCCGTAATAATAAATTTTCTCCATACATACATTGATCAGCCAAAGCACATGTCTTATATAAGGACCGCACATCGAGGGATGACTGAAGTGCGCGAGCAGGTAAATAATGCGATAGACTACAATGACCTCCAGGAGGAAGGGTTTTCTAGAGTCTGATGTGGGTGGAGGGCGGATGAGACATGTCAGCTCGCCTAATATGCCACTAAGAGGTGCCTGACCAATGCCTGTAACATTTTGAGAACATGACTGTTCAGTTAAGCCTAACCTTCTTGCACTGTCTGCAGTGATAAATGAGTGCTGGCTTCCGCTGTCACTGACGGCACGGATCCTTTAGTAAGCGTCTTGAGCGTCCTGGATTTCAATTATGGCAGTGCCTAATAATAACTCATTCGAGTTATTATAAAGACCTACTCCCCAGGTTATTCCGCTAGTGCTGGAAACTGCCGCAGTATGTGGGTGACTGGTTCGTTCTTGTTGCGGGAAGTGTAGCCATGAATGGTGATCTGAGCACAAACTTGACATCTCCACTGCAAACTACATCTATCCTTTGAATGCTTGCTAGAGAGACATTTAGTACAACCTTTTGCAGCCCTTCAAGAAAGTCAGCCGTTCGGTTGTTGAGGTCTTTCGGAATAGTTCTCATGGGTACAAAGTGTGAGCTGCCTTACAGACAGGATAAGATAAGCTTCGAACATCTGAAAGATTCGAAGCAGTTTTGGAATTCCGTGAAGGTGTTTGTGAAACAAAATTAAATTTATAATAAAAATATAGAAATAGAACATTTTAAATTGCACTTAGAAAAGTTCTATAACCCTTTTGTTGCCGCACCGACAATATTGTACGCCCAACCGTTATTAACACGTAAGTTACTGGATGATGATTATTCTGTACGTGAGTTACAAGCTGTACTAAATAAAGCCAGAAATGAAAAGGCCCCAGGAATAAATGGGATACCGTATGCATTTTTTAAGAATGCAACCAACAATTTCTTGTCGAGATTAATTTCTATATTCAATAATATTTATAACAATCGATATGTACCTTCCAATTTCAAAGATTCGTTAATATCACCATTATTAAAAAAGGAGGTTCTCAATTAGTTTTGAATTACCGGGGAATTACCTTCATAGACATAGAAGCTAAGCTCTTTACTGGCCTGTAATTGAATAGACTCCTAATTTGGCTGGATAAATTTAACATTATCTCTGGATTTCAAGCGAGATTCAGAAAATGTTATTCCACCATTGCAAATATTTTTAGCTTGGTGAACTTGATACAACTAAACTGGAAGAGAAAACAACAAAAAAGATTTATTTAATTTTTGTCGATTTCAAGGCTGCTTTCGACTCTGTCCCCTGAAATTTATTGTTTTTAAGTTATTCTGAAATGGATTATCAAACAAATTTATTAATTAATAAAATGTTTGCATATTGAAACACGGGCTGCAGTTTGGTGCGAAGATAGTGTTGAGTGGTGAAATTAGTTATGGGGATAATTTAATAAATCTGGGGCTAGCAGTAGGAAATTATTTACCCTTTTAAGTGAATACTTGGCAGCTTAATATCTCTATTATCACTATTTAACCTCCATTTAAAGTTAAAAACACTTGTTTTCTTAATAATAATTAGTATTTTATAAAGTAAAGTTTAATTTTTCTTGTTAGTTCTTCTGAACGCCACTAGATAACAGAAGCTGCCGGATCCACTAGGAAAAAATAGCTGGTTGAGTATACTCTGTCGGTTTGCGTAATAAATAGCTGGGTTTTAATTATATAGGTTAGTAGGCGCGGCAAGAGATCATATTTATGCGGGAACGGATCAGCTGTTGAAACATATTCAAGATTCAATAAGCAGTAATTCCCTGTAGGAATAATAAAGAGCATGAGAGAAAAAAAATAAAATAAATGGAAAAGTGAAGCTTTGGAGGTTGCCAATGACTTTTCCAAAATGTAATGCCTGTCTCAATCAAGGAGTGTTGGAGGCTGTGAGATAGGAGAGGTTACCCGGGTGAGAGAGAGTGAACAGAGAACAAAGGTGGTACGCCTTACTCTTCGGAGGATTGGGCCCATAATTCTCATTTAACACAAATTAGAGGAGAATTAAGTGCAGGAGATCGGCAGTGTAATCCATCCTGGAGTATTGGAGGACTGGAAGGAGAGCCATAGCAGGGATTCGCCGTATCTGCCAGCAGGACGACCACGCGGTGAAGAGTTCGAGTGGAAAACTGTAAATACAAACTATTATTCTTATACTTTTATTTTTGGTTGCCTGGATTGACGTCATCTTACGTTTTTCTATTATTTTCATTCTTTTTAATTTTCTGTATTTTCTGTATAATTTTCCTACAAGGTACCTTTTCTTTTCTTTATTTTTGTAATTTGTATATAGTTTTTCTTTAATGAAAATACAAAATTTTCAATTTTCCTTTCTTATTTAATTTTCATTTTCTTTATTAACCTGCAAACTTGTAGAGGGGCAAGTATTGCCCGTATGATTGAAATCAGGCCTCCAAGGTCAATGTAATACGCATGGCGAGACGAGGTAAGTAAAATAAGTAGAGCACCTACCTACAGCTAGCCAGACAATTGGCCTGTGGTCTAGAGGACAGAGCAGCGGACTGCAAGGATAAGAACGGCGTTCGCTTCCCAGCGGCGCAATTACTTTTTTCTTTTTTTATTCTGTTTCATTTCTATCTTTTCGATTCTTTTTGATTCCATTGCTTTTGTTTTATACTCTCCATTTCTCTTCTTTTTTTTCTCTCTTTTTTTTTCATAATTATAATCAATTAATTAAACATAAAAACAGATAAATTATTTTACTTTCTGATACACTTATTTGCTGTTTTCTGTCTTTCTTTTGTTTTTAGTTCTCGAATCTGCTTTCGTAATTCCAGACTTATTAATACAGAAAAATTACGTGGCGCCCTGTTGTCTTTTTTTTACTATATAATTTCTTTCTTATTTTTTTCTTCCATGTACTAGCTGCCAAGTATTTATTTAATTATTTGTTTACACATATTTGTTTTGTTTTGTTATTGTCCTAATTTATTTATATATTTATTTCCTTTTATTGTTTTGGTCTTTATTTGAGGACCCCTCCCTTCCCCACTGAGCTAGGGCAATTTAAAAATTATATTATCCCTTTTGGGGCTATCGGTGGTGAGGAGGTTGCACCACCCAACGTGCCCTAAAGAAAGAGGGTATGTCGAATTTTGTTCTTACTAAATCTGTTTGTTATCTCTCACCCTCTTCTCTATATATCTGAATAATTTGGCTGACGAAATTGGAGGTGGTGTATTTTTAGGAAATACAAACATTCGAATACTAATGTATGAGGATGATGTACTTTTAATTGCAGATAACCCAGTAACGCTGCAAAATTGATAGTTTCGCTGAATCATTATGGTAAAAATTGGGGTTTAACAGTAAATATGGACAAATTAAAAATTTTGATTTGTAGAAAAAAGGGAGTTTGACGTATGGTAAATGAAAGCTGGCGAGGAGTTCTAGTTTGTCAGTTGAACAGGTCACTTCGTCTCTGTAAAAATCAATTAGTTTTTAAGGTTAATGATGCAATTAAGTGATGGAAGTTGGCAAAGTTTTAGACTAAAGGTTGTGTAGGGTCTATGTAAAGTTTCAAAATTTTTTATCGCACTATTTTTGAAAAGTCACTGCACATATTTAATGAAGAAGGAAGCCGGTTTAACAAGCACAGGTAGTCTGCATGAACTTGTAAATTACGTATATAATTGCGTAGGTTTGACGTATCAAGTGTAAAATCACACATGTATCAGTTATCTGATAAAACAAATAAACGTCATAAATAAGTCAGAGTTTGTACATGTCAGGTAGGCAGGTCTGCATTGACTACTTCATCAAGTTTGATTATTTAGTTGTTCTATTGACCTCAATGTTGGGAAGTAGTGGAGGCATCATCATAAACAATACTTATACAAAACAAAAGGGTCTAAAGATATTCAACAACTAAATACTACGCTAATAAAAACAGTTATATTTCGAATAAATTAAGAAATTCTTTTTTATAAATATTTTTAGATCATATTTTATGTAATGCTTTCGCAAAAAAAAAATTAAATTAAAGGGATTGTTAATAGAATATAATACATGCAAAAATCAAATAAAGAGGCTGTCAAAGGTTTATTAACTCCAAAGCAAAAAAAAAAAACTGTAAAAAGAAGTCGTTCATCTCCAGAATTTAAAAAAAAAAATTAGAAACAGAAGAAAGTGACTTTTAAAATACTGGTGAAAAAGAGGTTAAAAAAAATGATTACGGAGAATTGATGAAACATTTTTCTATGATGATAGATGCAAAGGAGTTAGCAACGAAATTAGATACAGCAGAATTGAAAGCGAGATCAAACAATTCCAAAAGGAAAACTTAAATGAGAGAGGAAAGATTGATGAAGTTGGAAAATGAGTAGCAAGATAGGAGACTGGAAGCAGTGGAAAATCAATTAAGAAGAAATAACAATATTTAAAGGTTTAGATTGTAAACAAAATGTTGAAGCTATAGCCACTTTTTCTAAGGATGTATTGGATGTTGAAGTTGAAGGTAAGATAGAGAACATCTTTTCTTTAGGCAAGGATAGTAAAGGACCAATGGCCAGGAAAGTAATCTTTAAAACTTTAAAGACTTTAAAACCATGTCCAGCGATAAGATAGACGCTATTGGTGAGAGTAGTGGTGCGGCTAATAGAAGTAGTGGGGGCAGTGACATCAGCAGTCTTAGTCTTTCTAAACTTAATATACTGGCCAATGATGTTTCTGCAGGTAGGAAAGAACAATCATCTATGTCAACAGAAATTAGAACTTTGCAAATCGAATTTAATAAACTATCCAATAAATTAGATGAAGAACTCCAAATATTTAATAAGAAAATATCTTCTCTTATTGACGAAAATAATAAGCTTAAAGAGCAATTATTAATTATAAGTAAAGAGATCTCCAATTTGTTCACAAATACCTGTTCAAAATATGGTTAAAATAGACAATTTTCCAGTTGAAGATCTTTTTACAATTGTAAGTAATATATCTAAAGCGATTGGCCTTGAATTAAGAGCTGAAGAGATTGATTATATTTACCGTAAAAAGTATGGACAAACAAAGCCTCCTTCTGTAATAATTAAATTCGTATATACTTCTTTAAAAAATAATTTTATTATTAATTGCAAGAAAAATAAGTATAAACTATATCCTAACGATCTCAATAGAAATATTTACGCAAATGAGTCGCTCTCTACATTTAATTACCGGATCTTTAAAATGGCTAGAAATCTAAAGAAGCAGGGCCTCTTGGATTCAGTATGGCATAGAAATGGTGTGTTATGGATTAAGGCTAATGGTAACGATAAACCTAGGATTATAAGGAGTAAAGAGGACTTACCAAAGCCTTGTGGTAGCACTATGGATGATGAAGATCATGATCTGTATGACTCTGATACTTCAAATATATCATTAAGAATTAAAAGAAAGAGAAAAGAGAAAAAATAACCTCACCCCATCTAGAAACATCACGGATTTTTTAGTCAAGAATCTGAAATAAGTATTTATAATAAATTTTCTTATTGTGAAATTAATACTAACAATATTGTTCATGATTTTGATCTGAGTTCTAATTATAATAACTTAAATGTCGTTTTTCAGAATGTTCGCGGATTTTCGTCATCATTTGATCTAGATAAAAACTCACAAGCTTGTATTTCTCAAATAGATATTTTGTGTCTAACTGAAACCTGGTACACATCTGATAAATTCAAATTTCCCAGTCTCTTGCAAAATTTTGAATGCCATTCGTCAGATGCAGTGAAAGAAAAAGCGTTAGGACGCCCAAGTGGCGGTCTAATGATACTAATTAATAAATGTTGCCGTTACATTGCGAGTTTAATATACAAAGATCCCACGATTATTGTTCTCAGTATTAAAACTCCGGATTATAGCTTTATATTATTATTGATACACTGGAGGCCTTCTAATCAGTATGACTATTATCATTCCATTCTGTCGGAGATTATCGAAGATTTAACGGTTAGGTTTTCAGACATGCCAATTATAATGGGAGGTGATTATAACTCGAGAATTGGTACCTTAAATAATCTAGACGTTGATATTTTTCAAAACATATCTATGTCCCCAACCCGTGATTCTTTAGACCCAACTGTGAATAGTCGAGGAAAATTGCTGGTAGAGCTAATGGAATGTGTAACCAAATAAATGTAAAACGTAATATTTGAACGTAATTAAGGGTAAAGTATAGATTTAATTTAAATGTACAGTAGCAATGGCCCTGTCAGAGATGTTACAGAGATTGCTGACTCGGGAATCCTCCTCTCTTTGGAGTGAATTCCTATTGTTATGAGATTACAATAACAACGAGAAGTAAGTCAGTCTGTGGTTGTGTGCAAAGAATGAAACCTGGCTTATGGCTGTGTGCTTGGGCGTTAGGTGAGTCAGCTTCTCCATAGTAACTCTGGCAAGGCATGAGAATTTATTATTTAATAATTGAATTCATTAAATAATAATTGAATTTATTATTTTTGTTTGTTTTGGCATAGGATGATTAATATTAGCTTAGAATTTGATTAGTAATTGTAACTTAAGTTTGATATTAGCTTGTAAGGTAATAGTATTAATTTTTAAAGGGTATTAGTTTTTTTTTAATAGTATTACATTTTTGTAAGGTTCAGTATTAAAAGTATTAATTTGTAGAGATAACTTTCATTCAATAAGTACATTATTTTTTGAAACCAAGGCTTGTCTATATGAGTTCCCGTCAATCCCCTCCCAACACGCCCGCTTCGTTACACTGGTGTCAGGTGTGGGGTAGTATGCAATAAGTACTACTTCATTACGCGGACCAACTACACTGGAGAGGCGGGGTACTAAGACAATACGACCGCTAGTAGGGGGACTGCTGATTACAGCAATTGAGGGCCGAGCGTTTTCTCCGTGAAGGGGACCGAAATCGGGGATTTGACCACCAAAATTGTGTACAGTGTACAAATCGGAAGTGAGGTAATATTTCAAATTTATTTTTGGGGTTTTTAATTTTTTTTTTTTACTGCAAAAATTTGTGGAAGGGGCCCTGGGGTAGGGAGACTGGGAAATCACCTAGGGATGTGACACCTTGTTGGAAAGAGTATTTCCCGGCCAGTAGTACTAAGACCATAACAGTACGCTTCCACTAGACAGGTTGTACTAACAAAAAATATATACCGGTCGGAGGTCATGGATGCAATTGTAGAGGAGTTGGAGGATCTACGAGTCGCGAATCAGGAACTGAAGGAGTTCAAAGACCAGCAGGTGCGAGAAAAGGCACAGTTAGAGGAGGAACTGCAGCGGCTCAGGCAGTCTGAACCGCCGGGAAATGGGACGCGAAAGGACATTAGTGCTTCACGGTTACTACAGACATGGAGTGGGGATGACCCCAACATGTCGGTCTATGACTTTTTGCATAATTTAGAGATGCTGGCACTCAGCAGTTCATGGTCGGAACAGGATAAGAAACTCGTGTGTAAAGGGACCTGCCGCCGCCGGCTTAGCGGCGTACCCCGAATTAAATCTGCCAGGGACGCCTTTCGAACTCTATAAAAAAAATATTAGTCGAATGGTTTCGTGATTTAGCCAGCCCGGAACAGTACCTGTTGGCGCTGAACACGGTCCAACAGCGCGAGGGAGAATCAGTGCAGGACTTCGCGGTAAGGTGCCGTGCGTTAGGAGAGAAGAGTAGGCCAGAGCCGCAGAGGGCACTAGAGGCCGCCTTATCTAGACCAGCGTTAGAACGCCTACTCACGGCCGCGTTTATTCAGGGGTTATCCGGGGAGGCGGGGCACCTCCTCAAGTGTTTTCCACCTAAGGATTGGAGAGAGGCGGTGGAGAGGGCCACTCTAGTCGAACAGGCGCGACCCAAACCAGCGGGAAGGGCACAACCAGCGGTATTTGCGATGGAGAACCCGAAGTTGAATGCCCAGCCGTCAAGGGAAGTACCGAACCCCCGAACTAGATGTTACCGTTGCCGGCAAACAGGCCACCACCTGGCCAGAGAGTGTCGGAACCGCGGAGAGCAACCTCGACAAACCTCGTCTTTTGGAAGGGGCAATTCCAGCCAGACCGATAGGGCATGTTATGTCTGTGGAGATAACAAACATTTTGCCCGTGGCTGTCCGAGGCGAGTGAGGGTAACCAAGGTATGTCAGTGCGGCGTAACGCCCGAACAAGAGAAACACCACCCAAACTCAGAGGGTTTCGCCCTTGCCCCGGAGGCGGAACAAGTTACGGAGACGGGGCCTCAATCCCTATACTAATTCCTCATGTTAGTAAATCCAGACCAAAGGGCATATCGATGACCGTAGAATTGCCCGATGGTCGGCGGGAGCTACTGGTAGACATCGGGGCGGAGCTATCCATTTTGCGGCGCCCTGTCCCAGGGATTCCCATTCAAACATCAGAAATAAAACCTCGTGGGGTCACTGGCACCTTTATGGATGTCACTGGAGAGCAAGTCATTACCTGCAAATTGGGGAGCCTGCAGGTCACGCACCCCTTTCTGATTGCGGGGGTAGCCAGTAATATGGATGGCCTTATTGGCTGGGATCTTTTGGAGAAGCTTGGGGTATTTGTCAATTCCCGGAAACGATCCCTAACTGTAGATCCGGAATTACACGTGCGTTTTGTGGGAGAGAATGAAACCACACCAGACCACACCCAATGTTCCATCACAACGCCTGGGGACAGAGAAAGAATTAATAACCGCCAGGTCGAGCGGTCAGAGAAGATGAAGAACCCTCAAGGTAAACCCCGGCCGGAAGGTGCGCATGTACACAAAAGGGAGAGGAAAGAGAGTAACTCTATCCAAGAGGGTGTTGTAGTTCCCAGACAGAAAAGTTATCTCATCAAGGCTGATACCAAATGGGACGTTCCAGCCTATAGCGGGAGTATTATCACTGCCAGAGTGGATTCCGGGTGTACAGGGGAACTTCTTGTGGAACCAAGTGTGCAGCCACAACCGGGCTTACGGGTAGCGCGTAGCGTAAACCTCGTCGATGGCTCGAGCACTTGGGTTAGGGTGGTCAATCTCACGGCGGCTACTATCCATATTGATCGCGGGCAGGAGTTAGCTAAGGCTGCAAGCATAGAACCAATTGTGAGAGCCAGGGAGACCATGAACACATCAAGCGGGAAGCTGCTCCCGCCTGAGGTGGAAGCCAAATTGCAACACCTTGATCAAAACCACCAGCGAATGATATGGGAGGTTCTGGCCAAACATAGCTCGGTGTTTGAGGAGCCGGACGGAAAGGGTTGCTCATTGCCTGTTCGCCACCGCATTGAGACCGGCGACGCTAGGCCGGTAGTCAAGCGTCCTTACAGAGTCCCACATTGCCACAAGGAAGTGATAGCAAACCACATCAAAGTTATGCTAGAGCAGGGAGTTATCAAAACTTCCACGAGCCCATGGCAAGCGCCTGTAGTGCTCGTGCCGAAGAAATGCGAAGGAAGTGAACGGAAGTGGCGTTTTTGCACCGATTTTCGGGGTCTGAATGCTGTAACCAAGACGGATTCATACCCACTCCCCTTGATCACGGAGACCCTGGAGAACCTAGGCCCCTGTAAATTTTTCACCACCCTAGATTTGGCCAGCGGGTACCACCAAGTCCCCATTGCGCCCCCTGTAAATTACGTCATCGAGAAGGGTCGAGGAGAGCTGGTCACAGTGTATGTAAACCGCTTAAAGACCGCGTCTGGAAAGGAAAATCCTGGAACCCAAGAAGAAGAGGAAGGATGAGACCAGCAGTTGCCCTCTTACGGAAATCAGGAGGCACTATTGGAAGAGGACCACTAATGGTGGCCTTCGTGGGTAGACGACGAACGGACCTCCCCAACGCCCAGGAGACGCCCCGAAACCCCTGCTAGGAACATCGACCAAGAGCCGACGAGCGGGAGCTCAGCAGTAGCCGTAGGCGACAGGGAGGATCTTAATGCTGTTGGGGAAGAAGAGGAGACCATCAGTTTCTATGGGGAAGAGTCTCCCTCATTTGTCGGAAACCCCAAAGACCCAACCTGGGCACCAGGTATCCCCGTCGCGATGGAACCGCGTCAGCACCCTATGATTCTGCGTCCGAGGCCGCGACGAGTAACAGTGGGTGAGCCGAACCCCCCTGTGCAAAGAGCCGAATCTCCGGAACTAACCGGGAGGAGAGAGGGGCGGTTGTCCCAGTACGTGATCCTGCCCTACTAAATGAAATCAGATGAACGGGAAGCCGTGAATGGAGAGGGGGTTAACACCAAACAAAACCACATTCCTAACAGTCACACGTGTTTCAGGGAGCGTGCTTGCGGCTCATTGGAGGCAGGGAATATTATTCCTACCCAAGACGGAAGTATTACTCTCGGGCGACTATTGGCAGGTGGTGGTGGAACTAAATATTACCTGTATGGACCGGTCCATTTCTGAGTTGCGCCTGATCCTAAAGCGGCAATAAATCAAATAGTGGATGCCCTCACCTTGGGAGGAGACAGCAAGCTGGGAAATTTCGACGCCATGGAGGTGCCTCTAGAGGTACTTCAACAGCGTATCCGGCAGGCGGAGTCTTGGTCTCAGCAAGACAGCTGGACGGTGAGCCTTCTGGGAGGAGCTGGACTATTGCTACTATTGGTCACCGGCGTAGCTCTTGCCTGGTGGAAGTATACCCAGCGAGGAAAGAGTCGCCCTCCAGCGGCGGAAGATCCTAGCCAACCGGAGAGCAGCCAGGGGAGGGAGCCGGTCGAGATCCACCAGCTTGATGGTCGGGAGAGAGCGTACCTGGCAAGAGGTACCAGGGAGCCAGCTGCCCATCAGTGTAGGGGTTAATGAGAGTGTAGAGGGTGTGCTAGATAAGGTAAGAGAAGTTGGATCAAGACGAGATACCAACTTCTTTAATTCGGGGGGTGATGTGTAACCAAATAAATGTAAAACGTAATATTTGAACGTAATTAAGTGTAGAATATAGATTTAATTTAAATGTAGAGTAGCAAAGGCCCTGTCAGAGATGTTACAGAGATTGCTGACTCGGGAATCCTCCCCTCTTTGGAGTGAATTCCTATTGTCATGAGATTACAATAACAACTAGAAGGAAGTCAGTCTGTGGTTGTGTGCAAAGAATGAAACCTGGCTTATGGCTGTGTGCTTGGGCGTTAGGTGAGTCAGCTTCTCCATAGTAACTCTGGCAAGGCATGAGAATTTATTATTTAATAATTGAATTCATTAAATAATAATTGAATTTATTATTTTTGTTTGTTTTGGCATAGGATGATTAATATTAGCTTAGAATTTGATTAGTAATTGTAACTTAAGTTTGATATTAGCTTGTAAGGTAATAGTATTAATTTTTAAAGGGTATTAGTTTTTTTTTAATAGTATTACATTTTTGTAAGGTTCAGTATTAAAAGTATTAATTTGTAGAGATAACTTTCATTCAATAAGTACATTATTTTTTGAAACCAAGGCTTGTCTATATGAGTTCCCGTCAATCCCCTCCCAACACGCCCGCTTTGTTACAGAATGTTTGTCCTGATTGGGCGCTTGCCAGCGGATTCACCTGCACAATTCACTTTTCTTTCTACACAGGGTTCAAGTATTATCGATTTAATATGGTGTAACCTTTACTCAATACAAGTTATCTCAAGTTTTGAAATTAAAAATTTGAATTTTTTAAGCGATCATCTCGCTTGTTCACTGAAATTAAAGATACTTCATGAATTAAGGTTAAAGTCAGACTGTACCTAATTAGTATATCAGCCAAAATTTATCTAGAATCACAATAAAGAAGGAATTTAGTAATACAATTGCAAACTCCACTCGTTTATACTTTTATAGTAACAGTTGTGAGGAGCTATATCAAAACTTGAACTCTGCAATAGTGGAAACTGCCTTATCTTTAAAAATGATTAAAACAAAATAAATGGTGTGACTATGAATGTTATGAATCTAAACGCGATCTCAGTAACTATTATAGGACATGGCGTAAAAATAAAAATAACAGTAGTGCTCTAGAGTCTTATCTTGCCCAGAGAAGTGCGTACAGAAATTTAATTAAAAGTAAGAAAAGACAGTTTAGGAAATCATGTGTGGAAAATCTGTCGGCAGCGCGGGGTTCTAAAGAGTTTTGGTCAATTATTAGAGGCATATCACCTTTAAAGAATCCAGAGCCAGTTTTGCATCTTGAAAGATGGCATCACTTTTACTCCAACTTCTATAAACCAAGAGAAAACATGGGAAACGTAGAGCTATGTTTTTGTAATAATGAACTAGAGCAGGAAATATCTTTACTTGAACTTCAGCGGGTTTTGACCAATTGTAAAGCCAACAAGGCTCCCGGCAGGGACTTGATCCCCTATAAATTTTATGGTAATCTCTCCCCTGCTTGGCAACATTATAACCTGAATATGTTCAACTTGATAATAAGAACTCGGAAAATACCTGAGAGTTGGGCCCTAATTGATTTGAAAATGTTATACAAGAAAGGAGACGCTTCTGACCCCAGGAATTATAGAGGTATAGCATTGCTAAATAGTGATCCCAAGTTGTTTCCCTCAATACTGCAAAACAGATTGAATACCTGGATTGAAAATAATTCAATATTAGGAGAGGAACAAAATGGTTTTCGGCCAAAAAGAGGTTGCATTGATAACCTGTTTGTTCTTAGCACAATCATCTCTCTCAGCTTATTAAATGATAAACCACTTTTTACAATTTTTGTAGACTTCCGGAAGGCTTTCGATCTGATATCTCACAAAAACTTATGGCTTAAATTAATAAAATTGGGAATTGGTTCAAAAATAACTAAAATTATTAAAAGTTTGTATGATAACGCTAAACTCTGCGTATCTACTCAAGCTGGAAGTACTGTTGATTTTGATGTTACGTCTGGTGTGCTTCAGGGAGAACCTTTATCACCGTTGTTATTCAACTTATACATAAGTGATATAGTCCAGTTTTTTGAATCCCAGGGCGCCTCCTTTTTCCCAATTAACAAAAATAATCGCTTGCTTCTTCTGTCTTATGCAGATGATATAGTGTTATTTGCAAGTTCCCTACCTGATGTAATTGAAAAACTTTTAATTTTGGAAAGATATTGCAACGAAAATTCCCTGTATGTTAATTCCTCTAAAACTAAAATTGTTTACTTTTCCAAGAGTACACGACCAAAAAAGTTTCGGGGAGTGTCTTTTGCTGGTGATCTGATAGAAATAGTAAACTCCGTGAATTATTTAGGATTGCCTCTTAGTTCAACGGCTAAGTTTTTTCAGGCTTGTAAATATTTCACCGCAAAAGCTAATATGGCAATAACCCGCGTGCATAAACTTTTGGTAAAGTCTCGTACTTCAGACACAAAACTTAGAGAAAATCACGTCTACTTTGCTATACGCCGGAGAATTGTGGGCATTTAACTACCATAATGAAATTGAGAAAATTCAGTTGAAATTCATTAAACGAATATATAATATCAGTATATTTACACCAAACAGTTTTGTACGCCTGGAATACGGACCTTTCCCTTTAAAGGCTAAAATATTTAAAAGTATAGTAACCCTTGTTATAAATATACTTAGGATGCCCTCAACACGCCTTCCTCGCATCTGTTTTGACGCTTTACTATATAGAGAAACTCTTCCGTTTAATGACATTAAATACAACTGGGTCACTCAGTTTAAATCAATTTTGAGTTCCATAGGTGCTTTAGAAGATTTTACTCAGGAAGACCCCGTTATTCTCAAATCTCAAATTAAAAATTTGGAAAAAAAAATTCGAAACGACTGTTTATCTAAAGATATCGAATATGTAACGGATCGATGTAGATATAACACTTTGTACCGTCACATAAGCAGTTTGGGCATTGATGAAGAGCATTTAGCTTGGCTTGTGTCTATCCAAAAAATTCGTTTGATATCCCAGCTTAGATTGGCAAAGCTGAGTAAGTCTATTATTTACTTCAACTCCTGCACCTATGTTTTTGACAGCCTCAATATATGCACCTTATGTAAAAACAACGTTCCAGATTCCTTACTCCACTTCCTTCTCTCTTGCCCAGTCTTCGAACCTTCCAGATCACACATATTAAATAACTTTATATTAACAGACTTCCCTGACTCTGACAATTATGTAAACCTCTTAACCATTAAATCTGTGCATCAAATCAACGCTATATATGATTATGTTAATTTATCGTTAAGAATAAGAAGTTTTTTACTAAATGAGTGGTAATTTTTTATTTTTTTCTTCTTTAATTAATTTCAGATATATATGGTTTTGGTCTATTTGAAAAAAAAAAATTTTATTTAGATTTATACTTAATCCTTTAATTTTATTTTGTTCACTATGTGTAATAGAAATTAGAATTAAACTAATAATATTTTGTAAATAGAACAGCAACGATGTGTTGTTAGAAAAAAGGGAAGAAATTGTTCTTATAGTAGGATATAGTTACACTTTTACAAACCTATATTTAGAAATTTGTATTTTATATATTAAGTACATTTTTGTGTAGTTCTATTTTACATTGTCACACTCCATGCTAAGGGGGAACCCCAAAAGCATTATGTAAAAAATAAAATAAATAAAAAAATATTTTTTGAATCTTTTGTTATGTTTTGTTGAAAATTTGCAACTCAGCAGACGGAGAATAATCCCTATGCGTTTTGTGTTTTTTTTCTTTTTTTCTAGTTTATTAAGTATTATCTTTTTTCTAGTTTATTATATATGTATTTTCTACTAAATAAACACTATTACTATTATTATATTATTATTACTAAGATTCAATTTGTCGAATAACCAAAAGAAACACAGATATAAATAAAGAATATAAACATGTACTAAAACATACTGAAGCTATCGCATTACAATTATTGTAAATTGCAATAATAATTTGCTAGTAACATCCAAGTTGAATCTACTTTTCTCAATCTTTCTAAACATGAAACAACTTGTTCTACTGTCTTACATAGTTAAATAAGTAAACATGGCTAAACAGCATACGATATTATCCACTAAAAAATGTTATTTTTTAATCAAAGAATATTGGAACAAGCAAAACCAATGTTTGCAATGTACAGGGCTCGCGAAGCATCTGTATTTAATTAAAATTAATGTGAAAATTAAAAAAAGAATTAAAAAAAAAACATGTGAAATTTAATGTTTAATAAGGCTGTGCCAAACAATACATAGTATCAATAATTGTATTATTGTGTTCACAATGGTCATACAGATATATTTAATCTGTTTATTACTTTTTAATTCTGGCTTTAGCAGAAATCTACCTCGACATGAATCATTTGAAATTAGATATGGCCCATATCGTGAATATAAATGGAGAAATAGTTCTACAACTCATGTTGGTATTTATAATCAGAATCTTTTTTGTTGCGGAACATTACTGACATTATCACATGCACTCACTACAGCGGGATGTTTTGTACCTTTTTTCAATGATGTCACAAAAATGTTGGTAAGTTGTTCTCAATATATTTGAATAAATTTTTATATGTAAAAGGACAGAATTAGGTAACAGTAAAATTGAAGAATAGCTACACTCTCGAGCACATTCTATAGGCATCTTCTGTATACTGTATCAACCACAAGATCTACACAATTTTCCGATTCCAAAATTATTTTGCGTTTACTTATTGAAATTAGGGGAGCTTGCCAGCGCTCCTCTTTTCAATTGCGGATAAAATGCAAAATAAAAATAAAAAAAGGATATAACTTAAAAATCGTATGGCTAATCATATTTGTGATCGGTCTTCGCTATCGTATTCTTTTTTCGCACCCATATCAAACTATTTGCAGCATCTCTCACTGAGGGGCATTTGAGAAATGTAAAAAAGATGAATTTCAGAATAGATGCACCTTCTAATATTTGTCCGTCACGGAATGATTTAGTTTTTGTTTAGCGTATGTAAAAATACGGCAAAATACTTCATATCTGTCCAACTTGTGAGCGTTCGAATCACTGTTTTCGATCATTTTTACTGATATATTTTCAAAATCAGAATATACAATTAATAAATATCAGGTGGAAAATACTACTGCAGGGTCTCTCTTACACCAATAATCAAATTATAATCTTTATTAATTTTTGTTAAACAAAAAAAAAACATAATTTTTGCCAAGTACAATTCCGAAGAAATACCCGTGGTTACACGACCGTCTGAGGAGTTGCTATATGTTTATAACTGAATAATTAAACAATATTGTAAATAAGAGGATAAGTACAAATAATAAGAATAAGCAGAATGTGAAAATATTTAGTATATCCGTTAAAAATATTTAGATTTAAAATACAATTACAAAGACCAATCAGTGTATAAACTGAATTTACTTTGTGCAAGTCTGTGCTATCACACTGTCTGACAAACGCATCCTAAAACTAAAACAAAAAAGCACAAATCAAATAAAATGAAACTGACTTAATTAAATAAAACTAAAGAAAATTGACCTACTCGGCACAAAATCAATTAATAATTCTCTTTTATACACATACAATGATAAATAATTATAAAACAAGTAGATATATTCTCTTTCTCTCTACCACAACAACGACAAATCAACCACCAGGCCTGGGTTAGTTCAGATGTAATGGTTTTAAAAATATGATTTGTGTCTTTGGTTAGTTACATGTCACCTGTTTTTTATTTTTTATTTTTTTATTTCGGGTCCCCTTCAGGTGTTGGGTTTTTTCCTTTCTGCTATATTCCCACTGGTCCGGGCAAGCCGCCTGCTGCCTCGCAGCTCTGATTTTTGTTTCAGGGAAAAAAGGGGACTATTCACCTTTAGCTCCTACAGTCACCTGACCTCAACACAAACTTTCTCCTATCACTTCCTCTTCTCATCCCGTCCTGCCATCCTCTTCATAGTCTAGCTGGGGCGCATGCGCAGTCAGAGCCTCCCGTCCAGCGCCTTCTACATTCCTCTCCAGCCTAAACTCCAACTCGGCTAATCTAGTTACTCTAAGCTATTTCCCTACCAACTAATCTAACCCTAAGTTAATGATCGCTTACTTTAATTCTAACTTAACTAATACTTACTAAACTAACCCTAACTTAACTAATCTTAATTTAACTAATCCTAACAACTAATTCTTAATTTAACTACTTCTAACTTAACTACTAGTCGTGAGCCTTTGAAGACCAAGAGGGACCACCTACATAAAAATTTTTGCATAGCAAACCTTTTACGAAGATCATTCCTTAGCTTCATTCTATATTTCAGTCTCCTCTTAAGAGTGTTTTCGTCTACAGCATCTATGTCAGGAACACCAAAGGTACGAATGTCTTGAATGAAAAGAGCAGGTGAAGGGGTTGAGTTCACCACTGCTATCGGATACATAGGTGAGAGGTCTTGAATTCATTGTTGCCTCTGATCGCAGAAAACTGTACTCAAATCCCTCAAGGGTTAAATGGGATCTGCCAAGAACCTTCCTTAAGATTTGCTTCATAGACCGCACCAACCTCTACCAAAAACCATCTCACCATGGTTCTGTGGGGAGAGGGTTGAACCGCTACTCTATTTTTCTTGCCGCACTATACTGAACCACTTTGTCCCAATCAACTGATTCCAACGAATTATAGGCGCCAATGAATTAGTGCCGTTATCACTATAAACTGTGGATGGCTCCCTCGTCTAGCAACAAATTAGCAGTACAAATTTCCCACATAAGCAGATACACAAAGAAACCTGCGACTCTCAAAAAATCAAATACATCATGTTCTGATTGACTCTTGTCATGCCGTGGATATATTAGATGTTCAAAGCTACAGGGGAGCGGATTGTGTTTCAGATCACTTCTTCAGTTGAGCTTTGGACTAGCTAGCGTTCACATCGTGTCTGCTCAGTTTGTTCTTATAACAACTATATTATAAAGTGAAAGTTTTTTCTATTTAATTTTAATTTTCAATCTATTTATTTTTTATTAAAAATTATATTTTTCAATTAAAGGAGTTATTAATTTCTAATTTTCTCTTATTTTCGAAGTGTGATCTAGTAGTTTTATTTTTAATTTGGAAAATGGGTGTTGAAAGCGGAGGTCCTGGACCTCATCATATGGAAGTAATGGGAGCTGGGGTTCCTGTTGGGGAGGAAAAGGATAAAAAGGAAATTGAAGGTGATCTAAGTAAAGATGATAATGTTATAGTGTTGTATTGACCTACAGATGTGGGCCCGTTTGAAATATATATGGAAAGTAAGGGACAAGGAGAAGGTATTGGTCAATTACATGCTATACCAGTGGGTAAATTAATTAATAAATATCATCCAATGATACAGAAAGATATTGTGGAAATTACAAAAATGGGGAAAAACAGATTGAGGTTAAAGTTTAAAAATGGTAGTGCTGCCAATATGTTAGTCTCTCTGATCAGCTGAAAAAAGATAAATGTTTTATACCCAGTTATTTATTGAAAAGAAAAGGGGTAATTAAAAATGTGGATTTAACTCTTACTGATGAAGAAATAGTAAATGAGAGTTTGTTTAATCAGGGCAGAAATATTAAATTAATCGCTGCTAAAAGGTTTATAAGGAAATATAAAAATGAGAAAGGGGAATATGAAACCAAACCTACATACTCGGTACTCTTAACTTTTAGGGGACAAGTAATGCCAGAATATGTGTTTATTCATCATGTACAATGTCAAGTTGAGCCGTACATATCTAAAGTTGTTCATTGTTACAATTGTTTACGGTTTGGTCATACGAGTAATCAGTGTCGAAGTAAGATTAGGTGTAATCTGTGTGGCGAGTAGCATGATAGGAAAAACTGTGAAAGAAAAGATGAATCAAAATGTGTTCATTGTAATGGAAAACACTCAGCTACAGACAAAAAATGTACTGAGCAATTAAGGCAAACCAGAATAAGAACTATTATGGCTCTAGAAAATTTGTCTTATTCAGATGCTAAAATGCGTTTTAAAATTCGTATGCTAAAATAACTGATGTAGCACCATTGATTAACACTAAGCGTGAATTTCCACCATTACATTAAATCCAAATTTAAATAGTACTACACCACAAATTGAGATATCTCAACCAATCAAAAGGTCGATAAAACTTTCCCCTCCAAAACCACAGTTTTCACAAAAAGAAAGAATCTTTTTTAATTAGGTCTACCCCGTCTAAAAATACATCCGGTGGCCTGATAAATTTTAACCCATATCGACCGGAAGAAAATTATAGAGAAAGTATACATTCGAAAGAGTGGGTGGGTATGTAAGATAAGTATGTCTGCGTTAGGCACTATATATCCCCTTATAACGTCACAGGTAAGGGAAGAGGAACTGATAAAAATAATACAAGAAAGAGTTTCATCTTTTCCATTTAAGTAAATTTATTTATTTAATTATATTTTATAAACCGAAAATTTATTATATATGGCAATACAGAAGTTAAGAATTCTTCAATGGAATGCACGATCAGCGTTAGCTAATAAAGGTAGTTTGGAAAAGTGTTGGAAAATGAAAAAATAAATATTGCATTAATTTCTGAAACGTGGTTTAAACTGAATAGCAATGTTAAATTTAGAGGTTTCAATTTAGTACATAAAACTAGAAGTGATGGTAAAGCTGGTGTAGCTATACTGTTACAAAGTTCAATTCCGTATGTAGAAATAAATAACTTACAATAGACGGAGTGATGGCCGTGGCAGTGAGTATACCACTACAAGCAAACAAAATATTACGATCGTCTCTGTTTATAATTCACCTCTCAATAATATTAATTTTAATCACTGGGATAATTTTATTAAAATTTTACCTCATCCACTGATTGTAGGGGGAGATTTCAACATACATCATAAAGAAGTAGGGTCTAGTTTTACTGATAATAAAGGTAGAAGTCTTTTAGAGGCCGCACAAAGTAATAATTTAATTTATTTAAACGATGGAACTGCTACACTTGTAAATAATATTCGCCAAAAAAATAAGTCAGCATTAGATATAAGTTTTTGTTCTGCCAGTATTAGTCCTAATATTAAATGGGAAGTTCTGAATGATCCTATGGGATCAAATCACCTACCAATATTGATAACTTCAGAGAAAGAGAATATACCTCACGTTCCACGCCAACCACTTAGTAAACGGAATATTACAAAAGCAGACTGGCCTCTGTATAGTACAATATTTTCAGAATTAATAAATAATTCTTGTTTGGATCTAGACTACTCACAATTAATAAATATCATAAATAAAGCTGCCGAATGTTCAATTCCACAATTCAAATCCAACTCAAAATTCGTTGTTTTAAGAAAGTCATGGTGAACAACTGAATGTTCTGAAGCTATAAAGCGGCGTAAGGAAGCATTTAATAAATACAAAGCTAATCCATGCTTAGATAATTACATTGAATGTAAAAAATTGACTTCTTTGGCCTCTCAAACTGTTAAACAAGCAAAAAAGGAAAGTTGGGCAAAATTTTGTGAAACTTTAAATAGAAGTACTCCTATTAAAGATATTTGGAAAAAAATTAAAAATATCTGTAATAAGCAAAATAGTTACAAACCATTAGTTAATGGAGGGTGGGTACAAGATTTTATTAATACATTAGCTCCTGAAATGGCCCAAAATGAAATTAAAATCGAAGAAAACGTTCACATTGATGTTAATGTTAATTACTTCATAGAAAACTTTACATTAGGTGAACTTAACAGAGCCTGAACTGCCTGACAGAGCTTGAAATCTAGCCTGAACTCTGCTCCTGGTTTGGATCAGATGCAGTATTTAATGTCATATCATATGCCGACTAGGGTTAAAAAAATATTATTGCAAATTTATAACAGAATGTGGTCCATAGGGCAGTTTCCGGATGAATGGAAGCATTACATTATTGTTCCTCTGTTGAAGCCTAATAAGTCCCCAAATGAAAGTAGTTCATATAGGCCAATATCGTTATCTTCATGCCTTTTAAAAACATTAGAAAGGATGATAAAAAATAGATTAGAGTGGTGGTGTGAGCACTATAATATTTTGCCAATAACTCAGTTTGGGTTTCGTAAAGGAAAAACAATACAGGATTGTTTGTCAGAATTAATCACAGACATCCAGATAGCTCTGTCGTCCAATGAAAGTACACTTGGCCTTTTCTTAGACATTAGTGCTGCTTTTGACAATGTACAGTTACCTATTTTGGCAACTAAATTAAGTAGTTTAGGATTTCCTGCTCCACTCACTAGGAATGTCATTAATCTTTTAGCAGGTAGAAAGCTTTATCTAAAAATTAATAATAAATTATGTGAGCCACGTATAGTTCAGACTGGCCTGCCACAAGGTGGGGTTTTGAGCCCATTATTGTACGCATTGCACGTGAGTGATACCGAAAGAATTGTAGAATCTCAAGTGAAAATCCTGCAATATGCGCACGATCTCTGTTTATATTCCACTGATAAGACAATTGATGGTTGTATAAGTCATTTAAACGAGCCAGTAGGCCGCATACAAGAGTGGTCGACTAATCATGGCTTGACGATATCCGCAACTAAATCAGTGGTGTGCCCCTTCACAGAAAACGAAGGTTACCTTTAAGAGATACAATTTCGTTAGGTGGTTTCTCTTTTCAAGTTGTCAATCAAGTTAGATATCTGGGCATCACATTGGATAAGGTTTTATCTTGGAAGCATCACGTACAATCTATTGAAACGAGAGTAGGCAAATATTTTAATGTTTTAAGGGCGATTTCCCACCAAAAATGGGGTTCGGACCCAACTATTTCTCTTCTATACTATAGGACAACATACGCAGTATTATAGATTTCGGATCCTTTCTTTATGGTCAAGCCAAAATGTCAACACTTAAAACTTTACAATTACTTCAAAATAAAAGTTTAAGGTTATGTTTAGGTTACACTAAAACTGCACCACTTGATGTTATGCATTCTGAGGCTGGCGAGCTGCCGGTTGATCTCAGAAGAGAACAGTTATGTCATAGATATGTACTGAAAACTATGAGCAGGAATGAAAAATTATGCAAACAAATTTGTACATTGAGCATCAGATTTACAGTTGCGTTATTGGAGACATAAGAACTCACCCGTGCTGCCAGCTAGTTTCACGAAGTCGCGCATTTGAAACATCTGATATAGATCTCAGATAAATTGCCATATTTCAAAGCCAATCAAGAAATAATTTCACAAATTCAGCCGCATGGTAGATTCTTACAAGACTATTCTAATTTTCCGCAATCAATAGTAAATAAAGTATTTCTAGATGATCTTTCTAAACTATTTCCCGCCACATATAAACTGTTTACCGACGGATCCAAATTAAATAATGAAGTCGGATGTGCCTACTATGATCCCAACAATAATATAAGAAAAATGTTTAAACTGCCAGCCTATACTACCCACCGTTTATTCATACTGAAGTGATCGCTATTCATCAGGCTATGGTATACTCTTATACTCTGAATGCCACACATATCACCATAATTAGTGACAGTAGAAGCGTCTTAGATGCCCTGCATCATTGGAAGTTAGCATCAGCTAATCATTTAATAATTAACATTGCCGAAGCTCTTGTCAATCTGAAAAACCTAGGAAAGAAAATTAATTTTGTTTGGTGCAAAGCACATTGCGGAATTTCCGATAATGAAATAGTTGATTTACTTGCTAAAGAGGCCAGTAATTCCGGCGAATTCTTAACGATCCCTCTTCCACCAGCTGATTTAAAGGGATGGGTAAAAAGAAAAATCTTAGAAAAATGGCAGCAAAGATTCGCTAATTCGGATAAGGGCTTATTTTACAAGGCTACCTCAGGTTAATCATAAAGTATGGTTTAAAGAAGGTTACTTTGGCAAAAGAATTGTTTCAATAATTAATAGGATGCGGGCAAACCATGCTATTTGTGGGTCCTATTTGTTTAAAATTGGCAAATTAGACTCTCCTCTTTGTAGGAGATGTAATGAGACGGAGGATCTCGAACATATAGTCATGGTATGTCCAGATTATAACAAAGAAAGGGACAAGTTTTTCCATGAGATTACTAAATATTGCACGGCTCCCCTCTATTTTAAGGATATAGTATTTTCAAATAATATCTTTGTATACTATTCTCTTGTTGATTTTATGAGTAGTTACAAAATTTAAATCCTCCTGGTTAATTATTATCAAATACAGACAGCAAATTGGTTAATAGTGTAAATACTGATACCAGACAGCAAATTGGTTAATAGTGTAAATACTGATACCAGACAGCAAATTGGTTAATAGTGTAAATACTGATACTAGACAGCAAATTGGTTAATAGTGTAAATACTGATACCAGACAGCAAATTGGTTAATAGTGTAAATACTGATACCAGACAGCAAATTGGTTAATAGTGTAAATACGGATACCAGACAGCAAATTGGTTAATAGTGTAAATACTGATACCAGACAGCAAATTGGTTAATAGTGTAAATACTGATACCAGACAACAAATTGGTTAATATTGTAAATACTGATACCAGAAAAAAAAGAAAAAAGATCACTTCTTGGTGTAGTTAAATTTAGACAAAAGGTATCGAACAGGCCTAGAGAGAATGCAGACTGTTTTTAAAGTTATAAGTAGAGAGCCTGAGTAATGCTGAAATCAGAATGAAATTTGAAGGAAAAGTTAAAGAACACCTTTTACTATTAGAAGACAATGAGGAACAATTGACGATAAGTGCAATAGGTTGAAGAACATAATGAAGGATTCGGTAGAGGAAGTATTGGGTATCAGTAGGGCAAAGTTTAAGAAACAGTGTTTTGATAGGGAGTGTGAAGAAGTATTAAAAGGATGGAATGAAGCTAGAAGAGGATGCTTCAGATGAGAACGAGGTCGGCGACACAATACAGTAAAACGACGAAGATAGCTAAGAAGATCTTGAGGAAGATGAAAAGAGAATACGAAGTAAGGCAGATAGAAAAATTAAAGAAAGAGTATGAGAATAGAAATATTAGTTCCTTTTACAACGATTCGAGTGAAATTAAAGGCGGATACAAACCTAGAGGGCAGTGTTGCAAGGATGAGTATGGTAATATTCTGGGAGATGATCACAGCATTGGAGAAAGGTGGAAACGATATTTTGAAAAATTACTTAATCCTAGGAGTGCTGAGTTCAAGATGATGGATGAAGATGTGTTCGCTGAGGAAGATTTTAATGATTAGGATGTCCCTCATTGAGGAAGTTATTGAGATTATTCATGGTCTGAAGAATAATAAAGCACCAGAAGTTGATACAGTGAATGGAGAGAACCTTATATACGGAGGAGAAAAATTGTGGGATAATCTGTATACAATTATATATGAAATTTGGACGAAAGAAAAAATGCCAGAGGAGTGGCGTGTTGCAGTTATCTGCCCGATCTACAAAAAAGGAGATTACCTGAAGTGCGACAAATAGGGGTATTGCTCTATAAAATACAATCTACAAGATTCTATACATTGCATTAAATAAAGGAATAGCACCCACAAGAGAACCCACAAAAAGAACTGGGTGAGTATCAGAGTGGATTCCGAAGAGACCGATCTACAGTTCATAACATATTCTTATTTAGACAAATAATGAAAAAGCACATAAATATAATGTGAACATGCATCATTTATTGGTAGACCTAGATAGATAGATAGATTCTACCGGGGGAATTGGCTATTCAGCCTACGCCACCGCGACACCCCAAGGATCTATTGTGGCACCCCCCTAGTTGGAGACCCTCCCCCTATCCTGTCCTTAACCGGACTGTGGAATTGGGGGGGGCTCCCAGGTGGTCAATCAGAGCACCTGCCATCAGAGCACCCTCTCGAGTCCTGCTTGCCTTAAAAGACTTAATAGGTCCGAGAGAGGGCCCTGGCTGAGACTTGTTGGCACCAGATTCTCTTTACCAAAGAGGCGGTACCTTAGCCAAACCAGCCCCTCGCACTGACATACCACATGCAGTGCCGTCTCCTCTTCTTCCTGACAAAACCTACACAGGCTATCCGTTGCCAGGCCCATGCGATGCATGTGCTTATTTAGTCTACAATGGCCAGTGAGAATGCCAACTGCTATCCTTATGGCCACCCGGCCTAGTTGGAGTAATTCTGCAGTTAGCTTGGGCGAGTAGCTATGGATAAACTTTTTCGCCTGCCTCTGGCTTGGTAGACCTAAAACAGGCATATGACAGTGTAGAGAGGTCTAAGATTTTTAAAGATATGGTATAATATGGGATACCCAAGAGATTAATTCGCATGTGCAGAATGACTCTCCAAGGTTCGGTATCAAGTGTGGGTAAAAGTAAGAATAGCCTGACTAATGAATTCACAATAGGCTATGGCGTAGGCAAGGTGACCCACTAGCTCAAACCAGTTTTAACTTCGTAATGGAAGGTGTGATAAGGAACATCCGCACGAACCTAGGAGGGACAATATGCAACCAGTGCACGTAGCAAATGGCCTACACCGATGACGTGGTCATTTCAACCAGAACATTCTCAGCAATGTCTAGAGTTCTTGAATAATTCGCTAAGGGAGTGAGTAGTTAGGAGTTTAAAATAAATGACCTTAATACCGCGTAGGTGAGAATGTCACTGGTATCTCTTAGAAGAGGCAATCAACAATAACTCTGTCCATCACCGGACGGTGAGCTGAAACAGCTTCTAGGAAGAAAACATCGAACGGTAGCACTGCTGAACTCGAACCCGGGTTCTCTGCGTGGGAGTCGAACAAAAAATATCCTGGGACGCATTTACTGCAGATAATGACATGGTAACAAAAATAAAGGCAAGGATTGCTACAGAGAATCGTTGTTATTATGCAGTCCAGAAGGTTTTAAATTTCAACACACTGCCTCTTTGTATGAGAGTGCTAGTGTATAAGACCATAATACGACCGGTAGTCATGTATAGGAGCGAAGCGTAGGTCCTTACCAAAGCGAGTGAGAGACTTCTCAACGTGTGGGAAAGAAAAATATTAATGAAATATATGGCCTGTAGTGGGTTAACGGTGAAATACAAATTTGGAGCAACCCTTAAATTAGAGGAACGTATAGCCATCCGGTCATAGTTGCTATTGTTAAAAAGGATAGGTTGAGATGGTTGGGACATGTGGAGAGGATGTGTATAGGTCGAGTTCCCAAAAAAATGTTATTTGGCAAGATTAGCAGAATGAGAAAGAAAGGAAGGCCACGGTATGGGGACGTAGAGGAGGGTAAGAGTCAAAAGATAGAGGAGGGAGGCGTTGATAGAGAGGAATATGGAGAATTGTTGAACAAGCCTAGGTCCTCAATGGGCCGTAGCGCTAGGAAGTGAGACATACAAGGTTTAGTGCAATACGGCGGTGTTTTTTTGGGAGAAAATTGCAGAAATGAAATTACTATCAGGTAAAAACATACTTCAGGCTAATAGCTTTTTTTTATAGTTACTCAATACTGTAAACAAACTCATTTCAGAACGAAATTTTAAAATGTTGCAATATAGATTCGATTTTAATTGTAAATGACCGGAAAATATAGAAGTGGTCTAGGTTAAAAAAATTATATTCTTCATGTTGGTTTTGTAGGATCTAAATTCTCTAAATCAGAAACCATGTTCAGCAAATGGTTTTAAAATAGAACTTTTATAACTGAAATGTTTCATAGCCTAAGGGGATTCAGTTTGTTAAAAAGATTTTGAACTAAAATATTCATTTTCCGAGATCACAATAACTCAGCAATCCTCAAGAAGCACTTTGGCTCCAATTTACTCCACCCTGCAACTGTTTGCCTCCTATCAGTTATATTGTTACATTATATATTATATTTTTTAATTAAGTATTTTTCCAGGCGGTTCACATGCGGATTTGCACGTATGAACCAGCCGTCACTGGTAACAACTATTGCTAAGTTAATAAATTCATCAAATCAGGATTTAAGCTGTACTTAATAAATTCATTCTTATGTTGTGCAGGTTTATGGAGGAACTATGTCTTATTATCACCACGATCCACGCGCTCAAGTAAGAGCAGTAAAGCAAGTGGTAACTCACGAAAATTATTCTATATTTGGTCCACCAGAAAACGACATTGCAATACTTGTGGTAAGCATCTTTCTAAAAGCCTTCTATGACAATTTTACAATCATACATATATGTGCTGTATAATTAGATGTACCTCAATTTAGTAATAATAATAGTAATCATTCTTTATTCCTTATCACAGGATAAGGAGAATGATCCTGTGTACAAAGATTGGACACATAAACAATAGACATTCCCAAATTTAAAACTTATTTAATAGAAATTATAGAAAAAATTAATGTATTTGTAACATTTGTACGGCGAAAGTCATTTAAGAGGCCTTTTGCATGAGTGGGTGGTGTTATTTTTTCCTCTAAAGTGCTACCTCAGGAGATTATACGATTCTACATCTAAACAAAATTTGTTTTTTTTTTAAATGTCTGTTAAATCAGATAACAGTAATTGCTGATGCTCACTGCTGATGCGGTTCGCTTGTGGATCTTGAGTGGTGAAGCCATCCAGCGATCACACTCGTTCCATGTTACAGGTTCGGTTGCTCAAGGGACCCTAGGCCACTACTTCATCAGGCTCCTTGTTGTATCCCGTGGCTAGAGCTAAAGTTGGAGATGAAAGAATTGTTATGTTGTGATAAAGTTTCGTGAAACTTTATTCTTTGGTTGTGATTGTATCTGTCTCGAATGGTATATTGTGGTCTGTTTAGTGAAAGTTTTGATATGTAGTAGGGAATGCTGTCAGTAAAATATCGTAGAAGTTTAGATTAGAAAGCCTGTATTCTGTATAGGTTGAAGGTTTGGTAGATCCCCAATCTTCGCAACCGACCAGCCAAATAGTTGGCATAATACTTTTGTAAATTGGCATAAACTTTTGTAGAGTTTGTCGATTAGATTTCCAATTAGCAGTCGTTGCATCTGTCGAAATCTCTGATCAAATGTTTGGTGAAGGGGGATTCAAGTTAATCGGTAGTCTAAATGGAGTCTAAGCTAACTTGTAACAGCTTTCTCGGGGAGCGGTTGGTTGTCGAAGTAAACACGTAAT
The DNA here is from genome assembly GCA_011037195.1 of Triatoma infestans. Lineage (NCBI taxonomy): Eukaryota > Metazoa > Arthropoda > Insecta > Hemiptera > Reduviidae > Triatoma > Triatoma infestans. Next base: position 83,587 of record JAAEAF010000558.1, read on the forward strand.
GTTGGGCATGTACATTTACGTAGTGTGAATGTCATGTGCGTAGATTTTGGACTCCTGTCACGTGTTAATTTTGATTCTTCATTTGTCGGACCATTATTGAATGTCGTCAAGATGTTCTTGTAAGTGAGTGGTTGCTGCAATATGGTTGGCATGTCGTGAAAGGGTGGCAGTGTCGTCTGCAATGGTCGTCGTTAGAGTGAAAGTTGTATGTTTTGACAAAATAAATTTTCAAACTTTGGAGTCTCAAGAAATACAGTAAACCGAAAGTGAGTTTTCAAGTGACAAATGAGTGTTCTAGATATTTTGAATGCATCAATGCCATGCTGGGAGACACCCCAGTCCACTCAGCGCCAAATTTAATCAGCAGTTTAAATTGGCGGTTGAAGCCAGTGATGTTGGGAATGGTGGAGTCCTAATTGGAATGGGATATTAATGGTAGAGACTATACAGTTTGCTATCATTCTAGGAAATTTAGTAGACATCAAAAAAATTATTCCACTATTAAAAATGAGTGTTTAGCGCTCGTGTTAGCGCTACAAAACTTCGAAGTTTGTCTAAATCCTTGTGGCATTCAAGCGATTGTATATACTGGTCACAATCCTCTCGTTTATCTTCAGAGAGATGCTGTCAGTTACTGCAGAACTCTGAATGATTATATATCAAACCTGTCAAAGGAAAGGACAATATAGTACCAGATAGCCTTTCTAGAATTCATACATGAATCTCCAGATTGAAGCAAAAAAAAAAATTGTTTTGAAGCTGGAAGGTGTTATGAATGGCAGTATGGTGGGCAGAGAAGGTAACGAGAAGGTTAGAATTAGTGAATTAGTGAGGCTAGTTTTGGGTTGTTCTTTGTACTTCATGTAAGTCCTGTATTAAGAGAATATTTGTATGGCTGTATATAAATTAATGGATATTTTAACCTGTGATTAAACAATTCGTCATTTTGTTTTTAATAACTCATATTCTACTGCTATATAATAACCATACTTGAACCAGTATCAAGCAAGACATTAGTAAGCGAACAAGTATCATATACACTGTACCAGACTACATAATTTTTGAAATAGCATTCACTGACGTAACAGACGTTAGCAATCAAATAGCGCAGTGGACGAGCATGTTCGAGAATAAGCAAGTTTGCCCTTAGTTTTTTTCTTCCTAGGAATCACTACAATCCGAAGAATGGCGTTTTGCCTGAAAAGAGAGATAATGTGCACTGAGAAGACTCCGGGTGCCATATAAATTTCGACATTTCTTAAATAAATAAAATCAGACTGCTTGCCAATAGACTATACACGGAATTAGTGACTAAGGCAGGTTAATACTTTCTTCCATAGTCCTTCAGACGTGCTTCCCTTTAGCCAGAAGTAATAGTCAAAACTAATGCCAACTACTTCTAATATAAGTTGCTTGCATAAGAAGTTTTCCGACACATTTTTTATAATATATGAAATGTAGAAACTACCACCCAATTTATATTGGTTAAAAAAAATGATTAGTTCAAGAAATTTTATTTAAACAAAATTTAACACTTACAGCAAACATTCTACAATTTAACTCTTGTCGACAAATTGTTTTGATTGGACAAAAATTCTCCTTCCAAATCAGTTTTATTTTGTTTAAATACAGCGCTGCGACCAAAAGTGACCTATTATGCTCCAAGTGAGATTACCCACCTACAGCAACCGTTCAGTTCAAGATCTCTGAGGAACCTCAGTATCTGGGAAATTTCTAGAAAGGTTATATTTCTTCCATATTTCTTGCCTGGTAACTACCCTGGAATCCAAATCTTCTCTAGGTAACAGCATCGTAAGAAGGTATATTAGGGTTATTGAAGAGAAGGGTTGTAGTTGCTTGCTAACGCGTTGTAACTGCTAAATAAACTGTTCTAAAGATGGTCCTGTAAGGCTAGCGCAGCTGTTTTTAAGCAGACTGTCCCACTCTACTCTGGCCTAAATAGCGTGTGGTCTCTCATTTTTGTCTCTTTCTCTCTCTCTCTCTCTCTCTTTGGATCCTATTACATTTTCAAGAAATACAAAAAACACAAAAACCCGTTCTGTGAAATCGCACTTTCCTTTAACCTATTTTTCTTCAAATTTTGAATTCTAGCAATGAAGTAATGTAAGTAATTATTATGTAGGTGCTATAATCACATTACAGCGAATTCGCAGTCAAGTAGATTAATTCATCCGGTACCATAATCTGGTTACCGGGAAATTAGAACACTGCAGGAACTCCGGTGTGATAGCATAGGCAGGTCTTGCTGAAATAAGGGTGTAGCTGTCAATGAGGTTGCAGGTTTAAAGATGTTGCCAGATAAGTCGGAGGACCACTACTATTGGGCAGATTGTAGAACCTGAGAATCTGTTCGTAAACGAATCAATGGATATAATAAAAATGATAGAGGAAGAACTCTCAAATTGAGCTTGAGAAGAAACGAAACCAAATGAGATCTAAAGGTACTTGTACTATTAGATAATGAGGCACAATATTGAATAGATTATGTGCAACCGCAACATATGATATGAGTGGATGAGTCAAGAGACTCCTGTCTTGAAGTAAGGTATAAAGTTAATGTTACATATAAGTAATAAACTGATGCTGAAGGCACTAATAGAAAAACGGTAGATTACCTTTATGGGCGATTTTTTTCGTATCGCACAAGTGGCATCTGCCAGATTTTTATAATTACTAATATTAAATAGTGAGCTACAGATATAGGGGATGGGAAAGACAGGAAAATTATCTTTACTCACAGATGGTTGTAAGAAGTTAATATAATCAATGTGCAACTGGCGGATTTGACGCTGCATGAACTTGTTTGAATTAATAGTCACCACAGCTGCAATAGTTACAGGATTAAATGATAAATTGTATCACGAAATGAGGCTATAACTGATGATGCAACTCAGGAAGTAAATGCAACACTTCTTGTAGTAAATATAACACTTAGATATTGAAGAAACAAAAACATCTAAACAAGGTGAAAGAAAAAAGTTACGTAATTCATCTGCACAATATATACCTTAAAACCCCAGAAATACGCAACTCTGCGAGGGGGCAAGTATTCACCAGACATGGAAGGGATCCACTAACACATGAGAATTAAAAGAGCCAATGATTATGATAAGAGCGTGGGTGTAAGCAACGCTGAGACAACAATTAAAGAAGAGACACTACTCTTAAACCTAACGACGGCAACAGCCGCAAGCATAAAGGAGCAAACAACGCTCCACAAGTAAACATCTGAAATCTCAAAATTAGAGACTCCAAGGCAATAAAAAAAAAAGGAACGCGATATAATAATTAGTGAGTAGAGTAACGAGAGAATGTAATAAGCGAACCTGCCTCTCCTAAACTCGGTGCAGTGTGAGAAAAGGTAGAGTAAACCTTGACGTCAAAAAGGGTAATATAACTTAAGAATAGAATTATTATAAATACCGCTGCACGTCTACGCCTTCAGAAAGTGTTTGAACAGGTAGACAATATAGTAATAAATAGAAGAGAGGTGGGTCAGAAACCAACAAGAAATAAGAGGCCCGCTGAACAACTTAAGAAATAGGTAATTTGTACAGTTGGCCTAGCAAAACTGCAGGATGAAGTTCGAAACTTGCAGGTAGACACTAAGCTGAAAGAGGAAAGGATAGCAGATCATTCCTCAGCAAGATCAGAATCGAATGGGAGTATCCCAGTCCAAGAGCAAACCCCACCGGCGCTGAATGAAACATTTAGTTGTCATCGTAAAAGAGGACAGCCAACCATCTGTGTCAAATATTGAGAGTAGAATTCGGCACTTTATAAATGCCGTGACAGGGCGAGCCTTAAATTCCGCTGATATTCTCAAGTTATCTTCCTTGAGGAAGATCCTGGAGAAAGATCACACAGTGTTCCCAGGGGAGCTACGGATTGTCAACAGGGCAATAACCTCCTAAAACAAAGCAAGAGCTTCTGAGAGAGTATAAGCACAAACGCACGTATCATCGAAGAAACGCTGGTGGTGAGAGCTTTCGAATCCACAAGAAAGATGCCTTGACAAGAAGACTTGTTGGCCAGTAGTATTGCCGCTACTTCAATTGAAGCTACCTCTCGGGCAAAGTTATTACGGAACACTAACTGGCACACATCCCTAAAACAGACGCGATTATATCCTGGTTCGGTCTCACCGTTTCCCGCCTTTGCGGTACCATCTCTGTATATGTGCAACCATCTAACCTCCAGGAAACGCGAGTGAATAGTTTGTAAAGCGTTACACGGAGCTCAAATACTTTTAGGTCTGGTTTAGATAGCATGTCATAGACTGGGTGATACTTCTGAATCGGCGTTGGGATGCCGCGATGTTATATTGCTGTTACAGTCACTTATAAGAGCTGAGGATCGGTTCTTGCGTTTTGGGCCTCCTGTGGCATTTTGATACCTATTCCAGTAGACCGTCAGCTCGGCGGCAGCGCTCCCAGAACTACAAAAAGGCGCGGTCCGTCCGCCTCGGAGCGATCCCAGTCCTTACAGAAAGGACTTGTAATGGCAGTTCCACCGCCGCAATTGGAATAGACTCTGCTCATCCAGGATCCTTCGATTCGGGCTTTGACCGCACTTAGAGTTAACTTTTCTACAGAACTCTTTCTATTTTTTACTATTAACTCTAAAATTTTCATTTATCCTTATATCTTCGGCTCCTATTACACTAAGTAGCTTCTTAAGTTCACGAGCCCAGTTAAATGGCATTGTTTGGGTATCCACTGTTTCTACCAATCATAAATAACATAATTTCTGCAGCTGCCAATCAGCCATACGTAATAATTTAATCCACCAACCATACATTCTATTGAAGATTTTGCACAAAACCTGAATCCGTTTGGCTTCCAGGCGGACATACGCATTAGGAGAATTGGGCGGCAATCGCAACAATTGTTTGAAAAACTTCAGTTGATCAATCTTGATTAATTCTGGATACTTGATTAAATTATTCTTAATATCATGGCAGCCCCAGATTTCGGCCATGTACAAAAGAATACTCTCTGACATCGCGTCGAATAGATAACACTTACTGTTCCATGCATCCGATTTGCTCTTTCTAAATAACTGCATAACTGATGCGTTGGCCATAACATTTTTTGCATTAAAAGCCAAACTAGCCTGCCTAAAGCTAGGATATGAAGATACGGGGACCCCTCAAATCTCTGCAGCTGCAGCACTGCAAAATTGAATTTTCAAAGTAAAAATCCCTTATCTTTCCAACTCGACCTCCTTTATGACATACTAATATAACTCTCTTCCTTGTATTTAAGCTTAAACCATTTAATTTACAGTATTCTGCCAGTACATTTAGTTTGCGCTGCGTGTCATACCGAGAGTGACATAGAATATTCAGGTCATCGGCGTAAAGCAGAAAACTGATATCTCTGTTACCCTTAATGTTAATTCCGATGTTTCGATAATTAAAAAAGATTACCACATCTGAGAATATAAGGAAAATAGCAAAGAGGACAATACCTCCCCTTGAAGAACGCCCTCTGAGACAATTATATAATTAGAGTCAGAGGTACCCTCTACAATTTTAAAGCTGGCATTATTGTAAAGATTTATTATAAGCCTTAAACATTTACCGCTTATTCCATGATTGTACAACTTATGCTCCAATCTTAAGTAGGGCACCGAGTAGAAAGCTCTTTGGAAGTCTAGGAAAAATCAAGAATACTTTTCTTTTTTCAATCTGAGATGAATATTAATAGCGGTAGAAAGCACGAAAATGTTATCTCTGCACCCTCGATTTTTTTTAAACACCATTTGTTCTTCCGGTATCAAATCCCTTGATTCTACCCAATCAGACAACCTGTTATAAATAATGCAGGTAAATATCCTTGTAATGGAATTAAACATTGCAATCCCCCTATAATTATAAGGGATTGAAAAGGGATCCCCTTTTTTATGAAGTAATTTTAATATTATTTTCGCCCATTGTAAAGAAATATTTTCACTTCTCAGAATATTTTAAACATATTTAATAGGTAATTTAATCATTTTAAATCTAACTTTTAGTAGCACTCATTAGGGATCAAATCGAACCCAGGTGCCTTTTTACAACTATTAAAGTTTTGAATTAATTTTTCAAAAGAAATTTCACGATCAAGTTTAGGATGATAAAAATTAAAGAACATTAATTCATTAGTGAACTTTGGATGGAGAATATCTTGATAAAATTTTTCCCACTGCTGCACAGTGATGGGGCATGCTTTAAAGATCTTAGATTTATAAAAGTTTACTGTTGACCAAAAGTCAGATAGATTTTTAACATTTCTTAACATATTTTTCATTTTTTCAAAATACTCGAATTTACAGTTCTTTATCAACAGTTTATAAACTTTTTTAGCTTCAATATTTCCTTGTATTACTTCACAATTGTAATGAGACTGCCTACATTCCTTATATAATTTTGTAGTTAATTTCTTTTGAATATAACACTCCTCTGTGAACCATGGTTTATTGGAATTTGTCTTAGCAGGGGTCAATTTTTTCAAACTCAAAATATTGGAGTTAAACATAGAATTTAACACAGCATCACAGAAGTTTATATAAAGCTTTTTAGCATAAGCACTCTCATAAGAAACCAAATTGGTCTGCTTCATAAGGGCATTAAATTCATTAAAGTTATTACTTGATTTATTAAAAATTGGAATTTGATTATCATTAGAGTAGTTAATCAATGATGATAAGTCTATTTATCTACAGATTCTAAGTTTAATGACAATAAGCACAAACAAAGTGGTGTTATTCCACAGAGTGGTTCAATTTTAAAATATTTAACATAATTCACAATCATAAGATATCCATACTAAGTCAATAATACTTGTTGGCCTTGCTGTCCGATAAAAGTATAATTTGCTGGAAAATCATAGTTACGATCGGCCATTACATACGAACATACTATGCAGTTCCATATCTACTAATCTGGAGCCCCTATCGTTCACAACAGGATCTAACGAAGCTCTACTTCCAATCAGATTAGACAACACGGTTACATCTGATTGACCTAACCATTGCTGGATATCTTTCTCTGATCTAATTATAACTGCCTGAACTCCCACGTCTTTTTTTACTAAGATTTTATTATTCCTGAACCAGAGAAACTTAGCTTTTCCCATTCGTTGCAAATCTTTGCTTGTATAAATAATTTATAAGTATGGGGGCTCATGTATTCAGAAATATAAACTTGAACATTCAGATTGGTTTCGTCACACGTACTCAGTACAGAGTTTAAGGAAAGAGTGTTATTTTTTACATTCCTTCTATAACAGTCCAAGAAGAAAAGCTAGTCAGAATTCTTGCAACATTTAAAAATAACTGGCAGATTATTAGATTTTCTAATTTTATTTAGACGATAGTATTCCTCCAATTTATTTGTCTTCTATAGAATCGGATCCTATGATGCACGGATCGGATCCTTATTTATTGAAAAAATAATAGATAATAATGACACTTTTGTCCCTAATAAAAAAACTGAACTATCCCCTCCAACACTAAAATATGCTATTATCAATAATTTTAATAAATTTAACAAAGCTTTCCTGAAAAAACTGATCGATGAACATTTATCAAAATTCACCAGATTGTTTGAAATAGTAATAGTCAGTAGTATGTCAAAAAATCAAGACTTAATTCCAAATTTAACTAGTAAACCCACTCAGAATTACAGACACGACGTTACCTCCACAAAAGCTCGAACCAAACTCCTACACCAAGGTAGTTTTATACATATTCACTACCGCAAAACGCCGTTTTTCCCTTGATGCTAACTTGCCTCTTCCCCTGTAGATTTACTAAAAGTTTCATTTATCTTAATACTCCTTTAAGGCATTAATGTTTCGTTGAAGAGAATACGGATTGTCAGCAAGGAAACACATCACACTGAGGAATGAGTTACATCTCGTTATAAAAGAACGTTACGTAATATCTCATATTGCATAAATGTTAATCTAGCTTCAAATGGCTGATTGTATTAATGGAACTGAAAATTGTATTTATTTCGTAACTTTGTGACTTATAATATTAAATAAACTAACATTAAAACCATATACTAAACTAACTAACAATAATAAAACAATTAAATTCTATTAATTATGCTATTCAATCCATAATGGCTTTGTTCATTTAAATTATGTTTTTACGTAAACCTATTTTCCTTTTCATAAAAAAATGGAATATTAGAACTAAATTTCCAGTTGCTAACCTGTTTGAAGGTTAATTAGGGGTCACCACCATTGGAAGTATGACAGCGATCTGTCAAAGCCAACAAAGCTAGCGCGGCCTCGTGGCTGTGCTAGGAACTCCTTATCGCCTAAGTGATTACTTCGTTTATATCTGAATAAAAATTAAACAATTATTTTCACAAAAACAGGAACAAAGACCGCCCCACTATTTCCAAAGTGAATCTCCTGCAATCCGAATTGGATGGCAGCATCTAATGCATATGCATGTATAGGACCACATATCTGATTAGAGACTGAACAAACGCAGTGTTTAAAGTGAAGACTAGGCATTCTTTCAATATATTCAATTGAATATTCTTGCAAATTTAATAACCGTTGGTTTAAATCAACCATTTTTATGATAAATTTCGGATCAATATCAACCCAAGTCATAGTGGAAAATTTATTCCTAAATTCTGATAATTCTCTAGAACAAACATTTTCTGCCATATATCAGCCATCGTTATCAACAACAATTAAAGTATTTAAGCTATAAGACGGTAATAACATTGTATGCTCGTACCTTCTCTTGCTTTTATATACACGTCACAATGTATATAACAAAATGCAGTTCGTACGTTAGCTATCAACCACTCTTCAATTGGGTATGCATTATGTTTCATCAACTTAGCAGAACTACTGTATATTCATCTTCAACATCATGGAATGTTGGACTGTTTCCATATAGTCATTTAGCGTATATACTCAAGACAACTTTACCCTATTATGATGAGGTATTAATTAAAGGACGGCCGCCATGTTGTGCAAAAATATGATTCAGAACCCGCGATGCAGAAATAAATTGGGCTGGAGAAAAGCTGTTTAAACGAGCCAGATACTTTCAGCACAATTAAAAGGGCGATTCACACCTGTACATTGTTCAACATTGTCGTCGAAATAGTGTTATAAAGTCAGAATTGCAAGGAGGTGAACATTCTGAACTTTAATTGAAGTTGAACAGAGCAGACAGAATAACGACTAGAACACCGCATCAGGACTAAATTGGAAAGTAGTCTTCATGGGCCTAGAAAAACTCTGATTGGCTGAAGTTCGGAAACTTAGTGGAGCAAACCTCCCTCAAATATATTACTTACAGTCAACATATACAACATATTATGCCATTATGAAACATTTTTATAAAAATATAAATAAGTATTTATTTAGTAACTTTACACTAAATGATATTAAATGGATATTATTCACCTGGTCGCCAACACACCACAATATTTTTACGGAAGTCCCCCTTCGAAAAAGTATTCCGAATTTAAGTAGTATATTCAAGGAGCTATAAATATAAAAGCGAGACATAGTATGCATTGTATGGTCATGTTTCCTTTTATATCAGCACCTTATTTATTAAGATAATCATAAAACACTATTATGATTATTAATATGAAAATACACAAATATAGGTAAATTCGTATTTATTTGCATGATAAATTGTAATTTTTATTAACTGAATATGTTTGAATAATGCCAATCACTGCTTAAAAATATAATATGTATCCAGTTATGTTGAATATACTCTAATGAATTGATTTTACATGTTTGTCTAACAGGTGGCTGCACCGTTTGTTGAAACTTTCCGAATAAGTACAGCACGTCTACCAAATAGATTATGGTTTAATAAAAACGTTTATACTTCTGTATATGAACTTAGTGTTAGAGATGAGCACGCTGGAACATTTGCTAGTATAGAGATGAATGGTTTTCGCCTCAAAGGCGACTATAGTTATAAATGCGGCTCCTGCGACAGTGAATTCTTGTAAGTAACTCATAACAGTTTTTTTTAATACCCTCAATTAAAGACCAATTCTGCATAACTTTTAATGTTGTAAATTAGATGAGGTTAGTAGAATAAATCCTGGCTCATCTCTGATGAATCAATACTCACATCTGTGAGTATTGGCCGAACAATGCAACACCAAGTACACGAGAGTAGACTAGGCTTAGCTACGTTTTGTGTTATACATTCTCTTACTCCAAATAATAGAGTAAGTACTGCAATTGCGGCCGATTTTCATTATTGAGTTTTTACCGGAAATACATGCTAAGATCGCGGGAAAAATCATTTTGTCGAATGGCTTGTGCGCATGGTTTTAAACTAAATATCTCAAAACCTAAAAATCGGGAAATGGCCAAACTAGTATTGGGGTTAGGTATTACATATAGCCGGTTCTGACACGAAGGTTTCTGACAAAATTGTTCATTCGGAGTTGCGACATTAGTGAGAGGTTTCTTTTCAATGTTTGCGATTTTGTCGAAATCTGCTCCACCATTTAGTTGAAATCCTTTTGCTAAAAAAATTATTTTAGAGTAGTTTTGTGAGTCTGTTAGCCAGGTTGAAATTTAGCTAACACGCAAGACCGCTTGATGTAGCCTCTGGGGCGTTTGTCATCAGATTTTATGCTGCTGGCTTGGTATTCGGTCAAACAGTTACGAGAATGCTGGCACAAATTTGTGCTACCCGCTCAGGTTTTGAGCCCTCAATATGCAACCTCGTTCATCGAAGTCAATTTTGTAATCCATTCGCCAATTTTGTAACTACTTGTACTACAGGCCCCACTACTATTTGCCTGTCGTCGGACGAGATATAGAAAAATGAATGTGTTGACACGGTTTCTCAGTATTCACCTGCCCACATTGTTTTCAAACAAATTTACTATGCAAGCTAAAAGAAAAAGCGACTACTTCCTCTAGTAGATTAAATATCGTGGGCAAAGAAAATAAATTTCAGGCTCTATCGGAAGAAAACATAACACAGGATAATCATTTCGTGAAGCGAAGTAAAAGCCCCACCTTTGCGAAACATAAATTTTAAGTATTTTCAATTTAGATTAACAATGGATGAAACACTAATCAGTAACTGCAGCACACTGAAGTTTATTGTGTACAAATTCCCAATTTAAGAACCGTACAAAGTTATAATAATAATTGTTGAATCATATGATAAAAACTGGGAAAATGGAGTTAAATAATGAAGTGATATATTAGTTCCGTTAGTGTTTGGCGATACCCTAATGTCGAATACAGAGTTTGAGTCTTCCTAGAATTTCATTAATGTTCTGCAATAATGCGGGGCTCAATGCCCTAAAATTAGTGTAAAACCGATATCACTGTTGCCCATATCCGTCTTCTTCCTTGCGAGAATGATAGGTGCCGACAAGGTCCTAACTTTTAATGTGCTTTCATTTTATTTAATTTTCTTTTTCACATGGGCTATTATTAAATATGTTATAAAATTGGATGAGTCAGATAAATATCACATGCACAGAAGTTTAAAACAAACAGCTTATTATTAAAGAATTTTAGATAAAAATACAAATGCACACAATCAGCATTGTATTTGGTGTGAAACATATCAACTTTAATAATTGTCAAATACATCAACATCAATCCCTAGTTGTAGAAAATAGGATGATTTCCAGTAGCTATAAAATCAAGTATTTCATATTATATAGACTGGGTTAGATCAAAGATTCAGAAGAAGAAACTAAACATGTTCCACCCAATCAGAATGCCTTTCATGTGAACATTAAATTCATAAACACACTATTCGCCATTATTCTTTTCATTTCCCTCTCTCTCTCTTACCACTGCCACTGTTATTATTATTATTGTTCAAGTCATATCGGTTACACACACACACACATATATATATACATACATATATCTTAATTTTCTTACATTTTTTTTCAGAAACGGGGATTATTATGATGCAAATGGAACAGTTATAGCTAAATTAATGTGCTACATGGGGCACTCCAATAGATGGGCAGTCGAAAAGCTTATACATACCTGCTACGGTGGTCTTGGCTGCCCACTGATGAGCTACGACAACGAAATACTAACAATGCACTCCATATATTATCCATCAAACTGTAGTCGTTATGCAAGATCGCCAGAAATTTTTCAGAGATCGACAATTTGTCAAGTTGGCTACGAGGTGCGAGCAATTCAAGTGTTTTTTTATGTTGACTGGATTAGAGCAAATCTAAAGTTGAAGAAAGTGATACAGTTTCGTCCATACAGAATTCATAACAAAAAGATTAATTTAAAACCGCATATACCGTTATTAGTTTACATAACTCTCATTGCCATTGCAATTATTGTATTCTTAATTTGTAATCGAGCTGTTTTTGGTAGAGTTCGTCTCTAGTTCATCAACTAAAATTATATTATTATAAACATTTAAAAAAAAAGTATAAAAATAAGTATATTCTCTTCAAACTGGCTAACTTGTTCAATGAATAATACTGTGCATTATTCTCTCATAATTTGAATAATAAAGATAATATGTGGGTATTATGTTTCATAATCCTATGTTCCATAATCCTAATCATAACAGGCATCATTAGATTTTGCATTGCTCTAAATTACTTATGTTGTATGTATGTACACATATAAGAAATTATTAATGTTTATTTAATTTTGCAATGAAATGTACACTGTAAGAGATCGTGGTCATCGGATGACAACTACTAACCCTAGTATGTAAACGCAGAACTCCACTCTCAGTCTCTAATTATAATGCGTAATTGGTGTTATTATGGAAGGAATGGATTGTCTTAATACTGAATATTTGGAATTTGTCTAAATAATCGCATTATTTCTTAACCAAACCGGTGTCTAAAAGGAGACAACCCATACCTGAGCCAAACAAAGAGGAGCAAGCGCCTAAAATTCCTTCCCCTGTAATACCAAAAATAACATTTTTATAAATCTGGATTAAACATTTTCTAAATTGAGATTGAACATAACTTAGCTAACATTATTTTTTCTTCAAAATGTTCTTTTCAAGTTATCTTCGGATTAGAATTACACCAAAATATAAGTTTTTATGAGTACTAGGTAATTTTTCTGTAGACCTTACTTAATTTAGATTTGTGAATTTAGATTTTTTAAAGACAATCTTTGTTTTATGAGGGATTTTGAAACCTTCTCCCACACTAGGCGTGGTAGTGTGGTAACGACCAATTGGCGAATCAGTGTGTATGAAGACTTTGAACGTCCCAGACTTAATTGGGAGTTCTTGTTAGATGTTATTGATATTAATTATATTTAATGTTAAGAAAGTAGATGGTCATTGGCGCCCGGGGCATTCTCAGTGGGCTGCCGGTCTCCGGACAGTGTTCTCTCGATACAGTCAACACTAGAGGTTCCTAAGAAGAAAAATCTAAGGGTAGCACAGCTGGACTCGAATTAGTTTATTCAAACTTCCGGTGTCATATTAAAGTGTTGTAATATATATATAAGTTTAATATTAAAGTGTTAATGTGTTCTATTATTATTGTTTATTGAACTGTTGTGCTTGCACCCATAATCCCACAATTTTTGGTGGCCGATTTTTTGCAGCATTGCGTCCCATCCATTGACGTTAAATGGCGAGGAAGCTTTATCTTGTATAAGCTGCTGAGCTGGCGAAAAAAGAGTTGACACTTGGTAATAACTTCAGAAAGACCGATTTCGTCCCAACCTCCACAGATCTTGTAGAATGTTTTAGCATAAAAAATAACGGGAGCCAGATAACCCAATGGATCTTATATGCGTGCAATAGCAGATGAAATTGCCCTCTTGATGGGAGAGTGTATATTTCATTTGAGAAGACATTATCTCTAGTGTTCCACTGTATGCCCAGTACCTTGATACAGTGACTTTCATCGCATACAGTATGCAGGAGTTGCCTGTTTCATCTTCTTTTAGAGTATGCAGTAACTCTGAGTTTTGGATGCCTATTTGCTTAAATGAAATCCTCCTTTGGCTAACAAAGTAATGAGTTGGTTTTGTAATTGTAACACCTCCGATATTGATGACGCTAGTGGCTATATCATCAACATATATATCTTCATGCATGCGCGGCCTCTTGAGCCTAGAGGGTAAGAAGCACCATCATATACGAATTTCCTCATGGTTCTCGGGCTAGCAATGCTGAAGCCTTCTTGCCGTAGGTGACGGTGCAAAATTCGTTTTCCTGGATGCTTTCATAAGGGCGAAATCTCCGTGTGTTGATACTTTCGATCGCTTTGATACAACAGAATCTGGCGATAAATTTTTACTTCGTCGGCTACGAACACATACTGATGAGTAGTATATAATAGGCGGTTCGAGGACAGAATTTCACTCCCTCACCTTCTACCTCCCAACCTTCCCTGTCCATGTTCCGCCACCCCCCTCACCACCCTAGTTACCCCCTCTCCCACCCATAACCCCCTCCCCTCCCCCAATCTATTCTCATTTTTCCCCGCCCCGCCCCCTCTCCTTCCCCTTTACCTGTAGGCGAAGAAATATTAAAAATTAATTTTTTTTTGTGCTGAGGTCAGCAAAAACGATCTCACACCTTCGTCATCCAAGTCCATCACTTACACCAATAGTAGTTTTCTTTAGATCCTTATACCTCACCCACATACTTCTCCCTCATATCTCTCATATCCTTTCTCTCTCTCTCTCATACATCTCTCTCTCTCTCTCTCTCTATAGATATATATATATAAAATATATACACAGAGACTTAAAGAGAGGCTCTTTTTAGACAGATACTTATATATGTTTTATTTTTTTTTTGGTAAACAATAAACTAAAACTTAATGTATGGTTCCTTCTTATACATCGTATTTATCTATTTTTATAGATCAAGTATATTGACATTTAATACAGTATATTGATTTATGAGTCACTTACGTGTGTAAGGTTTTTGGTAAGCAATTACAATTTAAATCTCCTTTTTTTAATTTTTTGTTTTTTTTTTTTTTATCGATCAATTATATGTATAGAATCCAATATATCGGTTATTTTTTTTGTACAGCTTAAAGTTGTTGGACCTGTTATCGACGAAATAGTTAATAATATGTTTTATCTAACTAATTGTTTATGCAATTGAAGAAAGGAAAAAAGCTAGTGTTTACAGATTTAATAACTGTTGTATCTCAATTTACGTACCAAATTCCGCATATTTAATCACTTTTCTAATCTAAAACGTACTCAATTTACTCACATAATTCCGTCAATTCTTGCAAAGTAAGTTTTCGGTTAAAAATGTAGAAAGTACCTATCTTACAGATTGACATGTAAGAAATAAAAGTAAGAATCTATGCGTACATATTAAAACTAGTAATTTAAATGGAACTTATATATTTTTAAACACTTCTTATTAGAGCAAAAATAATTTCTTTATAGATAGTTTGTGGAGTTTCTCAGTATATCCTACATGTAGTGGAAAGCTGATCAAACAGCAATAATGTAATTGGCAAAAAAAAATCTTCTGTCGAATCAATTGTTTGTACAATTATACAAATTATTTAGAGAAAGGAAAAATCTTAGTATTTAACCTGGAGAACTAGTAGTTTTATACGATTCATAATATATATCCCTTGCGATTGTATAGGTATTAATGAAAAAACAAAAAACAATCGTGATTCAAAATAACTTATTATTTATACACTTAATTTTACAAGATTGATAATATTAAGCATGTTTCGATAACTTATTTTGTAATAGACATTTAAAAAAAAAAAATACATTCGTATAACATACATCTTTAGTTCTACACCACATTGGCACCATATAAAATGATATTTCTCCCATTAATCTATAATAAAACAATTTATTTATATATATTTAGTTATACAATATTATTATTGAAAATATAAAGCATGTTTTTCGTTAGTTTGTTGTAATAGACATTAGTTCAACACCACACACCATTTAAAAATGTATTATTATTGTTTTTCCTAATCCTTAATCTATTTGACTGATACCATAATGCAAGTTCAATACTCTGAGCTTTTGCACATTTTAAATTTTTATTATTATGAAATAGACATTTGAACATATTCTTAAGTTAACAATTTTTGGGCACCCAAAGTCTTCTAAATTAAGAATACAACTGTTGGGAAGATATTGTTTTATAAATTGTCTCTAATCCTTTAATTAGTACCTCATCATAATCGGACAATATTGACTGCAGTATGTATGGTAAATGGTAGTATGGAGTCAGTCCAAAAAATTAATAATAATCTATTATACAATTATAAGTATTTAAAAGTAACACTTACCTTAGATATGGATAATGATGACAATGATGAATGATCAATGTACAGTAGATCTGAAAAAAATGACAATAATCAAAGATAGTACTGGAAATAACATTTCGTTTTTATATATACTATCACACACATAGAATACAAAATAAAAAATTAATTATAAATGAAATTATAAGTAACGTAAATAACATAAGATCTAAAATACTCACCGAAGAAGAAGAAAAAGCAGAATGCAGGTTCATTGAAGAATGATAGATCACTAATTAAGTAACGGCATTTTTATATTCATTGTGACCTGTATATTAACCCCCCACTTTTGTCATGCGTTCTCTCTCTTAAGTAAAAGAGAAGGTATACCCATCAGCTGCAAAATATTAATGCTGGCTTCTATCTTAAAAATAGATAAAATAATTTTGTTGTTGTTGTTGTTAACCACTGGATAAATAGTTGCTCTAAGAATTTCCAAAATGTAGAAATAAATTTTCAACTATGATTTTAGGTGATGATTATGAATTTATCGAAACAAAACAAAAAAAAAAATGGTTGGCTTAAACTAACTGTTATTAAAGATGTAACAATTTGCAAAGGAATATGTTGAAAGAGATCATCGCTTGGTGTACCAATGCGTTGATAGAACGGATACACAAGACTATAGCAAACGCCATCTCGCATTATACTAACACACAATCGCACACTTACATTCCACTCATCAAAGCCGCTCATAACTCTACACCCAATTCTTCTACATGCTACTCACCACACGAGCTCGTGTTCGGGAATAAATTCAAATTTCCATGGATATTGGACTACCTGACACGAGACCTCGACAACTTCAACATACTCACACGAACACTGCACGACAAGATAAAGCAAGTGCGATCGGACGCAAAAAACAATAACCAAATGGCGGCGAAAACAAGAGCAAAGTATTACAACCAAAACACACACACACACACACATACAAACATAAAATTCGGCTATACACACACAGCCAGTAGTAACAATAATTATTTTCATTTATTTTTCTTTACCGCCAATTTTATTAATAACTATTTCTTTTTACCGCCAATGGTACAAAAATTGTTTATATTTTAGGTATACATCCTTTCTTACAAGGTGACTACACAAATAGTCACAATAAAAAAAACAATCTCTTTAAAATTATCTCTTCATTCAAAAATTTAACAAAAATTGCTTCTTTGTTTAATAGAATAATACCAATAACAGGTAAACTCAACAATAGCACATTCGAGACGGAAGACCAACAATACACCTTTCACACCTTTCACTAAGCTAGTGCCAAACAAAGACGTTAACACGTGCACATAACACCTAGGTGTTATTAAATGAAACACCATTGTAAGTAACTAATCCCTTTCAGGTATATTATTTAATTTATCTATATACTTATTCTACCTCTTCTTACAGGTCATTCCCTTAAATATAAATTTCACTATTTTCACTATTAATTTAAAAATTTATTTGTACATGCACTAATACAAATTTTGCAGCATTTCGTCACGGCAACGGGTATTTAACTACCAACGAGCTCATTAACTAAGAAAAAATCACTAGTGTACCAAAAATAAGACGTACCAAATACAACAAACGCATTTCCCCCCCTATAACTGCGTTTTGTATACATGCCATTTTTTTTCACACATATAGCTATATACATATTTAGATTTTATATAGTCGACATCTAAATTAAGTTAGATTAAGTTAAAGTAAGTAGTCTAGACTAATCGACGAATCTCGAGAAACCTAACCTTGAGCTCAACACCTATCTCGCAAGCGCATTAACTTCTCCCTTGCTCGCAGCATGCATGGGGTAAATCAGGGGCAACAATTTATCGATTCGATCTAAAATATAAATATTTATAAAAATTTAAAAAAAATAAGGGTGCACATTTTACATTTTTTATAAATAATATTATAACCTGGTATACCAACTTGATTAATTCACTGACATTTGTATGTCATGTTTTCTTTATAACTTCATTTATCATTTTATCTTTTTAATAACATGTACATATTAATTTGTTGATTTCATCAACTTTTATAAGTTCATTTTCAATATTAATAACATTCGCATGTTAAATTTTAATTTTATCGATAATCAAACAAATATCATACTTTTAATTGTATATAATTAGTATCACTATCAATTTTTCCATTGTTAAAAATCGCATCATTGTAATGTTTTTAATCTATTGTCAAAAGTTACAAAATAGCAATATTGTCGAACCGTGATTTTTAAAATTAACACGCTATAAATAATTGTAACACAGTTCAACTAAAATGCACACTAATTAACTTAAATTAAAAAAAAAAAAAAATAGGGCACGCTCGACAACGACGAAAATGCAACTTCAGCATCCGGGCGGATGCTGAAAAAAGTGCTGAAAAAATTTTTCACCAGGGAGGGGATGATGTAATGACACATCAAAGTCATTGACACATCAAAGTCATAGCAAGGTCAAAGTGGTTCCAGCCAGCTCCTATCCTCACAAAGGATGGCAGGAATAAAAGACAATTTACACCTAGTGGCCTATCCGGCCGCTGTCTTCAAGACAGGCCGCGGCCAAACAACAAAGCCCCTTTTCAATACAAGGGTCAATACTTTACATCAAAGCAAGCACCGATAAAGCTGGCCACTGACCTAAATCACTGGACACCGAATTAACCAAGGTCGCACACTAGGACAGATGTATTGGTGTGAGTGTTGCTAACACTAATATAAACTTCGCCCCATTGGATGAGGGGATTATTATATAGCAGTACGTCTTTAGATTATTATACACGAGTACGTCATTATACGAGCAGCAGTTCCGGGTCCCTATACAGGTTTTACTTATACTTATTTTCATAATTGTGCATCTTAGTTTATTTATTTTAATCATCTTAAATTAATTGTTACTTTAACCTTAAATTATCTAAGTATGTCATGTTAATAGTTACCATTTATCACATTTAAATTACTGTAAAAATATAGTCTATTTTTTATAAATACAGTGTTAGTAATTCGAGCTCTAACTTCCAAAAATCTCTAAACTAACTTAGCTCTCTTCAAGACATCTACTACATACCACAGGAATCACAATAAACGATTCCACTACAAATACTTACTTACATACTATGCAGCGCTAAGCCTTGAGTGCGACTTGGCTTCCCTAAGAATTCTGTTCCATACGTCACTGTCTCCGGCCTTTCCTCTCAAACTCGTCATCCACAAGATCTTAAGGTCTACCTCCAAATCATATAGCCATCTTCTCGGTGGCCGGCGAACTCTTCTTTGCCGATAAGAGATCCAATCAGCAATCTGCTCGGCATTCTATCGTTTGGCACCCTTACTTATTTACCTGCCCTAACCATTCTATGCAGCGAATCTTAATTAATTGGACCATATTTCCATCTTGGTAGAGCAAATAAAGCTCGCGGTTTGTGCGGAGCCTCCATGAATCGGATTCGCTATCAATTACTGGACCATATATCCTTCTCAATATCTTGTGTTCAAATATTTTTAAACAGCTCAACATTGCGGCCGTGAGAGTCCATATTTCTGCACCATCCATTGTAATTGGTCTGATTATGGTTTTATACAGCCGCGCCTTTGTAGCTCTAGACGAATAGCGAGTCTTTAATAATTTCATATTAAAGCAAAGTATGACGGCCGACAGTAGTTACCTTTTCTTTAGGAGTTCTCACTGACTGTGAACTAGTGTACATAGCTAATGTTGTTCAACAGTATGTGAAAGTTGGAATGATTAACTTCAAAACTTTTGGTGGTATGATTAACTATAAAGTGAAAGTGTGAAAGAAATAACTTAATTATTTTCAATCTTGAGGAAAAGCCAAATGAATCTACAAGTAATTTAATAAAATAATTATAAAACTGTTTTCTTCAAAGATGGGAATTACACTAGTTCTGAGAGATATTAATTAGGCTTTTCGTACGGGTAAAGTGATCGGAAAAATTCCAATTTTAGTTAAATTACAAACTTTCTGTAATCAAATTGAAATATTTAAATCTGTCAAAAAACTGAAAGGTATGTCAGTAGGTATCTCCGACGATTTCCTCCCATTTAAAATTCTCTCCACAAATTTAATGATAATGTCTTCCTGAAAGATAGGATATGGGCCAAAAATGAATGTCGCGAAGCAAACAAGAATTTGAGTTTATTTAAAGAAAAGTGGTTATTCAGAAGATAGTTTCTCCCTTTTAAAACTCGCTAAAAAACAATACCGACATTAATATCATAATGAGCTATTCGATATGCTGATTCTTTGTTACATTCCAAATTTCTGTAATACAGCTACAGTTGGCAATAGATAATAGTAAATTCGGAAAGGCGTCCAGCACAGATAATTTACCTTACGAAATCTATAGACTAATGCCATCTAATTGGGAACACTACGTATTAAATCTTCTTAATACCATTCTAGAGCAAGAAGTTGTTCCTTCAAAATGGACTGAAATTGAAATATTTCGCTAATTCAAGAGGGGCAACATTGAGGATCCAAGTAATTACAGAGGTATAGCTCTTAGTAATTATATCACTAAATTATTCATCTCTATTCTAGTAAAACGTATTATGCAATGGGCCGAAAAAGAGAAATTGATACCAGATTAGCAAAATGGTGTTTATTATCTGGGTTGGTGTTTATACCCTCTCAGAAGCCCTCTCAGGTACCCTCTCTTGCTTTGTCTGATGAGGTTATTGCCCTGTTGGAAATCCCAGTTCCATCTAGAATAGATGGAATTCTTTCTGACCATTGCGGGACCACCATACCGGAAGTTTTACCTCCGTGTTCCATAGCTCTCCAGGGAACACAGTGGGATCCTAAGAAAAATAATTTGAGTATATCGGCAGAATTTAAGGCTCGCCCTGCCTCGGCATTTATGAAGCGCCGAATTCTACGCTCAAATATTTGACCCAGGTGGTTGACTATCCCTTTTAACGATGACAGCTAAGAGATTCATTCAGCGCCTATGGGGTTTGCCCTTGGACTAGGATACCCCCTCTCGATTCTGACGTGGCTCAGGAATGGTCTGTTTTCTTTTCTTCTTTCAGTTTAGTGTCTAGCTGCAAGTTTCGAACTTCATCCAGCAGTTTTATAGGCCAACAGTACAAATTACCTAATTCTTAAGCTGTTCAGCGGGCCTAATTCTTAAACTGTTCAGCATTTCAGATGTTTAGTTGTGGAGCATTGATTGTTCCTGTATGCTTGCGGCGCTTGCAGCCCTTAGGTTTAAAAGTAGTGTCTCTTCTTTGATTTTTGTCTCAGCGTTGCTTACACCCGCGCTCTTTTGGAGCCATTAGTCTTTTATTTCTCATGTGTTAGCGGATCCCTTCCGTTCTGGTGGATCCTTGCTCCCTCCCAGTGTTGCATATTTCTGGGGTTTTAAGATATAATGTTGTGCAGACGAAATACGTAACTTTTTTCTTTCGCCTTCTTAGTTTGACTGCCTACTCCTGGGTGTCGCTACATCCCAGGCAGAAGAGTTAATTAATAGTTTGCTCTTTCCCCGCATTGCGAGCTGGACGAACACACTTTCGACAGACGCCATTACTCTATTAATTATTATCTTGAAGATTACTTGTCTGGTGTCTTGTTTACTTGTGAAACGTTTAACGGAGTTTTGTTTAGACGTTTTTGTTTCTTCATTATGTAAGTGCTATGTTTACTAAAAGAAGTGTTGCATTTACTTCCCGAGTGGCATCATCAACTATAGCCTCATTTCGTGATACAATTTATCATTTAATTCACTATTTTGAGCTTATTGAGGGCCTTCACAGCTGTGGTGACCATTAATTCAACCAACTTCAGGCAGCGTCAAACCCGGCAGTTTCACATTGATTATATTAACTTCATACAACCATCTATGGGTAAAGATTCCTATCTTTCCCATCCTTTATATCTGTATCTCACTATTTAATTTTAGTTATTATAAACTGTCAGATGCCACTTGTGCTATACTTGAAGTCGCCCGTAAAGGTAATCTACAGTTTTTCCATTGGCGTCTTCAACTTCAGTTTAATACTTATATATAATATTAACTTTTCACCTTTACTTCAAGAAAGGTGTCTCTTAACTTCTACTCAAAACATAGGTTCCAGTTGGACGTATCTATTCACCACAGAGAACGATTTCCTATTTACTGTAGAGTGAGTGGCTGTAACATTCCGAGGCAAGTATATACACTTCATCATTTCTTAGGTTCTACAATCTGCCCAATAGTAGCTATCCTCCGATTTATGTGGCAACATCTTCAAACCAGCAACCTAATGGACAGCTCTGAAAGGATTGTTTGACCTTCGGAGAATCGGTGCGATACCCAGAGCTTACACACTAGTCAATGAGCGATTTCAAGTCCAGTTCTGAGGCAGGACTAGGAAAAACTAATTCTAATAAAGTTATTGCTAAGCCCGGATTATTTGTTTTTCTGTCTTTTGTTGTTACAATAACCCGTTACTCCTCTTATATCCAGTTCTAATTTTCCGTTAACCCGATTATGGTACCGGATGTATTAATCTAGTTGACTGCAAATACGCTAGAATATGGTTATACCAGCTACATTATAATTATTCACATTCCAAGCATTGATAGAATTCAAAATTTGAAGAAAATCGGACAAACGGAAGTGCGATTTTACAGAAAGAGTTTTTTTTTACATTTTCTCGAATATGTAATAGGATCCAAAGACAGGGATCTAAAGCAGAGAGTGAAAGACGCACACACACAAAACTGAGAGTCTCCATTGCTAATTAGGCCAGAGTAGAGTGGGAGACTCTGCTTAAAACAGCTGCGCTAGCCCTACAGGTGACAGTCTTTAGAACAGTTTATACAGCAGCTACAACGCGTCTGCCACCAATTACTAACCTTATCTTTACTGCCTCTAATACATCCCCTAACGATGCTGTTACCCAGAGAAGATACGGATTCCTGGGTAGTTACCAGACGTTGGAGGAAGGAATTTCTACTCTCCCTAGAAATTTCCCTGATCCTGAGATTCCTCAGACATCTTTTACTGTAGGGTTGCTGTAGGTGAATATTCCCACCTGGAGCATAATAGGCCTCTATTGGTCGCAGTGCTCTATTTTAAAAAAATAAAATTGATTATTGGAAGGAAAACTTTTGCCCCATTAAAACAATGTGTCAACAAGAGTTAAATTGCAGAATGTTTATTGTAAATAAAAATTCTTGAACTAACCATTTTGTTTTCTCTTTAACCAATACAAATTGGGGGGTAGTCCCTACTTTTCATATATTTTAAAAAATGTTTCGGAAAATTCTGTATGCAGGAAAGTTACTATTAAAATTAGATCGCATTAGTATTGACTATTACTTCTGGCTAAAGGGAACCACGTCTGAAGGCATAAGAAAGAACGTATTAAGCTGCCTTAGTCACTAATTCGGTATATAGTCTATTGGCAAGTAAGTTTTTATTTATGTTAGAAACGTCGTAATTTATATGGCGTCCGGAGTCTTCTCAGTGCACTTTATCTCTCTTTTCAGACAAAACTCCCTTCTTCGGATTGTAGAGATTCTTAGGAAGAGAAAAACTTGCTTATTCCCAAACATGCTAGTCCACTGCGCTTTTTGCGTGGTAAAGTCTGTTACGTTAGTGAATGCTATTTAAAAGATTATGTAGTCTGGTTCAGTAAATGTGATATTTGATTTCTTACTAATACTTGCTTGATAGTGGTTCATGTACGGTTATTATATAAAAATAGAAAATGAGTTATTAAAAACAAAATGAATTATTTAATTATAGTAGCTGAGATGGCGTCTGTTACTGCAGAACTATGACTTATATATCAAGCATGTCAAAGGCAAAGACATATAGTACCAGATAGCCTTTCTAGAAGCCATAAATAAATGTCCAGATAAAAGTAATCTAAAAAAAAATTATCAGACATTTTCCGTGGTAGCCTGCTTCATTTTGTGGTCATCGACCGGTTTCGGGCGTTCGCCCATCTTCAGGATGCGTTTTTTTAGACAGTGTGACAACACAGACTCGCACAGAGCAAACTTAGTTTCACACTAACTGAGACGTATTTTTAAAAAATCTAAACTCTTAAACTAGGTCAAGGGATGTGGCCAGATGGGTGGGAAAACACGTGTTTGGGTTGTTAAAGGGCAAATTTTTTTCTTACAGTGGACACAACAAATGCGGGTCTAATCTTTAAACTCTGTTGTTGGAGGGAGATTTACTTTACAATTAACTAACCAAAATATAAAGAATATAAGAAATACACAAACAAAATTAAACAACGATTAAACTAACATTTAAAATTCATTCATTCGTTTAAAATTGAACGATTTTTTATATAATTAAGTTTTTCCAGTTCCAAAGAATTAAGAAATTCCAGTCATTCTTTCACTTTTTTACGCAACCTTCACATCCTCGCAAGCATGTATGTATACCTAATTATGTTTTTTTTTTTTATGTAATTAAGTTTTTTATTATGCATCCCACAAACCATATCACATTGTCACTCACATACATCATCCAAATACGCACATTTTTTTTCTTTTTTTTCTATATATATATCTAAACTAGTAAATTTAAATAAACTAGTAAATTTATATATACATAGTAGATTTAAAACTAAACCTAAACTTAAAATCTATTTAAGAACTATTTGTTGCGTGTGTAATTGTGTTTCTGTTGCTATTGTGGGAAGAGTGTTCTGAATAATGGTTCACTGGCAAATTTTGTCTGTTCATTTATTAAGTTTTGTGTCTTGCGTTTATATATTTCGAGTTGTTCTACTATGTCAAAAATGAAGCAGGCTACCACGGAAAATGTCTCTGATGCTTTCCAGCTCTGCGGAACCAACCACCACAACAAATATGGAGCCAGTGAGGCTAAGTATTTTAACAATTTTTACAATTTAACCTCAAAAATATATAATATTAAAGCCAATATTCATTTCAATAAACAATGTCTTAGTCGCAAGGTTACACCTAAATACGCTACCATCAACATAAAAACTAACACACCCGCAGCACGAATTGTCCAAGCACAGAAAATCTGGATTAAAAACGAAATACGTTCACTTTACCAAAAAAAGGAAAACTAAACATACAGCTGAAAGACACACACATTGAACTTGCTAATCGATACCCTAGTTCAATCTTTAATCATTACTACAACCAGATAAGTGACACACTTACTAAACAAATGGAACGTAAATACAAAACACTAAACAAAAAACTCGACAACCTCCAAAAATCACAGAACACTCAATACAAAAACAACAAACCCAAGCATTCCATCCACGAACTGTAAACCTCACAAACATTACGTTTACACCAATCGAAACCGAACTTCTAGACAAGGTTCTTAAATACAATCTCAAGAGCGCAAACCACACCAAGAACATTGAACAACTTGCCGTTGACACTGAACTTGCGATAACTTTACTACCACACGGTGAACAGGAACACGCTCGCCATATCGCCGCAAACATAATAAAAGACATACAGAAACACAAACGCACAGTAACAAAGACGGACAAGAAGAAAGAACTGCCGGTAGAATACGGAAAAAACTCAAAGATAATAACATTATAATCACAAAAGCCGACAAAGGGAACAGCACGGTAATAATGACACACGACGACTACGTAAACAAAACCCTGGAATTCATAAACAACAATACATATACACAACTCAAAAAGGACCCAACAAAAAACTTCCAACAAGTAAAAACTGCTATAAAGAACGCAACACTAGTAATGCCACCCCGCGAAGCCTTCAAATATACTTGCATGAACCCTACAGCACCCATTTTAAATACACTTCCAAAAATACACAAACCCAATATTCCCATCAGACCCGTCGTAAACTACACAACTGCACCAGCATACAAGTTGACACAGCATCTGGCAACAGTAATAAAAAAACAAAGTAAAACTGAATGACACTAACAATATAAGAAACACACAACACCTAATCCAGTTAACAGAAAATATAATACTCACCCCCAATTCCCGTTTGCTATCCCTCGACATTACCAACCTATACACCTCCATACCAATCACAGACACACTGGACTTGATGAAACAGAAGTCGGAACGAGAAGAATCCATGGAATTCGTCCACCAACTCACGAACTTAGTACAAACCACAACGACACAAAACTACTTTAGATTTAACAACAAGTTCTACCTCGCTACCGACGGACTGGGAATGGGGCACCCCACATCGGCCATACTATCAGAAATATTTATACAAAACATGGAGGAAACTTACGTACCCAAACTGAAAGAGGAGTTCGGGGTAACGTTTTATGCACGATACGTGGACGATTCATTCCTCATATTGCAAAACGACATAGACGTAGACAAAATAGTACATTACCTTAACAACATAAACAAGAAAATAAAATTCACATACGAAAAAGAAACGAACAACACCCTCAACTTCTTAGACATGAAACTCACAAGAACCGACCATAAAATAGAGTACGGAATATACAGAAAAGCAACTACATCAGATGCTATCATACCGCACAATTCCAACCACCCCACCCAACACAAACTAGCTGCACTTAGACACCTAACGACAGACTTAAATACACACCCCTCACACCCGTGAACCACGCACAAGAATTGCAGACAATCTACAAAATAGCTGAAAACAATGGGTACAATACAAACATCGTGAATAAACTCCTTAAAAACGAACCACACCACCGAAATAGGACTGACAAAGAAACAGCAGACAAATTCGCCACATTCACATATATTGGAAGGCACACGTACAAACTCACAAATTTTTTCAAAAAACTGGGCATTAAGACATCCTTCCGAACAAACAACAAATTAGGCAACTCCGCACTCGCACCGAGTTCACTGACGTGTATGACAGCAGTGGGGTTTACGAGTTGAAATGCCCGGACTGTGACAACATTTACGTGGGGCAGACCGGCAGAAAAATCAAGGAACGATTTAACGAACACATCAGATCATACAAATACAACAAAGTTGACTCAAATTACGCCAATCATCTAACACTAACAAACACAAACCCGATGACATAACGACCACGATGAAGCTTATACACTCTGGCCACAAAGGACGACGACTTGACTTAGTAGAACAACTCGAAATATATAAACGCAAAACACAAAACTTAATAAATGAACAGACACAATTGGCCAGTGAACCATTATTCAGAACACTCTTCCCACAATAGCAACAGAAACACAATTACACACGCAACAAATTTCTTAAATTTGATTTTAAGTTTAGGTTTAGTTTTAAATCTACTATGTATATATAAATTTACTAGTTTATTTAAAGTTTACTAGTTTAGATATATATAGAAAAAAAAAGAAGTGCGTATTTGGATGATGTATGTGAGTGATGATGTGATATGGTTTGTGGGATGCATAATAAAAAACTTAATTATATTTTATTTTGTGTATTCTTATATTCTTTATATTTTGGTTAGTTAATTGTAAAGTAAATCTCCCTCCAACAACAGAGTTTAAAGATTAGACCCCCACGTGTTGTGTCCACTGTAAGAAAAAATTTGCCCTTTAACAACCCAAACACGTGTTTTCCCACCCATCTGGCCACATCCCTTGACCTAGTTTAAGAGTTTAGTTTTTTAAAAATACGTCTCAGTTAGTGTGAAACTAAGTTTGCTCTGTGCGAGTCTGTGTTGTCACACTGTCTAAAAAACGCATCCTGAAGATGGGCGAACGCCCGAAACCGGTCGATGACCACAAAATGAAGCAGGCTACCACGGAAAATGTCTGATCATTTTTTTTTAGATTACTTTTATCTGGACATTTATTTATGGCTTCTAGAAAGGCTATCTGGTACTATATGTCTTTGCCTTTGACATGCTTGATATATAAGTCATAGTTCTGCAGTAACAGACGCCATCTCAGCACTCTTTGGTTTTATTCTTTAAGCTCTGAAGATAAACGAGAGGATTGTGATCAGTATATACAATCGTTTGAATGCCACAAGGATTTATAAAAACTTCGAAGTATGTAGCGCTAACACGAGGGCCAAACACTCGTTTTCAATGGTGGAATAATTTTTTTTATCTCTACTAAATTTCCTAGAATAATAGCAAACGGGATAGTCTATACCGTTAATATCCTCTTGCAATTAGGACTCCACCATTCCCAACATCACTGGCTTCAACCGCCAATTTAAACTGCTGATTAAATTTAGCGCTGAGTAACCCAGAACAATCATTTGTCCACCTGTATGGCGTGCTCATCTATAATAGATTTATGAGGGTGTCTACGATTAAGAAAAATTTTGACAGTATTTTCGAAAGAATTAGGCTAGAACCCTTTTGAAAAGTCGAACTTCGTCATATATTTAGCAAGTCCTATTCTATCCACACAATTATCTACCCTCGGAATCGGAAATGAATCCGATTTATAATGCCATTAAGCCCTCGGTATTGCTAAGTGATTAGAAAACAAAACTGTGAGCTATTAAAGAACAAAAAAACAATAGCTGAATATTTGTTGCAATAATAGCGAGTTGAAAGTTTTACATACTTGAGGTTTGAATTAAATACGGAAAGTAAAATTATTAATGAGGTGAATGAAAGGGAGATAGAAAGATAGATAGATAAGTTACTTTATTTAGTGACAATACACATTACAGGGGTACTACAGATTATTTGCGTAATTTATATACGAAATACAATTATTAATACCATTTTTACAAATTAATCATAAAAAAATAAATAACTTAAAATTACAATTACCGAAAAACTTAAAATGCAAAAAGGTTGAAATAATAAGAGTAAAGAAAAGAAGTATGAAGTCATTCGTTAATAAAAAATGATCTCAACTTAAGTGACTCTATTATAAAATAATTTTATTTTTTATTTATTTATTTATTTTTGGACATTCTATACAAATAGAGTTGAGTTTGTGAATCTTGTCAACGTTATTTAAATTTCAAAAATTGCAATCTCAATAACAATTATTACAATTATTAGCAAGTGATCTCGTGGCCATCTGCGCCTGAGCCGTCGGACTGGATGTCCGGGAAGTGATCGGGAAGAAAGGTATTGTACGAGAGGGTTCGTTGCGATCTGAGCTTTTCATGGAACTTGATATAACGGGATTTAGCAAGGTCTGCTACGAATGGAGCTTTGAGATCAGTATATAGAGTGAGGTTTGAAACATAGAAAGGGGCGTTAGCTATTCGGCGAAGAATTTTAGATTGTAAGGTTTGTATGCGGTTTAGATTTGATTTTTTGGCAGCGCCATAGAGTTCTAGTCCATAAGTCCATATCGGCATAAGGAGAGAAGTGTATAGTCTTATTTTATTGTGCAAAGTTATTTTTGAACCTTTGTCAAGTAGTTTAGCCAGTAGTCTGTATCTTGCGTTGAGGTCTTTTCTTTTCAGTCGAGTATAAGGATTCCATGTGTCTTTTGTCCAGGTATAATCCAAGATATCTCACATGATCTGCAGGCGGAATAGGATTGTTGTGTATGTAGACCGGAGGAAGGATTTTACGGTTGAGGCTGAAAACAATATATTTAGATTTAGTAGGGTTTATTTTAATTTTCCATTTGGTAAGCCAATTTTGGGCTCGCAAAGAGCCAATTTTGGAAGATGGGCTTGCAAATTACGAATTGTGAGGACGGGGTCAGAACCTGAGGATAGGATTACTGGTCATCGGCGAAGGTGTGTATAGATGTACAAGAATGGGTTGATAAGTCAGGGTATAGATGGTGAAAAAAAAGGAGCTAGATACTTCCTTGAGGAACACCAGCATAAACACCAGGATAAATTGAGGACTGCTGGGTTCCGTGACATACCTGGAAATGTCTTACCGACTAAATATGATTTTATGATTAGGAAATATGTGGACGGTAGCATGCTCTTTAACTTCCACAATAAACCTCATGCCAGACTCTATCAAACGCTTGGGAAACGTCTACAAAAACACCCGTACAATATTGTTTCGATTCGAGAGCGATTCCGATGGCGTCTACAACTCGATGTGCTTGTTGGATAGAGGAGTGGGATTGGCGGAATCCAAACTGATGATTCGGGTTGTGATGTAGAGAGGTAACTATTGTTTGAAGACGGGATAATAAAAGTTTGTCTAAGATTTTACCGAGAATCGGAAGAAGACTTACTGGTTGATAGGAAGTAGGCATTACGTATTCTTATTAGGTTTGCAGATCAGTTTAATATAGGAAATTTCCATAAAATAGAGAAATAGGTTGTTCGAAGGACTGCGTTGTAAATTGCCTTGAGAAAAATTATTGCCTTTCTGGGAAATGCTAGAGTATATTACAGGTGATCAGGTCCATAATAAGGAATTTTCTTTTTGGGAGGTGGAGGGCATGTGGGCTGAATACGGAGTGGAGGTGCTCGGCAAACACTTCAGACTTTTCTGAGTCAGATTTGGCCCAGGATCCGTCATTTCGTCTAAGCGGAGCGAGAATATTCTTATATTTTAAGATTCGTTTAGTGTCTGTTCAAAGAGAGTTATCACAAGTTGTCCAGGTTTAATATTTTGTGTACTGTTCGTTATAGTATTTGCGTAGTTTATTTTTTAATTTGTTTGTTCGTTAAAATTATGTTTGTGTGAAGGATAGTTTGTACGGTGCCAAAGAGATCAGGCTCTTCTTTTTGCGTTATTACGGCTCTTATTTCCTGAAGTAATGTGGTAGTGGTAGTCTAATAGCCAGTTTGAATGCAGTCGCTTGCCAGATACTTTGTTGGATTGAGTCTGTCAAATATGCCCCGTTCTTGTCAAAGTCTTGAGCAGTTTTAAGTGAAACACTCAGTTCTAGTGTTTGTTCGAGAAGTTGTCTAAGTAACATCCAGTCCACTGGCCCGTTAATAACAATTGGGTTGGGAGTATTAATTTTGGGATGAATGTCAAGTACAAGTATTACAGGGGTGTGATTGGAAGAAAGATCAGGGGTTGTGTATATGTCAGTATAAATGGATGTGATGTTGGAAGTAATAAAGAAGTCGAGCAACCGGCACGTTTGTTTAAGGCAGTTGGGCAGTAAGTAGGTTATGATGGAGATATAAAAAAAAAGTTGGTTTGTGTAAGGATATTGTAAAGAATGCGTTCACTTGGGTTGGCTACTAGGCTTCCTCAGTAAAGATATTTTGCGTTATAATCGCCACCGCTGATAAACCGACTACTGAGAGATTGAAAAAAAGGACAGGAATTGGTTTTGGTCGATGAATGATTTGAGAAACAATACACGGCTGCAATAGTGTATAGGAAAGGTTCAGTTAACAGAGTTATCACCGTAGGTTGTAAAGAAATTGTCGGTTTATATGGAACCAAGAAGTGAGCTAATGATATTCTTATAAGTTCAGCAGAGTCACCATGATCAGTTCTGTAAATAATATAGTCAGCGATGTTAAAGTAAGCTCTGTCTGATAAGTGCATTCCATAAGTCCGTTGGCATTCCAGAGGATTATTGACAAGGAATGTTGAGTAAATGGCATTAAGGAGCATTGCGGGGCAGAAGACTATTGATTACATTTGTGAGAAGTGATATCAGAGGAGTCATGAAGGCTTTAAAATCTGATAGGAAGGAATTTAATAAAGAAGAAACTTCGAAAGAGGTATGAATGGTTTACTGAGGTGAAGAAAGGCCCCGAGGTCACCTGGGCATAAGAGAGCTTGCTGCTAATAGCATTGTTCCTCTGTTGTAGTTGTTGAGGACGTTTCGCTTGTTGAATTGTTGGTCAAATAGCTTCTATCTTGATTGGTGAAGGATGGTTATAAGTAGGTGCAGCATCTGACCGCCTCGATCTTTGAAGTTCTCGATGTACCAAGCAACCTTTGTAGTTGGCAGGATGGTTTCCATTACGGAGAGCGCATGTGGTAGGTGTTATAGATCCTTTTCCGCAGTCTTTTGTGAGTCTTTTTTTTCCTGCACATTTCACACATCGTGGTCGATGTTGGCAATAACTTTTAGAATGCCCATACTCTTGACAGCGCTTACATTGAATTATGTTGCGTTGCTTATGTGGTTCCTTAACTTTGATTTTGGAATAACACAGAACTTCCACATCAGAAATATCTTTGTTATTAGAACGTGGCTTTAATCGACAAAGAAGAGTGGTAGCGTGTGCTTGCTAACTAGATGAATGACTGGAACTATGTTGCGTGAGGTATGACCCAGTTCCGCTAGCTCTTCTCTTATCATTTCTATTGGTGTTGATTGGTTTAAGTATCTCATAACGATTATGCACGTCTTAACGCTTTGAAGTTGATATGTGTTATAGTCTGCTTTTTTGTCAGACAAGAACTATATAATCTCTCGGTAACTGTTAGTAAAGATAGGGTTGATTATTAAATCTGCAGTTCGTACTTTGGTAGTAAAACCATCTTTCCCCACTAGATTAGATAAAGCGGCACATAGATCGTAAATCTGATCACATTTCTGACATATATTGGGGGAGGTTTAGGGACGCGCTGTTGTGTTTGAGATGTAGCCTCCAATTCGTCTGAGATCGCCTGAGACTCCGTTTTGGGGACTTGTTCCAGATGTGGTGAGAATTGTTTTGTTCACTAATTTACGTGCAAGCGTTTTAGCTGGTTTCGTTTTTTAGCTGCTATTGATTCATTGTCTGACCTAATGGCCTGTTGGTGGTCGATACGGTCCATGTTAAAGACCATAAACACCTTTAAATATATATATATATTTATTTATTTAGAGTTATTTAGGTGCTTTATTAATAAAATAAAACCAAATTAAAGTTTCACAACTTACTTTTCACAACTGTTAAAAAGTAAGGTAAAAACCATTAATAAATAGTCAAAACTGGCTCAATAAAGTTTCAGTAATTAAAGAAAAATGTAAACTTACACAGCACAAAAATATAGCAAGTTGTTTACACAATGGCTAAACAGCTGATTTTAACTAAATTAAAAATATAAAAATATGAATTTGAGATCATTTAAACATTAAAAAAATCCAAAAAAGACTAAAATATCAGAATACCATGTCTAATGGAAAATATCAAATGTTAACATTTCTCTTGATGAGTAGGCATTTAATTTAATTATATTTTAAATTTATTCAAAAAGGCAAATATTAATAATAATGATAATAGTTTATTTAAGGAAACGTTTACACTTTACAACAAAATAATAAATAGTAACAAAAAGCAATTCTAGATTCAATACAAAATAAATAATACAAGCTCTTTGAGGGCAATGGATTACATCTGTCTGGCCGAGGTGCGATTACAAATTATTAATGGTTTAAAACTGCAAATTAATATGGAAAATATAAAAATAGAATAAAGTAAAATAAAAATAATAGTAAAAATAGAACAGAAATAAAAATGAAAACGATTTACTTTCTGAAATAAAATTCATTAATTTTATTAATCTTCTATGAAACACTGATTTTAAATATTTACATAAGTCACTGCCGTTTTCTGTTCTGTTCAAAAAGCTACACATCTCCTCAACCGAGAGGAAGCCTAAATGGCGCCAGAATGGGACGAACTCCTACAAAATGAATTATGGTTTCTATTTCTTTTAGATTGCACAGTGTGCACTTTTGGACAGCTTGTGGATCAAAGGGCCTAAAATTTAAATTGAACGATTCTGATCTGGCTTTTATTATTAGGAGAGCATATTCGAAATTATAATTACAGAGGTATTCCATTTATCGTAATCTAACCTCGGATAGATAACTTGATGCTGCCCTTCTCTCGCCCTAGCGATATCATTCTCTCTCTCGTTCGTCTTTAAAACTATTTAAATTGCTTCTCCAGTAGTCATAATTTTCTAGATTGAATGGGGATATTCCCAGTTGATGTCAAATGTTATTCCAATCTTTGAGCCACTAGATTTTTTTAGAGATAATTTTCTAATGTAAAACAAACAGCGAATGACATGTTTATGACTCCGTCACATCCTGTTTCAGATTAGCATGCGACACTTAATGCACAGGCCTTGGATAAAATACCAAATATTTACTGCAAAAAGTAACCTGTAAACTGGCAACTTCATCTAATTTCTTGATTTAATAAAATACGAGATACAGAGCACATTTCTACTGGGTGGACTAAAGGAATGTTTACTGTGTTATATAAAAATGGCAATGAAAAGGATTTGGAAAATTACCGGCACATATCATTCCAAATCACAGAAATGAGAAATGGGAGAAAAGAATTTTTCATTTATTTCGATGATTTAAATAAGACACTAGTAACCTTCTTTTTTTTTTTGTTTATTTATTTGAAGTTTAAACTGTATATTCAAATACAATAAGTAAATGTGATATACAAAGAAAATATGACTTGATGGTCTTGAATGGTATCATCCAGTGATGAATACCATTAAGTAATTATGAGGTCATTAACATTTAACTTTCTTTTTTATGTTTATGCGATGTAAACTATGTGTTTGTTTAAAAATTCTTACTCCACATCTTCACGACTTTCTATATATTAAAGCCTTGATAAAGACAGGAAACTCTGTCGAAATGTTGGCACAATTGAATGTTTTTTCTTGACCGAACCTCACCAAATTTCTTCATAACATAATTTATCAACGATCAACAAACTCTTTTATAATAACATTAATAAAAAGTAATTTTATAACAAACACTATATAGAAGGACTAACAACTAAAAAAAAATCAACCATAAAAATAGGAATAATTTCAAAGATACTAGAAAAGAAATGAAATATAGAAAGAAACTTATAAAAAAACCATAAAAGGATTATATTTTGACTAAAGCAAATA
Source organism: Triatoma infestans (assembly GCA_011037195.1). Lineage (NCBI taxonomy): Eukaryota > Metazoa > Arthropoda > Insecta > Hemiptera > Reduviidae > Triatoma > Triatoma infestans. Next base: position 118,622 of record JAAEAF010000558.1, read on the forward strand.
TATAGATATGCTGCAATTTTCGTAGTGACCTTGACACAAAACCTAGGTTAGCACTTATTCTACATCTAAGTATTTAAACATTCCAAATTCCAGATTTGTCTTTAATCAATATATTGTTGCAAGCAGGCGAGAGGTTCGGGGCGGCTGGGGCCAGGCGCCCGGTAGAGTCGGAGTGGGGCAAGTAGGTGCGTGGAAGTGTCTCGACTGGCCGAGGGCGGGCTAGATGCGTGTGGAAGGGTCTAGGCCCTGCCAACCCCAGCGTATATAAATGAGCCGGCGTGCAGTCCAACAGGAGTTTCTTTGGACGCAGGGCTATCTGCGAGCGTGTTTACATCAGTGATAATTCAAGTGTGACAGTGTGGATACTATTGTGACAGTTTAGGATAGTTTACTGAATATTTTAATAGAATTAGTTTAGTTATGTGAATAGTCTAGTGAATATTTTAATAAAGCTAGTTTAGTTAAGTGAATAGTTTAGTGAACTATAATAAGCGTTTTAAATTAGTGTTAAAATAAAGACGAGTCTAGTAGATATTGTGTTACTTATTTATTTCCTAGTCTGACCTACAACGAACTCGGAGGCTAAGGCCGTAACAATTGGTGTCAGGTGTGGGGTCAGTCTTGGAAAAACGGAAGTGTTTTAGAGAAAAGTGACTTTGAACTCGAAGTGTGACAAGATGGTTGTGAAGAAACTAGCCGAACTGACTGTTCCTGAACTGAAGAGTGAGCTCGAGGAGAGAGACGAGGAAACCATCGGTAAAAAAACAGTTCTTCAACAACGCTTAAGAGATGCGCTCGAAGCAGTAGGGGAAAATCCAGATGAGTATCTTTTCGAGATAGATTCTATTAAATCTCTGAAGGAAGAACTAAAGGTAGATATAATTCAAAATTCAAAATCATTGGAAGAGAAATTAGCTCAAAATTCCAAATCATTAGAAGACAAATTAGCTCAGAACTCCGTATTATTGGGAGAAGAACTAAAGGCGGACTTAATTAAAAACTGCGAATTTCTGCGAAAAGAGTTAGACGAGAAATTAACAAGTCAGTTGATGGAAAGTGCGACATCGTTAAGAGAAGAATTACGTGAAAACTCTCAAACACTGAATGGAAAAATATCTACAATAGCGGAACGTCTGAAGGAAGTTGAAGAAAACCGCCCTGGATCGATAACCCCGGCAATGCCTACATCAGGACAGGACATACCTACATTTGACGGCAAATCAGCCTGGGAGGAGTATCTAACGTTATTTGAGACGGTGGCTGCGGTGCATGAATGGTCAGCGAAGACGAGGGGCTCCATGTTGAGCATGTCACTATGTGGTGAAGCCCTGCAAGTCCTCCGAATTATTCCTATGCAGGAGAGAGAGAACTATGATGAACTTGTCAAACATCTGGAAATGCGATTTGGCCAACAGCACATGGAGCCCGTCTACAGGTCGCAGTTGAAGAACAGAATCCAGAGGCCGAATGAAACCCTACAGGAGTTCCAGGCCGACGTAGTGCGACTGGTCAAGTGCGCTTACCCTACAGTTCCGGATGATGTCTACGAGAGCCTTGCAATTGACAGGTTCCTGGATGGGTTTCGAGAAGCCGAAACTCAGCAAGCTGTGAAACTAGCTCGGCCCCGAACATTGAATGAAGCGCTATCACAGGCCCTCGAATTTGAAGCGGTGAGGCAGTCAGTGCGCGGTCCCGCTCGGATCCGTTCTGTGGAGGGCACCACGGAAGAACCGCGTTTGCCAGCACTGGAGGACATTGTGCAGAAGGTTCTCGACGCGCTAAGGACCGAGAAACGTGAAGTCCGCTGCTGGAACTGTGGAGGACTAGGACATCTGAGGAGCCGTTGTCCTAAGCCTCAGAAACCCAGGAAGTCGTCGGAAAAACTAAAAAGGGTTGGCGGGAAGGGGCAACCGTCGATCCGTATTACCGAGGCCCCGGAACATCGCGCAACCGTCGCATCTCTGGGATGTACGGCGAACAGCATTTTTTTGGATGGTGAAGTGAATGGCAGGAACAGAAGACTATTGCTGGACACTGGAGCAACGATGACTATTCTGAAACCCGAAGCCGTCGCCCCGAATAGTCGCATAGGGCCAACCAGGTGGGTGCTACGAACAGCAACGGGAGCTTCGGTAACAACCCACGGTGAGACTGTTGCCAACTTCCGTAAAGGGGGTACCAGCTTCGAACACCAGGTGCTAGTGGCCAATATAGAAGAAGAAGTCATCATCGGAATGGACATTATGATCAAATACGGTTTTAAACTGGATTTACAAAACGGCGTGATCAAGATAGGACACGAAGAAGTTGTACTCCAAGGACGTGAGGATATGTCGGCACGCGTCGTCTCGACTGAGGACACAACTATCGAGGGACGAAGTGAGGTGATGGTACTCGCCAGCTTGGATCGAGTGGTTCCAGAAGGCCGCATAGCGATGTTGGAACCGTTGTTATTTAACAATGGGGCAGGGAGAAATGTCCTGGTGGCGAAGAGCCTAGTCCACACAGGAAAAGCAGTCCCGGTACGGCTCATGAACATCAATGACTACCCAATCACCATCAAGAAAGGGTGCTATCTGGGATATTGTTCACCCGTATCTTCGGTTGTTAGACAAGCTCAACACGCCACTACGCAGCCGCAACGGTCATCGAAAGAATTTGAAGACTGTGTGTAAGGACCTTACTGTAGACCAACGTGCGGAAGTTACAGGCTTGCTGCACCGATACCAAGACGTCTTTGAGCAGGGAGGGGGCTCCAAAGGAAGAACCAGCGTCGTACAACAACGTATTGATACTGGCGACGCAAGACCTATTCGCCAAACGCCTAGAAGACTGCCCCTGGCCAAACGTGAAGAGGCCGAGCAAATCATCCGTGACATGGCAGAGGACGGGGTGATTGAACCATCGAAGAGCCCATGGGTATCTCCCGTAGTGCTGGTGAAAAAGAAGGATGGCTCTTCTCGCTTCTGTGTCGACTATCGTCAACTCAACAACGTGACGAAGAAGGACAGTTGCCCCCTACCCCGGATTGATGACACGCTTGACACCTTGGTTGGCTGCAACATCTTGTCCACCTTGGACCTGAAGAGCGGATATTGGCAGGTGGGATTACACCCCGAGGATAAGGAGAAGACAGCTTTCTCTATCGGCTCAGGTTTGTGGCAGTTCAATGTAATGCCGTTTGGGCTGTGTAATGCTTCAGCCACGTTCGAGCGTCTGATGGACAATGGCCTGCGAGGAATGGCTTGGGAAACCTGCCTGGTCTACTTGGATGACGTCATCGTCTTGGGTAAATCGTTCACAGAACATCTGAAGAACTTGGAACAAGTGTTCTTGCGTCTACGAGCAGCCAACCTTAAACTCAACCTCAAGAAATGTAACCTGCTGCAGAAGAAGGTCCACTTCCTTGGCCACGTTGTTTCAGGAGAAGGTGTCTCTGTGGACCCGCAGAAGATAAATGCTGTAAAGGAGTGGCCAAACCCCAAGGACAAGCACGAGGTAAGAAGCTTTCTTGGGCTCTGCACCTACTATCGCAGGTTTGTTCCAGGGTTTGCCAACATCGCCAAGCCTCTTACTCGGCTGACAGAAGAAGGACGCAACTTCGTCTGGGATGACTCTTGCCAGCGCGCGTTCGAGAAACTGAAGAGGACACTGATGGCGGCCCCAGTATTCAGTTATCCCCGGCCCGAAGGGAAGTTCATACTAGACACGGATGCTAGTAACGTGGGCATTGGAAGTGTCTTATCCCAGCTCCAGGATGGGCAAGAGAGAGTGATCGGGTACTTCAGCAAGATCCTGTCAAAGCCAGAACGCAACTACTGTGTGACACGCAGGGAACTACTGGCAGTGGTCAAGTCAATTGAACACTTTCATAAGTACTTGTATGGACGGAGCTTTCTCCTGAGGACTGACCATGCTGCGCTGTTGTGGTTGCTCCGATTCAAGAACCCGGAGGGACAAGTTGCACGATGGATCGAAAGGTTTGATTTCACCACTGAACACCGTGCTGGACTGGACCACCGAAATGCCGATGCCCTGTCAAGAAGACCCTGCCAGGAAGAATGTAGACACTGCAGTCGACTGGAGGAGACTGCGGCAACAGCTTGCAGGGTTACTGTCACCGATGACAACTGGCAGATCACTGAGATCCGCAAGGAGCAGGAAGAAGATCCAGACCTAAACAAGTTGCTGAAATGGAAGAGAGAAGGAAACAGGCCGACCTGGGAGGAAATTGCTCATCTCTCTCGCAGGCTGAAGTCATATTGGGCTCAGTGGGACTCCTTACTCCTGCAAGATGGTCTTCTGAAAAGAGCCCTGGAGAGTGAAGACAGAACGTCGAACCGACTACAGATAGTGGCTCCAACGAAGCGGATACCTGAGATATTAAAGTTACTCCATGACGGAACATCTGGCGGACACTTGGGTGTTCGGAAGACATTGGACAAGATTAGGGAGAGGTTTTACTGGCTTAACTGCAAGGACGATGTAAAAGACTGGTGCAGGAAATGCGTGGTGTGTGCTACGGCCAACGGACCCCACCGAAGGAAGAAGGCACCCATGAGGCAGTACAACGTCGGAAGCCCTTTTGAAAGGATTGCAGTTGACATCGTAGGTCCTTTTCCGAGAACAGATGTGGGAAACAAATACATTTTGGTGGCTATGGACTACTTCAGCAAATGGGTGGAGGCCTACGCTTTACCCGACCAAGAAGCGTCAACAGTAGCAGATGTGCTGGTCAAGGAGCTCGTGAGCCGTTTCGGTGTGCCCCTTGAACTCCACTCCGACCAGGGGCGGAATTTTGAGTCGACGGTGTTCCAGGACATGTGCAAGATACTGGGAATAAGGAAGACGAGAACAACTGCACTACACCCACAGTCTGATGGGATGGTAGAAAGGATGAATAGAACCATCGGAAAGCATTTGTCTAAGGTTGTCTCCGACCATCAACGAGACTGGGACCAGCATCTTCCTTTATTCTTGTTGGCGTACCGTTCCGCTGTCCACGAAACAACTGGCCTAAGTCCTGGGAAAGTATTGTTTGGACGAGAATTGAGACTGCCCTGTGACCTGAAATTCGGATGCAGACCGGATGAAGAAGTGGCTGAGGAAGACTATGTGTCGAACCTCCGAAGAAGAATGGACACCATGCATGACAGAGTTCGGTCATCTATTCAGGATGTAAGTGACAGGATGAAAGACCGTTACGATATAAATGCTGACGATGGGGGTTACCAAGCGGGGGACCTTGTGTGGTTGTTCGACCCTAAGAGACGTCGAGGTTTTTCACCGAAGCTGCAGCGCCCTTGGGATGGCCCGTATGAGATTGTCAAGCGGATCAACGATGTCATATACCGCATAAGAAAGAGGCCGAACGGCAAACCACGTGTGGTTCACTCAACCGGCTCGCACCATACCTGGGAGACTCGCCCGATGAGCAGAACATTCGAATTTGCAGAGTACCCAACGAAGAGCCAACATTCCACGAGTTCATGGAGCGACAGGACATCAGTCACGAGATTCGTTATGGAGTCACGACGGAAGTTGTGCTGGACTTGGTTGAATCACCCAGAGAACACGCGCACTGGCCCATTGTGCTGCTCAGGACATATTAATGTCAAGGGGACTGAGCAGAGTAATCCAGAAGAGGTTTGGCCGACCCAAGATTATGGAAGACCAGAAGCCGGCCGTTGGAAGTGTCTTATACTCGGAGCAGAATGGGCGACACCTGTTTTACCTAATCGCAAAGGCACGCCCCGGTGAGAAATCCAGCTATCTCAACTTGTGGAACTGCTTGCTCAACATGCGAGACCATCTCCTGAGGCTCAACCTCACCAGGCTCAGCGTACCCAAGCTCGGATCCGGGTTCGACGGGTTAGATTGGCGAATTGTGAGGAACATGCTCGAGGTACTATTCCAGCACACCGGCATCGCGATTCAGGTTTGCTGCTTCAATCCGTGGGCCAAGAAAAACACGAAGGAAACTGCCGATGGCGTACCAGTGGGGCAGGCTGCTCCTACCGTCACCACACTTATGGATACCTGTTCCGGGACGAACAGTCTTAAGGAGGAGGTAGTGTTGCAAGCAGGCGAGAGGTTCAGGGCGGCTGGGGCCAGGCGCCCGGTAGAGTTGGAGTGGGGCAAGTAGGTGCGTGGAAGTGTCTCGACTAGCCGAGGGCGGGCTAGATGCTTGTGGAAGGGTCTAGGCCAGTACCGGCCAGGCGCCCGGTAGAGTTGGAGTGGGGACGTGTCTCGACTGGCCGAGGGCGGGCTAGATGCGTGTGGAAGGGTCTAGGCCTGCCCACCCCAGCGTATATAAATGAGCCGGCGTGCAGTCCAACAGGAGTTTCTTTGGACGCAGGGCTATCTGCGAGCGTGTTTACATCAGTGATAATTCAAGTGTGACAGTGTGGATACTATTGTGACAGTTTAGGATAGTTTACTGAATATTTTAATAGAATTAGTTTAGTTAAGTGAATAGTCTAGTGAATATTTTAATAAAGCTAGTTTAGTTAAGTGAATAGTTTAGTGAACTATAATAAGCGTTTTAAATTAGAGTTAAAATAAAGACGAGTCTAGTAGATATTATGTTACTTATTTATTTCCTAGTCTGACCTACAACGAACTCGGAGGCTAAGGCCGTAACAATATGTAGTTTTTTTTTTTTTAATTAAATGCGGTTCAGCATCCGTGGTCATTGGCGCTCGGAGCGTTCTCAGTGCACTACCTGCCTCCGGATAGTGTTTTCTCTCGTTGCGGACAACACTATCCATCACCAGAGGCTACTAGGAAGAAAAAATCTAACACAGCTGGACCCGAACAAGGGTCCATCGCGTGGGAGTACGCTAATCACTTACCTATTTCCTTCCCTATTTGTTTATATAAACTTCATTTTTTTTTTATTAAGTTTTGTTTAAATCCCGGATCGGCCCTCAAAAATTGTAGGAATTATGGTGCAAGCACAACAGTTCAATAAACAACAATAATAGAACACTTTAACATTTTAATATTACACTTATATGTATTATAACACATTAATATGACAACACAAGTTCGAATAAACAATTTAATTCGGGTCCAGCTATGCTATCCTTAGATTTTTTTCTTCCTAGCAATCTTACAGCTCAGTGACCGGTGATGGACAAGTATCGGGAGAACACTGTCCGGAAGCCGGCTGCCCACTGAGAATGCTCCTGGCGCCAATGACCAGAGATGTGACCTACCTTAAATCAATAAAAATAATGTAAAACTACTTAACATAAACACAACTTCTACTTTCTTAACTTTAAATATAATTAATCTCACTAACATCTAAGAAGAACTCTCAATTACGTCTGGGACGTTCAACGTTTCCATACACACTGACTCGCCAGTCAGTCTTTACCCCACTTCTATACTACTTCGCCTAGAGTGGGAGAGGAGCTTCCAAAATCCCTCATGAAACAAAGATTGTCTTTCCAAAAATCACATATCTAAATTAAGATAAAGTCTACTGAAAAATAACCTAGTAATCGTAAAATCTTATAAGTACTTTGGTATAATTCTAATCTGCAGTTAACTTGTAAAAATCATGTTTAAGAAAAAATAAAATTAGCTTTCTTATCTTTAATGTCAATTTGGAAAATGTTTAATCCAGTGTAACGAGGCGGGCGTGTTGGGAGGGGATTGGCGGGAACTCATATAGACAAGCCTTGGTTTCAGAAAATAATGTACTTATTGAATGAAAGTTATCTCTACAAATTAATACTTTTAATACTGAAACTTACAAAAATTTAATACTATTAAAAAAAAACTAATACCCTTTAAAAATTAACACTATTACCTTACAAGCTAATATCAAACTTAAGTTACAATTACTAATCAAATTCTAAGCTAATACTAATCATCCTATGCCAAAACAAACAAAAAATAATAAATTCAATTATTAAATAATAAATTCTCATGCCTTGCCAGAGTTACTATGGAGAAGCTGACTCACCTAACGCCCAAGCACACAGCCATAAGCCAGGTTGCATTCTTTGCACACAACCACAGACTGACTTACTTCTCGTTGTTATTGTAATCTCATAACAATAGGAATTCACTCCAAAGAGGGGAGGATTCCCGAGTCAGCAATCTCTGTAACGTCTCTGACAGGGCCTGTGCTACTCTACATTTAAATTAAATCTATATTCACACTTAATTACGTTCAAATATTACGTTTTACTTTATTTGGTTACACCAGATTTATATAAATGTTATTACTTTTTTTTTATATTATGGGGAAGGAATTTTAGGCGCTTGCTCCTCTTTGTTTGGCTCAGGTATGGGTTGTCTCTTCTGAGTTTAAGAGATTTAAGATTTAGACAAATTCCAGCTATTCGATATTAAAAGAATCCAGCCCTACCATAATAACTAATAAACCCAATTAAGCTTTATAATTAGAGACTGAGAGTGAAGTTTTGTCTTTATATACTTTTAAATTACACTCCTTCTCTGTCATCCAATCTTTCAATAACCTTAAGAAACGTCTATTTAATTACGTCAGAGTATATTAGTTCTAGAAGTAGTTGAAGCCGAACCAGGACTGATAATGCTCATGAATTATTCAATTTAGTTAATGTATATAATTTTAATGCAGAAAATGTAAAAAAAATTACAGCTTTACTGTTGGAAAGAATGTAGTTGTATCAGAGGGATACTTTTCTAGCTAATATCTCGGCCTCACATGTATTCCACAATTCAATAATCACAGACTGTTTTTCACATCAGGTCTGAGATGTTCAATTATTCATCATGAAGAAGAATTTAAACTATGATTGTTCACTTTGTCATCCAATAACCATGATCAACCCTATTACATACATTTCATAGTAAAATTAAATAAATAATAATTTCTTATAATATTTATACATACATATACAGAAGTAATGTAGAGTTTGATGTATGCCAGAAATATATTTTCAATAATATTTTATTGAAGAAAAATGTAACATTCGCTGGCAAAAAGGGTACACACAGGTAGAAGACTACAGTTACAGAAAGAGTTCATGGATCTGGTTGGCTTTGTCTTTTAGAGTTCATGAACTTGGTTAGCATTGTCTGCCCCTTCTCACAGGGGAGGATTTGAACAATGAAGAGAAGGCATTCTTCCAAGACAGCCTAAAACAGACACTGGACCAGAACACTTGTACCAGTAAACATCAGCACCAGTCATAAGCTAAAACATCCAGTCATAACTTTATCTAGCTAGTTTCATTATATTAATAAGAATATTACTGTAATGTTGTAAAGTACTTAAATTCCCTTAGAGAATATATTTATTTTAAAAACAGTGTGATGTCTTGATTATTTCTAATACTTCTCTCTTAAACATAATAAGCGTTTACTAAACCGCTCACGCCACAAGCTACTACTACAAACTACAACACATAACACCAATCACATTTCAAGAGCAATGTAAGCTCTAATGTTCCGATAATGCCTGCTATGATTTCAGTAAACTAGAATTATGAAAAATTAATAGGCATGTATTGATTTTTTATTATCCAAAATATGAGAAAAAATGCACAGTATTATTCATTCAACAAGTTAGCCAGTTTGAAGAGGATATACTTTTTTTTATTACATGAATATAATGATATAATTTTTATTAATAAACTAAGGACGAATTCTTCCCAAAACAGCTCGATTACAAACTAAGCAAACAATAATTGAAATGGCAAGGAGTGTTAAGTAAACTAATAAAGTATATATGGTTTTAAATTAATCTTTTTGTTATGAATTTTGTATGGGCGAAACTGTATCACTTTCTTCAACTTGAGATTTGCTCTAATCCAGTCAACATAATAAAACACTTGAATTGCTCGCAACTCGTAGCCATAACGACATACTGTCGTTCTCTGAAAAATTTCTGGCGATCTTGCATAACGACTACAGTTTGGTGGATAACTTATGGAGTGCATTGCTAGTATTTCGTTATCGTAGCTCATCAGTGGGCAGCTATAACCACCAAAGCAGTTGTACATATACTGCTTTGGGTCTTTTGGAAATCTCTTAGTATGCCCGGTGTAGCACATTAATTTAGCTATAACTGTTCCATTTTCGTTATAATAATCCCAATTTCTGAAAAAAATAAGAATATTAATATATATATATATATATATATATAGGGTGTAACAGCAACCTCTGGCACTACTTCGGGATATGGTTTGTCACTTTATTTGGAACAAAAAATTTCTAATAAACCATGGTCCGATTCGTTCGCCTTCAAAAGTTATTCTTCATTTTCTAAAATTTTCAGTTTTCCTACTTTTTCTCATAAAATTGATTATATCTCAAAAAGTTTTTCACATAAATCATATTCAATTACACCTTTGGAAAGAGCATTAAATTTCCTATAAGAAACAGAAGTTTTATTTTAATTGAATTAATTATAAGGTTTTTCAGAGACTTTAAACTTAACTCTACAGCTCTTCGACTGTTAAAAACCACTTTTCAATAGTACTTTCTTATAAATTTCTTAAAGGCTAGCGTATGGTCCGGGTATAGAAAAAATATCTACATTTCACCAGCTTTCCAACGATAATATGAAAGACTTGAATTCATAGCTACTGGAAATCATCTTGTTTCCCACAACTAGTGATTAATTTTGATGTATTTGACAATTATTAAAGTTGGTATGTTGCACACCAAATACAATACTGATTGTGTGCGTTTGTACCAATTTGTGCCCTTTTGTACTTTTTTATCTAAAATTCTTTAATAATAAGCTGTTTGTTTTAAACTTTGTGTGTGCATGTGATATTTATCTGACCCATCACAGTTTATAGCATATTTAATAACCCATAAGAAAAGGAAAATTAAATAAAATTAAATCATATTAAAAGTTTTGGTTCGGTCCTTGGTCGGCACCTATCATTCTGGCAAGGAAGAAGACGGAGGTGGGCAACAGCGAATTTTAGGGCACTGAACCCCATAACCAGCCGCTTATGTATCCCTTGCGGAACATTAATCAAACTCTAGGGATTCTCAAACTCTGTATTCGGTATTGGGTATCGTCAAACATTAATGCAACTAATATATCTCTTCCATTATTTAACTCCATTTTCTCAGTTTGTTATCATATGATTCAACATATGATAACAAACTGAGACAATAACTTTGTTACGGTTCTACGGAAATTAGGAATTTATTAACAATAAACTTCGGTTTGCTGCAGTTATTGATTAGTGTCCCTCCATTGGTAATCTAAATTGAAAATACATTAAATTTGATCTTGAATTTATGTTTCGCAAAGGTGTCGCTTTTACTTCGCTTCACGAAAGAATGATCCTGTTTTAAGCTTTTCTTCAGATAGAATTGAAATTTATTTTCTTTGTTCACAATGTTTAATCTACTAGAAGTAGTAGTGGCTTTTCCTTTCTAGCTTTCATAATAAATTTGTATGAAACCAATTTTTTTTTTGTTTACCTTGGTTATATATCCGCCGTTGACAAGCCAAGTAGTAGGGCCTGTAGTAGAAGTAGTTACACTCAGTAAGTAGCCAAAATCAGCGAATGGATTAAAAAATTGACTTGGACGAATGAGATTGCAGATTAGAATTTGCCGAATAATAAAAACATGATTTCCCATCTTTCCTCACTACTTCAATAATTGAGGGCTCAAAGCCTGAGCGGGTAGCACAAATCTGCGCTAGCATTCTCTTAACTGATTGCCCGGATACCAAGCCAGCAGCAAAAAATCTGGTGACAAACGCCCCAGGGGCTACATCAAAGCGGTCTTGCGTGTTGGCTAAATGTAAACCTGGCTAACAGACTCACAAAACTACTCTAAAATAATTTTTTTAGCAAAAGGATTTCAACTAAATGGTTGGAGCAGATTTCGACAAAATCGCAAACATTGAAAAGAAACCTCTCACTAATGTCGCAACTCTGAATGAACAATTTTGTCAGAAACCTTCGTGTCAGAACCGGCTATATGTAACACCTAACCGGAATACTAGTTTGGCCATTTCCCGATTTTTAGCTTTTGAGATATTTAGTTTAAAACCACGCGCACAAGCCATTCGACAAAATGATTTTTCACGCGATCTTAACATGTATTTCCGGTAAATACTCAATAACGAAAATCGGCAGCATTTGCAGTACTTACTCTATTATTTGGAGTAAGAGAATGTATAGCACAAAACGTAGCTAAGCCTAGTCTACTCTCGTGTACTTGGTGTTACATTGTTCGGCCAATACTCACATCTGAGCCAGGATTTATTCTACTAACCTCATCTAATTTACAAAATTAAAAGTTATGCAGAATTGGTCTTTAATTGAGGGTATTAAAAAAAAACTGTTATGAGTTACTTACAAGAATTCACTGTTGCAGTAGCCGCATGTATAACTACCGTCGCCTTTGAGGCGAAAACCATTCATCTCTATACTAGCAAATGTTCCAGCGTGCTCATCTCTAACACTAAGTGATATACAGAAGTATAAACGTTTTTATTAAACCATAATCTATTTGGTAGACGTGCTGTACTTATTCGGAAAGTTTCAACAAACGGTGCAGCCACCTGTTAGACAAACATGTAAAATCAATTCATTAGAGTATATTCAACATAATTGGATACATATTATATTTTTAAGCAGTGATTGGCATTATTCAAACATATTCAGTTAATAAAAATTACAATTTATCATGCAAATAAATACGAATTTACCTATATTTGTGTATTTTCATATTAATAATCATAATAGTGTTTTATGATTATCTTAATAAATAAGGTGCTGACATAAAAGGAAACATGACCATACAATGCATACTATGTCTCGCTTTTATATTTATAGCTCCTTGAATATACTACTTAAATTCGGAATATTTTTTCGAAGGGGGACTTCCCTGAAAATATTGTGGTGTGTTGGCGACCAGGTGAATAATATCCATTTAATATCATTTAGTAAAGTTACTAAATAAATACTTATTTATATTTTTATAAAAATGTTTCATAATGGCCATAATATGTTCTATATGTTGACTGTAAGTAATATATTTGAGGGAGGTTTGCTCCACTAAGTTTCCGAACTTCAGCCAATCAGAGTTTTTCTAGGCCCATGAAGACTACTTTCCAATTTAGTGCTGATGCGGTGTTCTAGTCGTTATTCTGTCTGCTCTGTTCAACTTCAATTAAAGTTCAGAATGTTCACCTCCTTGCAATTCTGACTTTATAACACTATTTCGACGACAATGTTGAACAATGTACAGGTGTGAATCGCCCTTTTAATTGTGCTGAAAGTATCTGGTTCGTTTAAACAGCTTTTCTCCAGCCCAATTTATTTCTGCATCGCGGGTTCTGAATCATATTTTTGCATTACATGGCAGCCGTCCTTTAATTAATACCTCATCATAATAGGGTAAAGTTGTCTTGAGTATATACGCTAAATGACTATATGGAAACAGTCCGACATTCCATGATGTTGAAGATGAATATACAGTAGTCCTGCTAAGTTGATGAAACATAATGCATACCCAATTGAAGAGTGGTTGATAGCTAACGTACCAACTGCATTTTGTTATATACATTGTGACGTGTATATAATAGCAAGAGAAGGTACGAGCATACAATGTTATTACCGTCTTATAACTTAAATACTTTAATTGTTGTTGATAACGATGGCTGATATATGGCAGAAAATGTTTGTTCTAGAGAATTATCAGAATTTAGGAATAAATTTTCAACTATGACTTGGGTTGATATTGATCCGAAATTTATCATAGAAATGGTTGATTTAAACCAACGTTTAATACTTAATACTTTAAATACTGTTCTATAATTAATAGAATTATAGTTTTTTATTGTTAGTTAGTTTAGCATATGGTTTTAATGTTAGTTTATTTAATATTATAAGTCACAAAGTTACGAAATAAATACAATTTTCAGTTCCATTTGAGGCTAGATTAACATTTATGCAATATGAGATATTACGTAACGTTCTTTTATAACGAGATATAACTCATTCCTCAGTGTGATGTGTTTCCTTGCTGACAATCCGTATTCTCTTCAACGAAACATTAATGCCTTAAAGGAGTATTAAGATAAATGAAACTTCTTAGTAAATCTACAGGGGAAGAGGCAAGTTAGCATCAAGGGAAAAACGGCGTTTCTCGGTAGTGAATATGTATAAAACTACCTTGGTTTAGGAGTTTGGTTCGAGCTTTTGTAGAGGTAACGTCGTGTCTGTAATTCTGAGTGGGTTTCACTAGTTAAATTTGGAATTAGGTCTTGATTTTTTGACATAGTAGTGACTATTACTATTTCAAACAATCTGGTGAATTTTGATAAATTTTCATCGATCAGTTTTTTCTGCAACAGTGAAGGAAAGCTTTGTTAAATTTAATAAAATTATTGATAATAGCATATTTTAGTGGTGGAGGGGATAGTTCAGTTTTTTTATTAGGGACAAAAGTGTCATTATTATCTATTATTTTTTCAATAAATAAGGATCCGATCCGTGCATCATAGGATCCGATTCTATAGAAGACAAATAAATTGGAGGAATACTATCGTCTAAATAAAATTAGAAAATCTAATAATCTGCCAGTTATTTTTAAATGTTGCAAGAATTCTGACTAGCTTTTCTTCTTGGACTGTTATAGAAGGAATGTAAAAAATAACACTCTTTCCTTAAACTCTGCACTGAGTACGTGTGACGAAACCAATCTGAATGTTCAAGTTTATATTTCTGAATACATGAGCCCCCAAACTTATAAATTATTTATACAAGCAAAGATTTGCAACGAATGGGAAAAGCTAAGTTTCTCTGGTTCAGGAATAATAAAATCTTAGTAAAAAAAGACGTGGGAGTTCAGGCAGTTATAATTAGATCAGAGAAAGATGTCAAGCAATGGTTAGGTCAATCAGATGTAACCGTGTTGTCTGAGATCGACACAGAAATAGATGGAGGAAACAAATATTTCTGAACCCTAAAGATTTGGCATTTCAAAGAAAAGAAAATTAATTTCCCCCCAATCTTCAATAAAATCTTTTTTAAAACAGAAGTAAATAATCCCCAAAGAAACAACGTAAGTGATTCAAATTTTCTTTTAGGTTTCTAGAATATAAATAGCTATAGTAATTTGTATAATTTAACAAGCAGTGAAACCAGAGCCTTGCTGAAAATAGATTTTCTTTGTCTTTGTGAGACTTGGCTTCATTCATCTGATGCTCAAGTTGCTCATTTCTCCAGAGTATGAGTGTCTCTTCAGTGCTGCTTCAAAGAGTTTCTATAAAGGCTGAGCTAGTGGGGGAGTGATGATCTGTGTTAAAAACGAAACATCTCAGCGGTTAGAATTTTGTTTTCAAATCAGTGGTCCTTTTGAAATGTAGAAATAATTATCTTTGTCTAGGCCTAGTGTATTGGAAACCTTGCACAGGATAAGATAATACAATTATTGAAAATTTTTCATCAGATTTGAATAATCTAATTTCTAATTATGGCAATTATGATATAATTATAGGTGCGATTTTAATGCTGAAATAAGTAATTTAAATATGTTAGATGAAAATATTTTTACTTTTTCTAATCTGATCGGAAGTAGAACTTCGTTAGATCCTGTTGTGAACGATAGGGGCTCCAGATGAGTAGATATGGAACTGCATAGTATGTTCGTATGTAATGGCCGATCGTAATGATTTTCCAGCAAATTATACTTTTATCGGACAGCAAGGCCAAGTATTATTGACTTAGTATGGATATCTTATGATTGTCTGAATTATGTTAAAGATTTTAAAATTTAACCACCTGTGGAATAACACCACTTTGTTTGTGCTTATTGTCATTAAACTTAGAATCTGTAGATAAATAGACTTATCATCATTGATTAACTACTCTAATGATAATCAAATTCCAATTTTTAATAAATCAAGTAATAACTTTAATGAATTTAATGCCCTTATGAAGCAGACCAATTTGGTTTCTTATGAGCGTGCTTCTGCTAAAAAGCTTTATATAAACTTCTGTGATGCTGTGTTAAATTCTATGTTTAACTCCAATATTTTGAGTTTGAAAAAATTGACCCCTGCTAAGACAAATTCCAATAAACCATGGTTCACAGAGGAGTGTTATATTCAAAAGAAATTAACTACAAAATTATATAAGGAATGTAGGCAGTCTCATTACATTTGTGAAGTAATACAAGGAAATATTGAAGCTAAAAAAGTTTATAAACTGTTGATAAAGAACTGTAAATTCGAGTATTTTGAAAAAATGAAAAATATGTTAAGAAATGTTAAAAATCTATCTGACTTTTGGTCAACAGTAATCTTTTATAAATCTAAGATCTTTAAATCATGCCCCATCACTGTGCAGCAGTGGGAAAAATTTTATCAAGATATTCTCCCTCCAAAGTTCACTAATGAATTAATGTTCTTTAATTTTTATCATCCTAAACTTGATCGTGAAATTTCTTTTGAAAAATTAATTCAAAACATTAATAGTTGTAAAAATAATAAGGCAACTGGGTTCGATTTGATCCCTAATGAGTGCTACTAAAAGTTAGATTTAAAATGGTTAAATTACGTATTAAATATGTTTAAAATATTCTGAGAAGTGAAAATATTTCTTTACAATGGGCGAAAATAATATTAAAATTACTTCATAAAAAAGAGGATCCCTTTTCAAAGCCTTATAATTATAGGGGGATTGCAATGTTTAATTCCATTACAAGGATATTTACCTCCATTATTTATAACAGGTTGTCTGTTTGGGTAGAATCAAGGGATTTGATACCGAAAGAACAAATGGTGTTTAAAAAAAATCGAGGGTGCAGAGATAACATTTTCGTGCTTTCTACCGCTATTAATATTCATCTCAGATTGAAAAAAGAAAAGTATTCTTGATTTTTCCTAGACTTCCAAAGAGCTTTCTACTCGGTGCCCTACTTAAGATTGGAGCATAAGTTGTACAATCATGGAATAAGCGGTAAATGTTTAAGGCTTATAATAAATCTTTACAATAATGCCAGCTTTAAAATTGTAGAGGGTACCTCTGACTCTAATTATATAATTGTCTCAGAGGGCGTTCTTCAAGGGGAGGTATTGTCCTCTTTGCTATTTTCCTTATATTCTCAGATGTGGTAATCTTTTTTAATTATCGAAACATTACCGGAATTAACATTAAGGGTAACAGAGATATCAGTTTTCTGCTTTACGCCGATGACGTGAATATTCTATGTCACTCTTGGCATGACACGCAGCGCAAACTAAATATACTGGCAGAATACTGTAAATTAAATTGTTTAACCTTAAATACAAGGAAGAGAGTTATATTAGTATGTCATAAAGGAGGTCGAGTTGGAAAGATAAGGGATTTTTACTTTGAAAATTCAATTTTGCAGTGCTGCAGCTGCAGAGATTTGAGGGGTCTCCGTATCTTCATATCCTAGCTTTAGGCAGGCTAGTTTGGCTTTTAATGCAAAAAATGTTATGGCCAACGCATCAGTTATGCAGTTATTTAGAAAGAGCAAATCGGATGCATGGAACAGTAAGTGTTATCTATTCGACGCGATGTCAGAGAGTATTGTTTTGTACATGGCCGAAATCTGGGGCTGCCAGTATCCAGATTTAATTAAGAATAATTTAATCAAGTATCCAGAATTAATCAAGATTGATCAACTGAAGTTTTTCAAACAATTGTTGCGATTGCCGCCCAATTCTCCTAATGCGTATGTCCGCCTGGAAGCCAAACGGATTCATGTTTTGTGCTAAATCTTAAATAGAATGTATGGTTGGTGGATTAAATTATTACGTATGGCTGATTGGCAGCTGGAGAAATTATATTATTTATGATTGGTAGAAACAGTGGATACCCAAACAATGCCATTTAACTAGGCTCTTTAAAGAAATCTAAGATCTTAAGAAGCTACTTAGTGTAATAGGAGCCGAAGATATAAGGATAAATGAAAATTTTAGAGTTAATAGTAAAAAATAGAAAGAGTTCTGTAGAAAAGATAACTCTAAGTGCGGACAAAGCCCGAATCGAAAGATCACTGGATGAGCAGAGTCTACTCCAATTGCGGCGGTGGAACTAAGGGCACAATAGATCTTTCAGGTCCCAGTGAATATCCTCTTTTTAAAAAATAAATAAATAAATAAAATATATGTGTATCATGTTTGGAGCGGTTTCTAGAAAATAAGGAAAAACTAAAAATTGACTTTGAAAATTCACACTTACGATATGTAGATTTTTCTTCAAAACCTGGCAATTTTCAAATCTATATAATTTGTTATGAATAAAATGAATATGTTAATTTATTTTTGTAGGAACTGTAATGCCACTACTTTCATCAGTTATTTTTGAGAAATTTTGTTCAAGCACTTTATAAATACAAGACAAATACATGTAGGCTCCGGGTGCAAATCACTATAGATGCTGACGCGCCTTAAATTAAAAAAAAAAACATTGAATGGACACGTTTCTTTCCACAGGGGCTTCTTCAAGCGGTTTTTCACAGGGGTTTTATAAAAACGTGTATTTCCGGTAAAAAAATCAACTTTCGAAAATAATAATCGCATTACTTCTCCCTCTTATAAAACGATAAGAAAAGTAAAATATCCCCTTTTATTGGAGTAAGAGATAGTAAAAATAAAATAAATACAGGCTGTTTCAATACAAAAGCCGATCTCTTTGTACCTTATTCCCCATTGATAATTAAACCAAATATGTAAATTTTTTCTACAACTACTTTCAAAAAATAAAATAAATAATAATAATTTTAAATATAACCGAAAGAGCTATGGAAGATCCAGAATATCATACGAAAATATAAATTTTATTTAAAATGCAGAAAACACAAAATACAGAACTGTCTGAAATTGTAATGATAGTAAATTTTGGCAAACTTCAGTGGGAACTATGATCCCGTAAATACTATAAACCGAGGAGGCGGTAAATGTCTTGAATTATCTATCTTCCATATTTAAATTTAACCCAAATAAAACAACTATTTTATGCTGGAACAGATGTATTTATCACAAATAAACTTTTTATTTTAGCTCCCTATTTCTAGCGCAAATTCATTATCTAAATCATACTGTGAATAGTTTGTTGGTAGAACATATTTTTGAATTTAAACATGATAATTATGATTTAATAAAGATGTAGATGACAAATATGTTGTGTATGAACACTTTTCCGCTAATAACAAATTCCAAAAAACAAATCATGTCAACGCTTATTTTGTTATTTATCATAAATAAATTATTTTCTGGCATAATAATTAGTTTGTAAAAAGTATGTATATATGGCATTTACTCGAAAACAAAAACCGCATAAGCGGTTAATCTGGGATATCCCAAGATATTCCACAAGATAGGTTTTCGACAAAATCCGTCAAACGGTACAATTAATTACATTTATTTTTTGCTGTATTTCCATCTCAAAGGTTTTCTTTAAATTAGGTATGTTTATATGAAAATCTATCTCTTTGTTAATTAGAAAAAAATGTAGTATTACTTCTGGTGTTACATGGACGGTTTCAGAATGGATGGTGTACGTCTAGAGCTGCAGTCTATTTTGAGAGAGGGGGAGATAACTTGGCAATATTTCTTGGTGAATGGACCACTGTTTCCTAAGTTAAGGTTGTTATTATTCTTGTATTTTGGCTGAATGGGTACATAACGATAACTAAAAAGGTATTTGTATCTGCCCGGACAGTCAAGCTACGTTGAAGACGCTGAGTTCATGTGCCTTCACTTTCAAGTTGGTACAGATTATTCTAAAAGACTACAAGAGCTTTCTTTCTTGAAGAGTCTGAGAACTCTCGTTCTATTCTGGTTACCAGGCCATATGGGAATTTTTGGGAATGAAGAGGTGGATAGGTTTGCCAAATTAGGCGCCTCTCCTCTCCCTTCCATTGGTTCCGAGCCTGCTGTTGGTGTGTCTGCAGGCTCTATTAGTGAGATGTTCCTGCGTTTTTCATAGTCCTCTGTCAGGCGTCTGGTTAAATCCCTTGCCCGTTCATTGTGGTTTTAGAAGACGTCCCTAATGGCGCTCATGCCCGACCACTTTTATAGACATTCGCAAACACCCATCCATCTTGTAATAAATAAATTGCTTGGGTGGTGAGGAAATTAGGTTCAGGACCGAAACGTGAAATTAAGAAAGATATACTCGAATTTACAGTTCTTTATCAACAGTTTATAAACTTGTTTAGCTTCAATATTTCCTTGTATTACTTCACAATTGTAATTAGACTGCCTACATTCCTTATATAATTTTGTAGTTAATTTCTTTTGAATATAACACTCCTCTGTGAACCATGGTTTATTGGAATTTGTCTTAGCAGGGGTCAATTTTTTCAAACTCAAAATATTGGAGTTAAACATAGAATTTAACACAGCATCACAGAAATTTATATAAAGCTTTTTAGCAGAAGCACTCTCATAAGAAACCAAATTGGTCTGCTTCATAAGGGCATTAAATTCATTAAAGTTATTACTTGATTTATTAAAAATTGTAATTTGATTATCATTAGAGTAGTTAATCAATGATGATAAGTCTATTTATCTACAGATTCTAAGTTTAATGACAATAAGCACAAACAAAGTGGTGTTATTCCACTGGTGGTTCAATTTTAAAATCTTTAACATAATTCAGACAATCATAATATATCCATACTAAGTCAATAATACTTGGCCTTGCTGTCCGATAAAAGTATAATTTCCTGGAAAATCATTACGATCGGCCATTACATACGAACATACTATGCAGTTCCATATCTACTAATCTGGAGCCCCTATCGTTCACAACAGGATCTAACGAAGCTCTACTTCCGATCAGATTAGACGACACGGTTACATCTGATCGACCTAATCATTGCTTGATATCTTTCTCTGATCTAATTATAACTCGTACCTTCTCTTGCTATTATATACACGTCGCAATGTATATAACAAAATGCAGTTGGTACGTTAGCTATCAACCACTCTTCAATTGGGTATGCATTATGTTTCATCAACTTAGCAGAACTTACTGTATATTCATCTTCAACATCATGGAATGTCGGACTGTTTCCATATAGTCATTTAGCGTATATACTCAAGACAACTTTACCCTATTATGATGAGGTATTCATTAAAGGACGGCTGCCATGTTGTGCAAAAATATGATTCAGAACCCGCGATGCAGAAATAAATTGGGCTGGAGAAAAGCTGTTTAAACGAACCAGATACTTTCAGCACAATTAAAAGGGCGATTCACACCTGTACATTGTTCAACATTGTCGTCGAAATAGTGTTATAAAGTCAGAATTGCAAGGAGGTGAACATTCTGAACTTTAATTGAAGTTGAACAGAGCAGACAGAATAACGACTAGAACACCGCATCAGGACTAAATTGGAAAGTAGTCTTCATGGGCCTAGAAAAACTCTGATTGGCTGAAGTTCGGAAACTTAGTGGAGCAAACCTCCCTCAAATATATTACTTACAGTCAACATATAGAACATATTATGCCATTATGAAACATTTTTATAAAAATATAAATAAGTATTTATTTAGTAACTTTACACTAAATGATATTAAATGGATATTATTCACCTGGTCGCCAACACACCACAATATTTTCAGGGAAGTCCCCCTTCGAAAAAGTATTCCGAATTTAAGTAGTATATTCAAGGAGCTATAAATATAAAAGCGAGACATAGTATCCATTGTATGGTCATGTTTCCTTTTATGTCAGCACCTTATTTATTAAGATAATCATAAAACACTATTATGATTATTAATATGAAAATACACAAATATAGGTAAATTCGTATTTATTTGCATGATAAATTGTAATTTTTATTAACTGAATATGTTTGAATAATGCCAATCACTGCTTAAAAATATAATATGTATCCAATTATGTTGAATATACTCTAATGAATTGATTTTACATGTTTGTCTAACAGGTGGCTGCACCGTTTGTTGAAACTTTCCGAATAAGTACAGCACGTCTACCAAATAGATTATGGTTTAATAAAAACGTTTATACTTCTGTATATGAACTTAGTGTTAGAGATGAGCACGCTGGAACATTTGCTAGTATAGAGATGAATGGTTTTCGCCTCAAAGGCGACGGTAGTTATACATGCGGCTACTGCAACAGTGAATTCTTGTAAGTAACTCATAACAGTTTTTTTTTAATACCCTCAATTAAAGACCAATTCTGCATAACTTTTAATTTTGTAAATTAGATGAGGTTAGTAGAATAAATCCTGGCTCAGATGTGAGTATTGGCCGAACAATGTAACACCAAGTACACGAGAGTAGACTAGGCTTAGCTACGTTTTGTGCTATACATTCTCTTACTCCAAATAATAGAGTAAGTACTGCAATTGCGGCCGATTTTCGTTATTGAGTTTTTACCGGAAATACATGTTAAGATCGCGTGAAAAATCATTTTGTCGAATGGCTTGTGCGCGTGGTTTTAAACTAAATATCTCAAAAGCTAAAAATCGGGAAATGGCCAAACTAGTATTCCGGTTAGGTATTACATATAGCCGGTTCTGACACGAAGGTTTCTGACAAAATTGTTCATTCGGAGTTGCGACATTAGTGAGAGGTTTCTTTTCAATGTTTGCGATTTTGTCGAAATCTGCTCCAACCATTTAGTTGAAATCCTTTTGCTAAAAAAATTATTTTAGAGTAGTTTTGTGAGTCTGTTAGCCAGGTTTACATTTAGCCAACACGCAAGACCGCTTTGATGTAGCCCCTGGGGCGTTTGTCACCAGATTTTTTGCTGCTGGCTTGGTATCCGGGCAATCAGTTAAGAGAATGCTAGCGCAGATTTGTGCTACCCGCTCAGGCTTTGAGCCCTCAATTATTGAGGTAGTGAGGAAAGATGGGAAATCATGTTTTTATTATTCGGCAAATTCTAATCTGCAATCTCATTCGTCCAAGTCAATTTTTTAATCCATTCGCTGATTTTGGCTACTTACTGAGTGTAACTACTTCTACTACAGGCCCCACTACTTGGCTTGTCAACGGCGGATATATAACCAAGGTAAACAAAAAAAAAATTGGTTTCATACAAATTTATTATGAAAGCTAGAAAGGAAAAGCCACTACTACCTCTAGTAGATTAAACATTGTGAACAAAGAAAATAAATTTCAATTCTATCTGAAGAAAAGCTTAAAACAGGATCATTCTTTCGTGAAGCGAAGTAAAAGCGACACCTTTGCGAAACATAAATTCAAGATCAAATTTAATGTATTTTCAATTTAGATTACCAATGGAGGGACACTAATCAATAACTGCAGCAAACCGAAGTTTATTGTTAATAAATTCCTAATTTCCGTAGAACCGTAACAAAGTTATTGTCTCAGTTTGTTATCATATGTTGAATCATATGATAACAAACTGAGAAAATGGAGTTAAATAATGGAAGAGATATATTAGTTGCATTAATGTTTGACGATACCCAATACCGAATACAGAGTTTGAGAATCCCTAGAGTTTGATTAATGTTCCGCAAGGGATACATAAGCGGCTGGTTATGGGGTTCAGTGCCCTAAAATTCGCTGTTGCCCACCTCCGTCTTCTTCCTTGCCAGAATGATAGGTGCCGACCAAGGACCGAACCAAAACTTTTAATATGCTTTAATTTTATTTAATTTTCCTTTTCTTATGGGTTATTAAATATGCTATAAACTGGGATGGGTCAGATAAATATCACATGCACACACAAAGTTTAAAACAAACAGTTTATTATTAAAGAATTTTAGATAAAAAAGTACAAAAGGGCACAAATTGGTACAAACGCACACAATCAGTATTGTATTTGGTGTGCAACATACCAACTTTAATAATTGTCAAATACATCAAAATTAATCACTAGTTGTGGGAAACAAGATGATTTCCAGTAGCTATGAATTCAAGTCTTTCATATTATCGTTGGAAAGCTGGTGAAATGTAGATATTTTTTCTATACCCGGACCATACGCTAGCCTTTAAGAAATTTATAAGAAAGTACTATTGAAAAGTGGTTTTTAACAGTCGAAGAGCTGTAGAGTTAAGTTTAAAGTCTCTGAAAAACCTTATAATTAATTCAATTAAAATAAAACTTCTGTTTCTTATAGGAAATTTAATGCTCTTTCCAAAGGTGTAATTGAATATGATTTATGTGAAAAACTTTTTGAGATATAATCAATTTTATGAGAAAAAGTAGGAAAACTGAAAATTTTAGAAAATGAAGAATAACTTTTGAAGGCGAACGAATCGGACCATGGTTTATTAGAAATTTTTTGTTCCAAATAAAGTGACAAACCATATCCCGAAGTAGTGCCAGAGGTTGCTGTTACACCCTATATATATATATATATATTAATATTCTTATTTTTTTCAGAAATAGGGATTATTATAACGAAAATGGAACAGTTATAGCTAAATTAATGTGCTACACCGGGCACACTAAGAGATTTCCAAAAGACCCAAAGCAGTATATGTACAACTGCTTTGGTGGTTATAGCTGCCCACTGATGAGCTACGATAACGAAATACTTGCAATGCACTCCATAAGTTATCCACCAAACTGTAGTCGTTATGCAAGATCGCCAGAAATTTTTCAGAGAACGACAGTATGTCGTTATGGCTACGAGTTGCGAGCAATTCAATGTTTTATTATGTTGACTGGATTAGAGCAAATCTCAAGTTGAAGAAAGTGATACAGTTTCGCCCATACAAAATTCATAACAAAAAGATTAATTTAAAACCATATATACCTTTATTAGTTTACTTAACACTCCTTGCCATTGCAATTATTGTTTGCTTAGTTTGTAATTGAGCTGTTTTGGGAGGAATTCGTCCTTAGTTTATTAATAAAAATTATATCATTATATTCATGTAATAAAAAAAAGTATATCCTCTTCAAACTGGCTAACTTGGTGAATGAATAATACTGTGCATTTTTTCTCATATTTTGGATAATAAAAAATCAATACATGCCTATTAATTTTTCATAATTCTAGTTTACTGAAATCATAGCAGGCATTATCGGAACATTAGAGCTTATATTGCTCTTGAAATGTGATTGGTGTTATGTGTTGTAGTTTGTAGTAGTAGCTTGTGGCGTGAGCGGTTTAGTAAACGCTTATTATGTTTAAGAGAGAAGTATTAGAAATAATCAAGACATCACACTGTTTTTAAAATAAATATATTCTCTAAGGGAATTTAAGTACTTTACAACATTACAGTAATATTCTTATTAATATAATGAAACTAGCTAGATAAAGTTATGACTGGATGTTTTAGCTTATGACTGGTGCTGATGTTTACTGGTACAAGTGTTCTGGTCCAGTGTCTGTTTTAGGCTGTCTTGGAAGAATGCCTTCTCTTCATAGTTCAAATCCTCCCCTGTGAGAAGGGGTAGACAATGCTAACCAAGTTCATGAACTCTAAAAGACAAAGCCAACCAGACCCATGAACTCTTTCTGTAACTGTAGTCTTCTACCTGTGTGTACCCTTTTTGCCAGCGAATGTTACATTTTTCTTCAATAAAATATTATTTCTGGCATACATCAAACTCTACATTACTTCTGTAGTATGTATGTATAAATATTATAAGAAATTATTATTTATTTAATTTTACTATGAAATGTATGTAATAGGGTTGATCATGGTTATTGGATGACAAAGTGAACAATCATAGTTTAAATTCTTCTTCATGATGAATAATTGAACATCTCAGACCTTAATGTGAAAAACAGTCTGTGATTATTGAATTGTGGAATACATGTGAGGCCGAGATATTAGCTAGAAAAGTATCCCTCTGATACAACTACATTCTTTCCAACAGTAAAGCTGCAATTTTTTTACATTTTCTGCATTAAAATTATATACATTAACTAAATTGAATAATTCATGAGCATTATCAGTCCTGGATCGGCTTCGACTACTTCTAGAACTAATATACTCTGACGTAATTAAATAGACGTTTCTTAAGGTTATTGAAAGATTGGATGACAGAGAAGGAGTGTAATTTAAAAGTATATAAAGACAAAACTTCACTCTCAGTCTCTAATTATAAAGCTTAATTGGGTTTATTAGTTATTATGGTAGGGCTGGATTCTTTTAATATCGAATAGCTGGAATTTGTCTAAATCTTAAATCTCTTAAACTCAGAAGAGACAACCCATACCTGAGCCAAACAAAGAGGAGCAAGCGCCTAAAATTCCTTCCCCATAATATAAAAAAAAAGTAATAATATTTATATAAATCTGGTGTAACCAAATAAAGTAAAACGTAATATTTGAACGTAATTAAGTGTGAATATAGATTTAATTTAAATGTAGAGTAGCACAGGCCCTGTCAGAGATGTTACAGAGATTGCTGACTCGGGAATCCTCCCCTCTTTGGAGTGAATTCCTATTGTTATGAGATTACAATAACAATGAGAAGTAAGTCAGTCTATGGTTGTGTGTGTTATGTATATCTGAACCTTATCGTATCAAAAGAAAAAGCCGCCTTGTTTACGTTCCCTTGCAATAGAAGGAAACGCCACCTGCATTAAATACGTCATATGAGATATAGTAAACAACAAGTGGCAAAGGATATAAATACTGCGGACTTGATATGATTGTCACTCTGTTGCTTTGTTACTTAGACATACATAGTTCTTAGTACAGGCGTGTTGCCGTTCTGTTTTGTACGCTCTCATTGGTTTGATGAATAAAGTTTTTTAAAAACAATTTATGAATCCTAAAAAATATAATTTGTGCAAAGAATGAAACCTGGCTTATGGCTGTGTGCTTGGGCGTTAGGTGAGTCACTTCTCCATAGTAACTCTGGCAAGGCATGAGAATTTATTATTTAATAACTGAATTCATTAAATAATAATTGAATTTATTATTTTTGTTTGTTTTGGCATAGGATGATTAGTATTAGCTTAGAATTTGATTAGTAATTGTAACTTAAGTTTGATATTAGCTTGTAAGGTAGTAGTATTAATTTTTAAAGGGTATTAGTTTTTTTTTAATAGTATTAAATTTTTGTAAGTTTCAGTATTAAAAGTATTAATTTGTAGAGTTAACTTTCATTCAATAAGTACATTATTTTCTGAAACCAAGGCTTGTCTATATGAGTTCCCGCCAATCCCCTCCCAACATGCCCGCCTCGTTACACTGGATTAAACATTTTCCAACAGTTGATGTTTACCTCTCGAAGAGAGAACATTGTGAACTGTTGCTCTGTGTCGCGACCTATTGGACTCACTTATTTCAGGGAGTACCCATAGTTTTTTTTTTTTTTCTTTTCTTTTTTTCTTTCTTCATTTATACTGTTTAGTATATAAGATTTTGTTTTAGTTTTTCTTTCCAGTTATTCTAGATAACCAGTTTTATTTTACTTTCTTATATTTAACACCTTTATAATTACTTTAAAACTCAAATGGCAACGTCTATTGAGCCTAAACCTCCTGATTTACAGGAGTTAATATTTCAAATTAAGGGAAAATGGTCACGAAAGTATTTAATTGCAGGTTTGGACACACAAACGGCGGACAAATCTTTCAATGATTTCAGCCCCTTTAACGTATGTCGATTTATTAAAAGTTATGGTCCACAAGTTAATGTAAAATTTTTAAGAAATGGTAGTGTTTTGTTGACTGTGAATAATGAAAAGGATTTTTTAAATCTCAAAAACATAAAAACCTATAATAATATACCAGTATCGTTCGAACTACATAGATCGCTTAACTTCTCACGTGGTGTAGCATTTATTCCTGAATTATTAAATTGTACCGAAGAAGAAATTACCTCTGAATTAGAGGATCATGGTATTGTAAACGTAAGAAGAATTTATAGAAAAGTTAACAATGAAAGAAAACCTACCCCTCTCCTGATTTTGACTTTTGAAAAAAGCGAATTACCTGAGAGAATCATTTTAGATTTTCTATCGATAAGAATTCGGCCTTATGAACCCAACCCACTACTGTGTTTCTCATGCTACAAGTTTAGACATACAAGGAAAAATTGTCAAATCATAAACTGCGGGAAGTGTGGAGAAAATTCACACAACTCTGATTACTGCGAAAATCTCCCCAAATGTATTAACTGCCAGGGAGATCACCCGGCCTATAACCGACAATGCCCCATCTATGTAAGGGAAAAGAAAATAGAAAAAATTAGATGTCAGGATAAAGTATCGTATCGACAAGCCGAATTAATTGTAAGGCGACAAGAAGCGGCAACAACTAGAATTGTATCGTACTCTGAGGTAGTAGCGGCTCCCCCTGTCCCTCACCCGGTAGCCCCCCCACCTCCACAAACAGCTATCACTGAAATATTGATAGAACAAATGACAAAACTTGCAAATACGGTTGAAACGTTATATCAGAAAATTAACGTACTGGAGTCTGCCTTGGCTAAATGTAATAAAGATAGCACAAACGATATGTTAGTAGTCACTGTTCCATCTACCAGTGGCAAAACAGAAAATAAAATAAGCAATATTAAGAATGAATCTGAAAAGATAACTCCCATTAATAAGAAAAGTCAAATAAAACCCCCCAAGGAATTAAGTAAGACAAAATTGGAAATTAATTTAAAAAGAAATAGGCCACCATCACAACAATCATCACTCAGTGAACAAAGTTCACTACCAGAAACTATAAATAATCCATCTTTACGAACACACAAACAAAAAATAGGCAAAGTAACTTAATATTTATATGATCTTACTGCTATTATTACACGCATTATTTTTGATTTTCGTATTTATAATTTACACAGATTTTTATTCAATAATATCTTATACCATTCTGAACTGTTTTCTAACTCCTTTTATATGTATTTTATTTTTAGTAAAATTCATTGTTTACTTTACAAATTATCTAACTTATGGAAACAGGCAAACAAACAAACAACCCTTCTCTTAAATATTTTCTTATGAATATTCTGCAGTGGAATATTAATGGCCTAAATTATCGTAAAAATGAAATAAGATATCTACTAGCGAATCTGAATTGCTCGGTAGCCTGTTTACAGGAAACAAACTTAAAAACTACAGGTACATTTGAATTACGCGGGTATACTATTAGGCGAAAAGATTATACAGGTGGCCAAATCGCTTGTGGCGGGGTCTCCATTATAATTAATAATAACATTCCTTTTATAGATTTAAATATTTCCACTAATTTACAAGCTATAGCCGTAAAAATCTTATCGGTCCCGCGTCCTTTTACAATATGCTCGTTATACTTGCCCCCCGGTCAGGTATACACATTAGACCAATTAAAAGATCTGTTTGAATCGTTGCCTGGCCCTGTGATACTGGCGGGAGATTATAACGCACATAGTTTAATCTGGGGTAATGACCATCTAGATGAGAGAGGTAAAATAGTTGAATCCTTTTTAGATATTTGTAATCTCAATATAATCAATAATCATACTTGTCCACTCATATCTGTACTAGATCCGGAAAATTATCAACTATTGACCTGACCATCATCAGCCCTCAGCTGCAACCCATAGCTCAGTGGCGAACTTTGGAAGACACACATGGCAGTGACCACTTTCCCATTGTCACAAAACTCCTCCACAAATGTCATTCAATAGACAGGCCTAACAGATGGCTCATGAAAAAAGCAGATTGGCCCTCATTCCAAGATAAAGCCCAACTAATTGATATTGATCTCTCTGAACCAGACTGTAACCGACTAGTTGACCAACTAAACACACGACTATTACAAGCTGCTCGGGCGGCTATTCCATGCTCGAATTATACCTCTCCCTCAGTTGGATCTTCTCGACACTCTGTCCCTGTTCCGTGGTGGACAGATGACTGTGAAAAGGCTATTAAAACAAGGAAAAATGCCCTTAGAAAATTCCTACGGAGACCAACCTCTGAAAATTTAGAAAGGTACAAAGCTACCAAAAAACATGCAAGGTATATCATTAAAAAAAACAAAAAGCTCTCCTGGCAGAACTTTCTTAGCAAGGTAAGTTGTTCTACTCCAAGTGTTATATTTTGGGAGACTGTCAGAAAGATTATGGGTTTTGGTTATCCTCCACAAATTACCTGTCTACAAAAAAACAATCAATGTGAAACAGACCCTTCCATTTTAGTAAATTTACTAGGTCAACATTTTTATAATGTTTCCTCTACCATAAACTATTCAACACATTTTTTAAATATTAAAAAAAACTTCGAGACAATTCCAATTGTCATCAATACGAATCCGCTAGATCACTTAAACCAACCTTTTTCCCTGTCTGAATTTACAACGGCTTTAAACTCAAGAAAAGATTCTTCACCTGGTCCCGACCAAATATGTATTGGAATGGTCAAAAATCTGAATTCAGTTGATAGATCTGTGGTTCTCAAGATAATAAATAAATTATTTCTGACACAAAGTTTTCCAAAAACATGGGAATCAGCCATTACTATTCCTATTTTAAAAAAAGATAAAGATCCAGAGCTCGCCACCAGTTATCGACCAATTTCTTTAACTTCTTCCATCTGTAAATTATCTGAAAAATTGATAGCAAATAGATTAGTCTGGTACCTAGAATCCAATAACTTACTATCGCCATGGCAAAGTGGTTTTAGAAAAGGCAGAAGCACGAGAGATAATCTGGTCCGTCTGGAGGGTGATATCTTAAGCGCGTTCAATAAAAAACGAAAATTGTTGGCTGTATTCTTAGACATTGAAAATGCCTTCGACCGAACATGGAGGAGGTTTATTTTGGATGCTTTAATTGATTATGGCATTAACGGGTTATTCTTGCTTTTATAAAAAATTTTTTAAACAAGAGGAGATTCCGGGTTCGTCTCGGTAAAGTTCTCTCCGATGAATTTGAACAAGAAAACGGGGTGCCGCAGGGCTGCGTTCTTAGTGCGATACTTTTGCCTTTCTAGAATATAATAAATCCCCCCGTATGTGGAATGCTTTACGCCGATGATTTGGTGATTTACACTGAGGGAAAGCATGTGCTCACCCTAGAAGAGAACATTCAATCCACACTTAACGAAATTAACACCTGGCTCTCTGATCATGGATTTCAGGTTTCCGCAAGTAAGACAGTAGCAGTTCTCTTTAGCAAAAGGCGTCCGAATATAATACCTTCCATTTCCATTGGTAATAACCCTATCTTCATATCTGATACTGTCCGATACCTAGGTTTGATTTTTGATAGAACACTGAGCTGGAAATATCACCTCAAACAATTAAGAGCCACTTGCCTTCGTTCTCTTAATCTAATAAAAATGGTGAGTAACACAAACTGGGGAGCAGACCGGATTAGTCTGTTGACTCTCTACAGAACTTTGGTTAGATCCAAATTAGATTATGGATGCAATGCCTATAATTCTGCAAGTAAAAATACGCTCACCCTGCTAAACTCTATTCAAAACGCCGGCTTGAGACTGGCCATTGGAGCTTTCCGCTCTAGTCCTATTGTTAGTATCCACATTGACGCTGGAGAGTTACCACTGGAGATTCGTAAGAACTACTGGACCTGAACTTTTTCACAAAAATACTTTATTTGCCGCAACAACCATTAGCAGAAAAATTCCCTAACCAAAGGCCACTGTTGATTGATAGCAACCAGGAAATTAGTAAGCTGCCTTTTCCTCTACGTGTGTCACACCTTCTTCATAGTAACAACATCAACTTTCCAAAACTACAACAATCGGTTGTATCCCCTATTCCTCCCTGGCTCCTGCCCACTCCACAAGTTTGTCTCTCTATAGCTAGGTTTCTAAAAACAAATACATACCCTATTACCTATCTAAGGGAATTCTTGAAAATCCGCAGTAAACTAGCTAACGCAGACTTTGTTTATACGGACGGTGCAAAGATTCCAGCTGGAGTGGGGGCTACGGTTGTGTGTGACGATCGTGAACACAAGTTCTCTCACGACTCAATCTGCAGTTCGTACACTGCAGAGGTACTTGCAATTAGTAAATGCCTGAATATTATAGTAACTACTAAAAGCAAAATTGTCATTTGTTCTGACTCTCTCTCCGCTCTATTGGCTATAAGAAAAATGTATTCAGAAAATCCAATTATCCAAAACATCCATTTCTCTATTAAATCCTTGAACAGGTTTAAGATAGCAGTCCTTTTCTTGTGGATTCCGGGCCACTGCGGTATACCGGGCAATGAGTTGGTTGACCAGGCGGCAAAGCGCGCGGTCTCACAATATAATGAAGTGCCTGTCTACGATTATGTATCGTATTTAAAAGATAAAGTATGGGAGAAATGGCAGCGAATATGGGACAGCACTGTAGAGAACAAACTTCGTCTTATAAAACATACAGTAAAACAATGGAGTTCCTCTGTACGCTCTACTAGAAGAGAAGAGGTCATTCTTACTAGACTTCTTATTGGCCACACTCGTTTGACCCATGGACACCTTATGTCACGAGAAGATCCTCCTATTTGTCAGTGCTGTGGAGTTACTCTGACTGTGCAGCATATATTTGTAGACTGTCGTGCATACGAACACTCATTGTCATCTCTTGGCTTGCCCCCCAACCTATATGAACTCTTGCATGAGAATTCTCCATACCTATCAAAAATTTTTGAATTTTTAAAAGCTTCGGGATTATATGCTAAACTATAGGTTAAATCAATGCTATTATAGTCTTTTCTAACTCTATTTCGAGGCTCTTATGACCTTAGTGGTTGCGTGCCTCACAAAAAAACAAAAAAAAAAAAACAAAACACAAAAAAAAACCAACATTTTCCAAATTGACATTAAAGATAGGAAAGCTAATTTTATTTTTTCTTAAACATGATCTTTACAAGTTAACTGCAGATTAGAATTATACCAAAGTACTTATAAGATTTTACGATTATTAGGTTATTTTTCAGTAGACTTTATCTTAATTTAGATATGTGATTTTTTGAAAGACAATCTTTGTTTCATGAGGGATTTTGAAAGCTCCTCTCCCACTCTAGGCGAAGTAGTATAGAAGTGGGATAAAGACTGACTGGCGAGTCAGTGTGTATGGAAACGTTGAACGTCCCAGACGTAATTGAGAGTTCTTCTTAGATGTTAGTGAGATTAATTATATTTAAAGTTAAGAAAGTAGAAGTTGTGTTTATGTTAAGTAGTTTTACATTATTTTTATTGATTTAAGGTAGGTCACATCTCTGGTCATTGGCGCCAGGAGCATTCTCAGTGGGCAGCCGGCTTCCGGACAGTGTTCTCCCGATACTTGTCCATCACCGGTCACTGAGCTGTAAGATTGCTAGGAAGAAAAAAATCTAAGGATAGCATAGCTGGACCCGAATTAAATTGTTTATTCGAACTTGTGTTGTCATATTAATGTGTTATAGTACATATAAGTGTAATATAAAATGTTAAAGTGTTCTATTATTGTTGTTTATTGAACTGTTGTACTTGCACCATAATTCCTACAATTTTTGAGAGCCGATCCGGGATTTAAACAAAACTTAATAAAAAAAAATGAAGTTTATATAAACAAATAGGGAAGGAAATAGGTAAGTGATTAGCGTACTCCCACGCGATGGACCCTTGTTCGGGTCCAGCTGTGTTAGATTTTTTCTTCCTAGTAGCCTCTGGTGATGGATAGTGTTGTCCGCAACGAGAGAAAACACTATCCGGAGGCAGGTAGTGCACTGAGAACGCTCCGAGCGCCAATGACCACGGATGCTGAACCGCATTTAATTAAAAAAAAAAAAAACTACATATATTGATAAAGACAAATCTGGAATTTGGAATGTTTAAATACTTAGATGTAGAATAAGTGCTAACCTAAGTTTTGTGTCAAGGTCACTACGAAAATTGCAGCATATCTATATATTCGCTTTAGTCAAAATATAATCCTTTTATGGTTTTGTTATAAGTTTCTTTCTATATTTCATTTCTTTTCTAGTATCTTTGAAATTATTCCTATTTTTATGGTTGATTTTTTTTAGTTGTTAGTCCTTCTATATAGTGTTTGTTATAAAATGACTTTTTATTAATGTTATTATAAAAGAGTTTGTTGATCGTTGATCAATTATGTTATGAAGAAATTTGGTGAGGTTCGGTCAAGAAAAAACATTCAATTGTGCCAACATTTCGACAGAGTTTCCTGTCTTTATCAAGGCTTTAATATATAGAAAGTCGTGAAGATGTGGAGTAAGAATTTTTAAACAAACACATAGTTTACATCGCATAAACATAAAAAAGAAAATTAAATGTTAATGACCTCATAATTACTTAATGGTATTCATCACTGGATGATACCATTCAAGACCATCAAGTCATATTTTCTTTGTATATCACATTTACTTATTGTATTTGAATATGCAGTTTAAACTTCAAATAAATAAAAAAAAAAAAGAAGGTTACTAGTGTCTTATTTAAATCATCGAAATAAATGAAAAATTCTTTTCTCCCATTTCTCATTTCTGTGATTTGGAATGATATGTGCCGGTAATTTTCCAAATCCTTTTCATTGCCATTTTTATATAACACAGTAAACATTGCTTTAGTCCACCCAGTAGAAGTGTGCTCTGTATCTCGTATTTTATTAAATCAAGAAATTAGATGAAGTTGCCAGTTTACAGGTTACTTTTTGCAGTAAATATTTGGTATTTTATCCAAGGCCTGTGCATTAAGTGTCGCATGCTAATCTGAAACAGGATGTGACGGAGTCATAAACATGTCATTCGCTGTTTGTTTTACATTAGAAAATTATCTCTAAAAAAATCTAGTGGCTCAAAGATTGGAATAACATTTGACATCAACTGGGAATATCCCCATTCAATCTAGAAAATTATGACTACTGGAGA
This sequence comes from Triatoma infestans, assembly GCA_011037195.1. NCBI lineage: Eukaryota > Metazoa > Arthropoda > Insecta > Hemiptera > Reduviidae > Triatoma > Triatoma infestans. The sequence continues at coordinate 153,374 of JAAEAF010000558.1, forward strand.
AGCAATTTAAATAGTTTTAAAGACGAACGAGAGAGAGAATGATATCGCTAGGGCGAGAGAAGGGCAGCATCACGTTATCTATCCGAGGTTAGATTACGATAAATGGAATACCTCTGTAATTATAATTTCGAATATGCTCTCCTAATAATAAAAGCCAGATCAGAATCGTTCAATTTAAATTTTAGGCCCTTTGATCCACAAGCTGTCCAAAAGTGCACACTGTGCAATCTAAAAGAAATAGAAACCATAATTCATTTTGTAGGAGTTCGTCCCATTCTGGCGCCATTTAGGCTTCCTCTCGGTTGAGGAGATGTGTAGCTTTTTGAACGGAACAGAAAACGGCAGTGACTTATGTAAATATTTAAAATCAGTGTTTCATAGAAGATTAATAAAATTAATGAATTTTATTTCAGAAAGTAAATCGTTTTCATTTTTATTTCTGTTCTATTTTTACTATTATTTTTATTTTACTTTATTCTATTTTTATATTTTCCATATTAATTTGCAGTTTTAAACCATTAATAATTTGTAATCGCACCTCGGCCAGACAGATGTAATCCATTGCCCTCAAAGAGCTTGTATTATTTATTTGTATTGAATCTAGAATTGCTTTTTGTTACTATTTACTATTTTGTTGTAAAGTGTAAACGTTTCCTTAAATAAACTATTATCATTATTATTAATATTTGCCTTTTTGAATAAATTTAAAATATAATTAAATTAAATGCCTACTCATCAAGAGAAATGTTAACATTTGATATTTTCCATTAGACATGGTATTCTGATATTTTAGTCTTTTTTGGATTTTTTTAATGTTTAAATGATCTCAAATTCATATTTTTATATTTTTAATTTAGTTAAAATCAGCTGTTTAGCCATTGTGTAAACAACTTGCTATATTTTTGTGCTGTGTAAGTTTACATTTTTCTTTAATTACTGAAACTTTATTGAGCCAGTTTTGACTATTTATTAATGGTTTTTACCTTACTTTTTAACAGTTGTGAAAAGTAAGTTGTGAAACTTTAATTTGGTTTTATTTTATTAGTAAAGCACCTAAATAACTCTAAATAAATAAATATATATATATATTTAAAGGTGTTTATGGTCTTTAACATGGACCGTATCGACCACCAACAGGCCATTAGGTCAGACAATGAATCAATAGCAGCTAAAAAACGAAACCAGCTAAAACGCTTGCACGTAAATTAGTGAACAAAACAATTCTCACCACATCTGGAACAAGTCCCCAAAACGGAGTCTCAGGCGATCTCAGACGAATTGGAGGCTACATCTCAAACACAACAGCGCGTCCCTAAACCTCCCCCAATATATGTCAGAAATGTGATCAGATTTACGATCTATGTGCCGCTTTATCTAATCTAGTGGGGAAAGATGGTTTTACTACCAAAGTACGAACTGCAGATTTAATAATCAACCCTATCTTTACTAACAGTTACCGAGAGATTATATAGTTCTTGTCTGACAAAAAAGCAGACTATAACACATATCAACTTCAAAGCGTTAAGGCGTGCATAATCGTTATGAGATACTTAAACCAATCAACACCAATAGAAATGATAAGAGAAGAGCTAGCGGAACTGGGTCATACCTCACGCAACATAGTTCCAGTCATTCATCTAGTTAGCAAGCACACGCTACCACTCTTCTTTGTCGATTAAAGCCACGTTCTAATAACAAAGATATTTCTGATGTGGAAGTTCTGTGTTATTCCAAAATCAAAGTTAAGGAACCACATAAGCAACGCAGCATAATTCAATGTAAGCGCTGTCAAGAGTATGGGCATTCTAAAAGTTATTGCCAACATCGACCACGATGTGTGAAATGTGCAGGAAAAAAATGACTCACAAAAGACTGCGGAAAAGGATCTATAACACCTACCACATGCGCTCTCCGTAATGGAAACCATCCTGCCAACTACAAAGGTTGCTTGGTACATCGAGAACTTCAAAGATCGAGGCGGTCAGATGCTGCACCTACTTATAACCATCCTTCACCAATCAAGATAGAAGCTATTTGACCAACAATTGAACAAGCGAAACGTCCTCAACAACTACAACAGAGGAACAATGCTATTAGCAGCAAGCTCTCTTATGCCCAGGTGACCTCGGGGCCTTTCTTCACCTCAGTAACCCATTCATACCTCTTTCGAAGTTTCTTCTTTATTAAATTCCTTCCTATCAGATTTTAAAGCCTTCATGCCTCCTCTGATATCACTTCTCACAAATGTAATCAATAGTCTTCTGCCCCGCAATGCTCCTTAATGCCATTTACTCAACATTCCTTGTCAATAATCCTCTGGAATGCCAACGGACTTATGGAATGCACTTATCAGACAGAGCTTACTTTAACATCGCTGACTATATTATTTACAGAACTGATCATGGTGACTCTGCTGAACTTATAAGAATATCATTAGCTCACTTCTTGGTTCCATATAAACCGACAATTTATTTACAACCTACGGTGATAACTCTGTTAACTGAACCTTTCCTATACACTATTGCAGCCGTGTATTGTTTCTCAAATCATTCATCGACCAAAACCAATTCCTGTCCTTTTTTTCAATCTCTCAGTAGTCGGTTTATCAGCGGTGGCGATTATAACGCAAAATATCTTTACTGAGGAAGCCTAGTAGCCAACCCAAGTGAACGCATTCTTTACAATATCCTTACACAAACCAACTTTTTTTTTATATCTCCATCATAACCTACTTACTGCCCAACTGCCTTAAACAAACGTGCCGGTTGCTCGACTTCTTTATTACTTCCAACATCACATCCATTTATACTGACATATACACAACCCCTGATCTTTCTTCCAATCACACCCCTGTAATACTTGTACTTGACATTCATCCCAAAATTAATACTCCCAACCCAATTGTTATTAACGGGCCAGTGGACTGGATGTTACTTAGACAACTTCTCGAACAAACTCTAGAACTAAGTGTTTCACTTAAAACTGCTCAAGACTTTGACAAGAACGGGGCATATTTGACAGACTCAATCCAACAAAGTATCTGGCAAGCGACTGCATTCAAACTGGCTATTAGACTACCACTACCACATTACTTCAGGAAATAAGAGCCGTAATAACGCAAAAAGAAGAGCCTGATCTCTTTGGCACCGTACAAACTATCCTTCACACAAACATAATTTTAACGAACAAACAAATTAAAAAATAAACTACGCAAATACTATAACGAACAGTACACAAAATATTAAACCTGGACAACTTGTGATAACTCTCTTTGAACAGACACTAAACGAATCTTAAAATATAAGAATATTCTCGCTCCGCTTAGACGAAATGACGGATCCTGGGCCAAATCTGACTCAGAAAAGTCTGAAGTGTTTGCCGAGCACCTCCACTCCGTATTCAGCCCACATGCCCTCCACCTCCCAAAAAGAAAATTCCTTATTATGGACCTGATCACCTGTAATATACTCTAGCATTTCCCAGAAAGGCAATAATTTTTCTCAAGGCAATTTACAACGCAGTCCTTCGAACAACCTATTTCTCTATTTTATGGAAATTTCCTATATTAAACTGATCTGCAAACCTAATAAGAATACGTAATGCCTACTTCCTATCAACCAGTAAGTCTTCTTCCGATTCTCGGTAAAATCTTAGACAAACTTTTATTATCCCGTCTTCAAACAATAGTTACCTCTCTACATCACAACCCGAATCATCAGTTTGGATTCCGCCAATCCCACTCATCTATCCAACAAGCACATCGAGTTGTAGACGCCATCGGTATCGCTCTCGAATCGAAACAATATTGTACGGGTGTTTTTGTAGACGTTTCCCAAGCGTTTGATAGAGTCTGGCATGAGGTTTATTGTGGAAGTTAAAGAGCATGCTACCGTCCACATATTTCCTAATCATAAAATCATATTTAGTCGGTAAGACATTTCCAGGTATGTCACGGAACCCAGCAGTCCTCAATTTATCCTGGTGTTTATGCTGGTGTTCCTCAAGGAAGTATCTAGCTCCTTTTTTTTCACCATCTATACCCTGACTTATCAACCCATTCTTGTACATCTATACACACCTTCGCCGATGACCAGTAATCCTATCCTCAGGTTCTGACCCCGTCCTCACAATTCGTAATTTGCAAGCCCATCTTCCAAAATTGGCTCTTTGCGAGCCCAAAATTGGCTTACCAAATGGAAAATTAAAATAAACCCTACTAAATCTAAATATATTGTTTTCAGCCTCAACCGTAAAATCCTTCCTCCGGTCTACATACACAACAATCCTATTCCGCCTGCAGATCATGTGAGATATCTTGGATTATACCTGGACAAAAGACACATGGAATCCTTATACTCGACTGAAAAGAAAAGACCTCAACGCAAGATACAGACTACTGGCTAAACTACTTGACAAAGGTTCAAAAATAACTTTGCACAATAAAATAAGACTATACACTTCTCTCCTTATGCCGATATGGACTTATGGACTAGAACTCTATGGCGCTGCCAAAAAATCAAATCTAAACCGCATACAAACCTTACAATCTAAAATTCTTCGCCGAATAGCTAACGCCCCTTTCTATGTTTCAAACCTCACTCTATATACTGATCTCAAAGCTCCATTCGTAGCAGACCTTGCTAAATCCCGTTATATCAAGTTCCATGAAAAGCTCAGATCGCAACGAACCCTCTCGTACAATACCTTTCTTCCCGATCACTTCCCGGACATCCAGTCCGACGGCTCAGGCGCAGATGGCCACGAGATCACTTGAATTAATGTTGGCCATCACTGGGTGACCAACATTCACATTAATAGCACGCCAATTTATTCTTCATAATATTTACTTGTTGTACATTATGTTGTACAGTTGTAAATTTCAAATTTAAAGGTATATATAAAAAAAACCCTTGTTTTAAAATGGAAAGAGAATTGAAATTGTTAAAAATTATGAAAATTTGAGCGTATTATTTTCTAGCTCTGGAGTGTTTTCACAGGCGGCAATGAGTTTGTCAAAAAGGGACAACTAGCTTCATTCAATGTAAGGGAAATTTTGCTAAAAAATAAATCTGATTCTCTAAATACAAAAAAAGTTATACTGAGGGCGATGGTTACCTCTGTAATGTTGTATACGGCTGAAATTTGGGCCCCTCTATATAGTCGAAAGTTGGAAGAGTGCAGTTACAATATTTTAAAAACTTATATCATTGGCCGCGAAACACGTCTAACCACTTTGTCCAGTTAGAAACCGGGTTGGAATCTATTGAAACGAATGCTCCGCTGGTGGACGAAGGTTGCTGCCTTGAGTGATGACAGACTTCCAAAAATTTGCTAGCAAACCTTGAGCAGTTTAAAATTGAATAAGATTGCTATTTATAAATATAACTGGCTCACACAATTGGAATATGGATTAATGTCTATTGGCATGAATAATTTACTAAAACTTTCAACCACTTCAATCAATCACTATTAGAAATAGAATCCAAAAATGCCACTGAAAAATTAAAAATCATGTCTTGTGCCTTGACATTAATTCTCAATTGAAACCAAGATTTAATACCTGTTTTGAATGCTCAATTTAATCCGAGTTATAGGAACATAAGTTCGCTGGGCTGTAACCTGCCCAATTTATCACGGTTACAGCAATAAATACTTAATTAAGTATATAAATAGAACAGTGAATGAGATGGACAATGCCATAGGACTGCTCCAAATATCTGATATTAATCCATTAAATCAGTTATATTATTTCACAATAGCTGCGTTAGAAATGAAAAACTCAGTTGTTGATGAATAAGAAAAAATAATAATGAATAAATAAGATACTTAAGAATGTTTACATTTCAGAAATACTCTAATATTTATATCTACTGTCTATAATAAGGGTCTAAGTTATTTCACTGTTAATTAATTGTTATAAAGTATGACACGAGAGCATTTTTTTCTGTTATTATTGCAATATATATTCAGATGGAATGCATATTTTTATTTAGCTTTTGTTCTTTAATAGCTCATAGTTTTTTTTTCTTTCTGATTTGTTTACATTTACGTTATTTTAGATTGTAATAATTGTATTGAGATTGCAATTTTTATGTAAGTTTTCTGATTGCAATTTTTGAAATTTAAATAACGTTGACAAGATTCACAAACTCAACTCTATTTGTATAGAATGTCCAAAAATAAATAAATAAATAAAAAATAAAATTATTTTATAATAGAGTCACTTAAGTTGAGATCATTTTTTATTAACGAATGACTTCATACTTCTTTTCTTTACTCTTATTATTTCAACCTTTTTGCATTTTAAGTTTTTCGGTAATTGTAATTTTAAGTTATTTATTTTTTTATGATTAATTTGTAAAAATGGTATTAATAATTGTATTTCGTATATAAATTACGCAAATAATCTGTAGTACCCCTGTAATGTGTATTGTCACTAAATAAAGTAACTTATCTATCTATCTTTCTATCTCCCTTTCATTCACCTCATTAATAATTTTACTTTCCGTATTTAATTCAAACCTCAAGTATGTAAAACTTTCAACTCGCTATTATTGCAACAAATATTCAGCTATTGTTTTTTTGTTCTTTAATAGCTCACAGTTTTGTTTTCTAATCACTTAGCAATACCGAGGGCTTAATGGCATTATAAATCGGATTCATTTCCGATTCCGAGGGTAGATAATTGTGTGGATAGAATAGGACTTGCTAAATATATGACGAAGTTCGACTTTTCAAAAAGGTTCTAGCCTAATTCTTTCGAAAATACTGTCAAAATTTTTCTTAATCGTAGAGACCCTCATAAATCTATTATAGATGAGCACGCCATACAGGTGGACAAATGATTGTTCTGGGTTACTCAGCGCTAAATTTAATCAGCAGTTTAAATTGGCGGTTGAAGCCAGTGATGTTGGGAATGGTGGAGTCCTAATTGCAAGAGGATATTAACGGTATAGACTATCCCGTTTGCTATTATTCTAGGAAATTTAGTAGAGATCAAAAAAAATTATTCCACCATTGAAAACGAGTGTTTGGCCCTCGTGTTAGCGCTACATACTTCGAAGTTTTTATTAATCCTTGTGGCATTCAAACGATTGTATATACTGATCACAATCCTCTCGTTTATCTTCAGAGCATAAAGAATAAAACCAAAGAGTGCTGAGATGGCGTCTTTTACTGCAGAACTATGACTTATATATCAAGCATGTCAAAGGCAAAGACATATAGTACCAGATAGCCTTTCTAGAAGCCATAAATAAATGTCCAGATAAAAGTAATCTAAAAAAAAATTATCAGACA